>OX638371.1:11999326-12581326 GCA_951812925.1 Calliopum simillimum | reverse complement strand
ACCATTAAAAATGTAAATTTATACATATATGTATCAATAACAATAGTTACTCATGAGATTGTTACTTTTGTATCAAGTATCAAAAATTTTTTTAGTTACTTGTTACTTTTGTATCAAGTAACAAAATTTTTTTTTGATACTGATACAAAAGTAACAAGTAACTAAAAAAATTTTTGATACTTGATACAAAAGTAACAAGTAACAAAAATGTATCAAGTTACAAAAGTAACTAGCTGTGCCCATCTCTGGTCCACGGATCTTAATTTCAAGAACACTATACCTTCTATTTTATAAAACAATAGTGTCATAACTCAAAGAAGAGTTCGTTTCTGGCCCGCCAAAAAGGTAAAAGATCCACCCAAGATCAATTCCCATGATTCTTATCAAAGAAAAATTATAATGAAGTACATAATTGGAAATTTTTTCCCGAGATTTTGATTTTTAAAGTTATAACAGTCTTGTATAATATGTGGGATATGAACATACAAGCACAACACCAAATTAAACGATTTAAAAACACAAAAAAACAAAGCACGTTAGAATATTTGCTCATCAGTTAATAAAAAACGAAATATTTTAATTTGCGGCAAGACAAAATTTGCAATGATCTTGAACTTAAAATAAAGATAAGAATTGTCTAAATTGCCTTTACTTTACGAATAAATTAAAATGAATTAATTTTGCGAATTTTAACCTCTTTTGACCAATTGAAATTTTACGAAAAACGTTCTTTGCTAAGTGGTATATCTATATATAGTAAAGGTTAGATTTGGTTAGATCGAATATACAGAAAACAATGTTTACAGTCAGACTTAGATCAGAATTATTCCTTCGGATGCTCTTAACTTAAAATGAACAGCTCTGCTACTAACTCAGTCGCTTCGACACTTTAATGAATATAAGTAGGTCACGAATCTTATTATTAAGTAAATGTTCCAGATTTTGAAGAAAAAACAATTCAAACGCATTAATCTTCTTCTTCAAAGGACAGGGCAAAAGCAGAAGAGGTATTATACATACTAGAATTGCCCAGTGGTCAAAATTTGACCACAAATGTATCAAATAATTTTGGTACTTTTTGGACAGTTTTAGTACTTTTTTGCTATTTGGTAGAAAATAAAAAAGCTCACTTATTATCCATAATACAATGACAAATGTGAAACGGAAAGAAACCAAAAAACACGAAGTCAGTGTCAGTCAGCTTTTTGTTTTTCCCTTTGTACTGTATAATCTTTTCAGCTCTGTGTGACCGCGTATTTTGACGTTGTTAATATTAAAAAAATTGCATTGCCAAAATATTTAAAATAATTTTAGCTTTGTGCACATTTACACACAAATACCTTTCTAATGGTGTATCATGCAAAGTCGTGCTCCATTTTTAACATAGTAAAAAAGGTAGGATAAATTTTTGTCTTGCGTATTAATGTACATATATGTAGATATAGATTATAATAGCCACCTCTGCAGAAGTCATTGTAGAGAACATAATTACAAGCACATGAGAATACTTATCACTTATACGTACATATCTGTGATCTTTTGATAAAACAACCTAATACAAAATAAGACAATTTTTGTCATATGTTTTTTAGTTTCAGAGATATAAGGGTGTCCCATATTTCATGCAAGATTTGAATTCACCGCTATTTGTGCGGTAAAGTGTTACCAACCAGAAAAGAAACGGTTTGATAACTGACAGTGTAGGAAGGAGATTCAAAATAAATAACGCTGTGCTCGAATCGGAGCATTTTCTTTTCTAACATTGATGGGACCCATGTAGTAAACATATTTCGGGTATGCTGATTTCAATGGTCATAATTATTTTTATGGTTTGGCTCTTGTTTTTGAAAAATTCAAGTTTGAAAACTTGACTAAAAAAAAAAATTTAAATAAAAAACAGGTATTTTTTTTTCCATTTCAATAATTTTGTCAACAGAAACCTATTCAGTTTGGTCGAATTTTTTACCTATGCAACTTATTGAGTGTTCACGACCACAAAATGTTAAGAAAATCTTTTTTATTGCCAAAATTTAGAGTTTTTACATGAAAATAACATTTTCTTTTCAAATTTATTCTATTTTTGATGCTTTTTCTTGATTTTATGACATTCTAACATTAAACAACGAAAAGCAATAATTTATTTGTATGTTATTGCATTATTTTATCGGTTGGTCATATTAAATTTAAAAATCTCTGTGCAAAATTAAACAATGTAATGTTTGTGGAAAATTTACTATTTCATCAAGCAAGCGTGGTGGGAAACCACGGAAGTGTATCATTTGTACTTTGGTGAACATATAGTTCGTTATGTAGAATGGGCCCCGTCTATTATATGTCAGGATGCGTTGTACATGATCCAGAAGAATGTTGTGCGTGCTTGAATTCAGTAATGGATTAAACAGAACGAAAAAATATCAATTGGAATACGAGCCAACAAAATTTGTTCAATGAGTGAATATTTGCAACCATCATTGGAAAGCATTGAAGAAGCATCTGAAGAATCGTTTCAACTATCAAATGTAATACCACATCGAAATTTCACGAAACCGTTTAGATATGATTATACGACGCGTCGTCTCAAGTTATCGCAGCGACAGTCGATTGCCTTACCCAAGGAACTAAAACATGTAATGAAGAAGCATCAGAAGTAGAATATTTCCACATAAAACATGCAAAATTTATAAAAAAAAAAGATTTTTTTTAGCATTTTACTGTACTCTTTGTAGGCAAGAACACTCAATAGGTTGCAAAAGTGAAAAATTATACCAAACTGAATAGGTATCTGTTGAAAGGTAATGGTTGAAATGGAAAAAAATACCTGTTTTTAAAAAAATTTTTTTTTTTAGTCAAATTTTCAAACTTGAATTCCTCGAAAACAAGAGCCAAACCATGAAAATGACTATGAGCGTTGAAATCAGCGTGCCCGAATTATGTTAACTACATGGGTCCCATCAATGTTAGAATTTCCGACTAGCACAGTGTAATTAATATAAAAACTTATTGGCAAATATACGTTTTTCAGTTAGACTTTGCAATGAGTAAGATCAAAGAAGAAAATTAATTTTGGTACTTAAATGGTTAAGCACGTGCTGTTAAATATTTTCGGGAATGCACTTACGTCAAGTGTTTATTTTTAAAATTAATACGATTTAATTTATGACAAAACCTCACAGCACAGTGACTTTGAAATTCAACGGGAATTCCCTCATATGCATAATTTCCGATTCTCGCAGAATAGAAGTGTTTTTTATTTTTAAGAGCTTTGACGGAAGAAGTTATTTAAGTGAATAGCAAATACAGAATCAATTGAAACAACAAAATTTCAATCAACAAAAAATAAACCTTGCATTTACATTTTGGCACGCGGTGCACGTCTTTATCGACTATCGTTTTTTTTTTATGAATCGCAAATTTTGAATGCCTGAAGCTATATACAAAAAAAAATAAATAAAATCATTATGCCAATAACTCAGTTATGTAGGTATGTAATATTTTTACGGTTCGTTGAATTTCAAGTTCAAGTGACATTCGGACAATCGGATATTGTTCATGTTTTTTATTGAATTTTAGGTAGTTTGTTTTGCATTCGTTATTGTTTAGTAACTAAAAACAAGTTAGATGCTAAGGTTTCGATATTAACGAAAATATGTGGGGCGTTCTTTGGTATATAAACACCCTATCTACTCCAAAAGTTAAAGCATTGGGGAAAGTTATCTACTTAATTTTCAAATAAAAGCAGCAAAATTGATTATATTCATGATATTGTGGTGTTTTCTGAGTTTTTAGAAATTTTTTTATATTTTTCGATTTTAGTATACGGTCATTTCCTTGGTGTCGGACGTGACCGAACACATTTGAAGTTAAAAAAAAGACAAAATAAAATAGAGTTTTATTTTGACAATAGGTTTAACTTATAGCTCTTAATTAGCCCTATAATTGGTGCTTATATTGGTTTTGGGCAATTTTTCGTTTTCAAGATAGTTGCAAAAAACCAAGGCGGTCGCACGGGATCGAAACGACGATTTCAGGAAAATCTGAGGCAATATTTCAATGTGACATATTTAAGAACGATATGTATTGATGCCCCTTAAAAATTGTTTTGATTTTACCCAAAAATGATTTTCACTTTTTTTAATTTTTTTCCACCATACAAATTTTAAATTGAAAATATTTCAAAAAACCAGGATTTCCCAGTGAATGTTGGTTCATCTTATTTTGTTAAGTTGACGTAGCATCACCATTTTTTCTAAAGCATGTTTTTTGTATCGATACATTTTACATGAGTACCACCATATCTCATAAATGATGAATTTTTTTCTTATGGCCGAGGCATCGCCCATTTTCCCAGTGAACATTATTTATCTCGGCGCTCTGTACACATTTATCAAATCTCATTTATTTGCGTTAAATATTTTCAGAGATATGATAAAGCGATTTTTGTGGGGACGTGATAGCTCCATTTTTCCCAGTACACATTATTTGTCCTGGTGCGTTTTACATGAGTACCAATTCTCATCCATGTACGTAAAATATTTTTAGAGATATGATGATTTAATTTTTTATTTTATTATTTGTGGCAAAAACTATAAACTGCTTAAAGCGACTTAAGAAAAATAGAGTTCAGTTCTTGTTGTTTTTAACAGATAATGATTTCCATTATTATCTACCATCCAAGCATGTGTCGAATTTCAATGATGGTTGGAGCTTACCATGTTTTTAGTAAAAAATACCAACATTACAAAAACAAAGCAAAATGTATGGAGAAAAACAAAAAGAAATATTTTTTGGAAGGCTGGTTTTCGTTACTAGTGTCATTGATCTCCACAGTCAAATCATCAGCATGCTTTATTTAGTCCTTTGCATAGATTAGGCGAGAATCACAGCAAAAATTTAATGCAGAACATACAAAATTTCTAGTTTTTATTGTTTTTCTCTTGTTATGCCTTGTTGAGCCTTTGGCCAAAATATAGTCCAATATCCCAAAATCAAGAAAATTATCAATTTCTCTAGTTATATGTATGAACTTAAAATCTGTATATTTTTAGCAATTTTTCATTCCTTACAAGTTTTTTGTCAATTTTGGATAAGTGGGGTGTTCGTTTCCCAGGGACTGCTCCATATATATTTTTATATGTTTTTTGCACTTTGCACGCTTCAAAGATTCAATGAAGCGTTAAATTTAGTAGTTATTTTAATTTTTTTTTTTTGCACACGTACTTACATATATATTTACTAGGGTGGTTGTTATATACAAGGCCATAATGGATGATGGACATTCGGCTCCAAATGTCGAATAAAGAAATGTACCTGATTCTTTCAGATTTTTATGTTGAGATCCTACTGGTCCTGTAGAGCCCTAATTGAACCTATGGTAAATTTGTTTGTGAAAATTACGGTTAATGTCATACGGGTAATAGTATTTATGTACAGAAAATTTGGTGCAGATAATAGTCAGGTTCGTAGTTTGATTGCGACTAAAAACGATCGGTTTGACCCTTAACATTGCTGTTCCAAATTTTATACATATAGCTTTATCCGTTTCCCCATAATCGTTATTTTAACAAATAGACGGATAAATTTACCATAGTGCCAATCAGGGCTCCAAAGGGCCAGTCGAATTCAATATACAAATCTGAAAAAATCAGGAACAAATTTTTGACCACCATCACTCATTAAAATTCGAAAAAAGGCCACATGAACTGTCTTTATAAAATTCATCAATAGATTTAGTGGTAGTCTACTTCAAAAACTTAAACACTTGCTTGAAGTGGCTCCTGTGAGTGACCCATTTTAATATTGGGTCTATAACTTAATTCGTGCGGCTTGCTAAGAGATGGCGTTACTTGATTATTATTTTATCGTTCCAATATTCCGAACATGCGTTGGAAAGCTACTGTCACTGTGCGTCTTTTTCAGTATATGTCATTCACACAATGTTTTTTTTTTCACTCAAATATGTCGAACTTTGTGCCTGAAAAAGTGTTTTTGCGGGGAGTTCTTCTTCATTACTTTAATATGAAGAAAACTGCTGTCGAAAGTCATTTTTGCATCGGATCGTGACTGGGGATGAAAAATGGATCTATGTATTGTGTTACGACAACCCGAAACGCAAACATTCATATGTGAAGCCCGAACAACCAGGACCTTCCCAACCAAAAGCAAATATCAATGGTGCCAATTGATCCGTTTAAATAGAGCCATAGCCGAGAAACGACCGGAATATGCGACCTGACACGAAGTCATAATTTTTCAACATGACAACGGTCGGCCACATGTTTGAAGACCGGTTAAAAACTATTTGGAAAATATTGGATGGGAAGTTTTGGCTCACCTGCTTTATAGTCCGGACCTTGCCCCGTCCGACTATTATTTACTTTGGTCTATGCAAAACGCTCTCACCGGGATACGCTTCACTTCAGAACAGGGTATCAGAAATTGGCTTGTTTTATTTTTGGCCTCAAAACCGGAGCAGTTCTTTTGACGCGGAGTCCATATGTTACCAGAAAGATGGGAAAAAGTAGTGGCTAACGATGGACTATACTTTGAATAATACTATTGTATGTACATGTTTTTCTTAAATAAACGTTCAAATTTTGAAAAAAAAACCGCACGAATTACGTTATACTCCCAATATATACTTTGTACCCAAAAGTTGTTCGTCTGTAGCGGCAATATTATCCTTTGAACTGGCCAGAGTATGTTGAAGATGGCTTTCCCACCTATCCGAATTATCAGCTTAGGTTTATAGGCTCAGATAACTTAGGCCCTTATTGCGGTTATCTGTATGCGATTAAATTGATGGCCATCGATTGTTTCTACATATTAGCCTTATCTTTAAAACTATTGCACCGATTTGAATGAAGTTTTCGCCACTTGATTGTAAATGACTGGAAAAGGTATCGCAGTGAATCGGTGAAATTGGTATAACAGTTTTGAAGATATGGCTAATAGAACCAATCGATGGCTATAGGGGCTTTAGTATTTGTGTAATATTTTTTTGAATTATCATAATCGTTTTCGCGATTTTGCTTGAATGGGAGTGGCCTTGCCTTTTTTCTCAAATTGACCTAGTTCTTAAATATTTCTATTTCTTATTTGTGAGAAATTTGGTTCCATTATCTCATTTTGAAGATTTTTGCTTTTGTTGGAGGTGTTTTAAGTATAAACTGTTATTTCTTTTGTTCACAAATCAAGCTTAATTGAACATTGACTTGATGCATTTTATGATCATTTATAAATATTGACTTTCTAATAACCACTTTTAAAAATATCATAAAACAAATTGTTTTGTGACGTTGTATTTGCAAAAACAATTTGAGGGTTTATATTCGTATTTACAAAATATATTTTGATCATTTAAGAGTATTTCGCTTACAAATTATATTGTTATCGTCCGAGTAATTGTTATAGCGGGGATAATATTTGTTGGATTTTTTCGATTTTGTTACTTTTCTTTCTTTCATTTTCGTTTTTTGTAAAATTAAATAAATTGATAAATAAACAACAACAGTTTTTAAAACGTGGTAGAATAAAAAATTATTACAACAGTACGCAATAAGGTATTGCTTGAAATTAGTTGCACTGTTTTATATGAAGAACTACTTTTATAGAAAGTTTTTAATATCTTTATCGTAGTAATAATCTATTTGTGATTTTAAGCCATTTAGAAAAATCATATTTACAATAAATTTTTTTCTATTTAATTTTAGATTTTAGAAAATGACCTCCACATCTACTCAGGCAGTGGTAGTGGCGCCACCTACAGATGCCATACGACGTGATCGGAAATTGTGGCGCGATTTGACCGCCTATTGGATTTTGGGCTTATGCAATAATTATGGCTATGTGGTGATGTTAAGTGCGGCACATGATATTATTTCGCAATTTCATAATGGTGTAAGTTTTCTTAGTTCAAAAATGTTGTGTTTGAAATTATCAATTTACGAGAATTCGTCAGGTTCGGTTTGAAACTGGTTGCAGACTTGAGGTCGAATCGACGCATCCGTGAACGTACAACTCGTAACGTAAAATCATGTGTTTCACATGTATTTCGCATTACTAAATATATGATTTTACGTCACGAATTGTACGTTCACTGATGCGGCAATTCAGTCCCTGATGTATTTTGTTAATTCCTTGACCAATGAATTGTGTAAATTGATTTATTTTTTATAATTTACAGGGTCCCCCCGAAGAAGGTGAAGGAGGCGGCACTGGACGCAATTGTCTTATTGTGTCTACAGGCGCTATATTGTTAGCTGATATTTTGCCATCACTTTTTGTCAAGATAATAATGCCTTTCTTCCCCTTTTGGGTCAAGTAAGTTTGGATGAAATTTTCTAAATATTAATTAGTATTGAAACCTTAAATTTTTATCTTTGCATTCTTTTAGCTTTCGCATTGCGCTAGCGGTAACATTTTCAGCAGCCGGCTTTTTACTTGTTGGTTTTGCTGAAGCTGAATGGATGGCTCTGCTGGGTGTCATAATAACTTCGGCAAGTTCTGGAATTGGCGAAACTACCTTTTTGGCATATTCCTCAAACTATGATAGGTAAGTTATTTGCAATATTTAATGCAATTTTTTGACTTTTAAAGGAAGAAAATAATTCTTACACCATTATTAACAAGTTGTCATACTTTAACGACGCTGTATATTATATACAAGACGGTTGTTAATAGTTCTAATCTAAAGAATTGATTCACACAGTTTTGAATTCAATAACTAACTCAATTAATTATGTACATAATTTACTTGCAGAAATGTTGTCTCCACTTGGTCTTCTGGAACTGGCGGTGCTGGTGTCATCGGTTCACTTTCCTATGCTTCATTACGTTCGTTAGATGTCAGTCCACGTGATACAATGTTGATAATGTTGATATTCCCAGCTATTGAGGCTTTATCATTTTGGGTCTTACTTCGTCGTCCTACTATACTTCCAGTACTTAGTGCTGAATCTACCGAAGAACTAATTGCCGATGAAAAACCATTGGAAGGCTTCAAAGAGAAATTCTTCTATATCAGACATTTGATCAAATATATGGTACCATTGGCTTTGGTTTATTTCTTTGAGTACTTCATTAACCAGGGCTTGGTAAGTGAAATCAAAAACATATATAAAATCTTAATTATTCTACTATTATTTTCTATATTCTCCATAGTTCGAATTGGTCTACTTTGATAATACATTCTTAGACAAAGCTGCACAATATCGTTGGCTCAATGTAGATTATCAAATAGGTGTCTTTATTTCACGCTCATCGGTGAATATCTTCCAGTTGAATAGAATTTGGCTTATGTCGGTCTTTCAATTTATCAATGTGACTTACTTCTTGACAGAAGTCATATGGTATTATACACCCAGCATATGGATCGTTTTTGTTATAGTACTCTGGGAAGGTTTACTGGGTGGTGGCGCCTATGTTAATACATTCTATAAAATGTCAAAGGAAATATCACCTGGTCGACGTCAGTTTGCTATGGCAATGGTTGTACAATCTGATTCATATGGTATAGCATTGGCTGGTTTCCTTGCTATACCGATACATAATGCAATATGTAGTTTACCCGCTCCAGAGAGAAGTTTAGTATTCTAATTTTAGTAGTTTTTTTTAATTAAGTATATGTGATTTGAGTAGCAGAATTATTAGTTTTATGTGCAAAAGAATGTTATTAAATAAAACAATTACAATTCACTTGCTATTTAAAGACGGAAATTCAATGCAAAAACATTTTTCGAATTCGAGAAATTTTGAGATTCTCTAGTTCGATAAAGCTTTTTCATATAAAAAAATTTTGAGATTATTGCAAGACTTATTGAAAATGATTAAAGCATCGCCAAGTTAATAAACACAAGACCAAGGTTGAAGCAATTTTTCAGTTGATTTATAGTTTCTAAAAGTCTCATCGTTTAAAAAGCTTTAACTCCAATACTTTAAAAGTTAAACTATTTAACATAACTGGCAAAACAATTGGTATGATTGCAAGGAAAAGATTTCGAATTACCACTTTTAATTTTTTTTTGTAATTACCTCTTTTTTCAGTTCCTTATGGGGAATATTGTATGAAAATAAATCGTCTCCACTGGGTCTTTGTCTACGATTTCTTAATTCTTAAATTTATTCTCCATCAAACTCTTTTCGGATTTTGAAGGAAAATATTCTTTGAAAAAAGATTCTCAATGTCAAAAAAGAACATCAATTGTTTTAAGTTGATTTCCGTTTTTAAGAAAATATCAAGTGAGTTTAACATTATAATAAAGTTTATTTGGAAAATACTACATTAGGGGAACTGATGCTATTGTGGTATAGCTATTGTTTAGGTGGAATTTGAAAGAGAACCATTAAAACAATTTAAGCCAAACTTTGTTAGGCTTATCATTGAAGTATTGGCTACAGAATGTATTTCAATAAAATGTGTTGGCTACAGAATGTATTTCAATAAAATGTGTGCAGTTTCATTAAAAAAAGTTATTGAGCAAAATCTGAAAAAATTCAAAAAAGCTGTTTTCAAAAAGTTGACAGGAAATGTGGCATACATGGTGGCGCAATGTGGTATACATACTGTAGTAGAGTAATGTGGTATACTTTAACCATACAACCAAATTTAAAATTTGAAAGGTATAAAATAAGTTGATAATAACATTTACATTAATTCTCAAACTCATAGTTCTTATTTAAAAATAAACAGCCATCAAATAAGGAAAAATTTTGTTTGGTCCATGACAGCAACACATCCCTAGTTTTGCATGTTTTCTGACAGAATAAAAGCAGTGACGTTAGCAGATTCTTTCCCAAATCGGAGATATGCGACCATACCACATTGAAAACTATACCACAATAGCATCAGTTCCCCTATATCGTCGGGCTTAAACCACAAGATATTTACATTTTTAATGTTTTAAGTTAAGAATATAGAAAAATGACAAAAAAAAAAAACTGCTCTATGAGCCTATCTACTCGGTTTTTTGAAATGTAGTTTCCGTACGATTTTATGCAAGAAAGCTGAAGTTTAAAATTTCAGAGACCCATACAAAAATTGGATATCAAAAATCTTATAAAAGCGTTTTTCTCAAAACATCAAAAATGTATGTAGATGTCTAGTTGTAGTTTATATCAGACGATATACTTCTACTAATATACATAATATACAAATATATAATTAAGTGCATAACTAAGTAAAATTAAGGAAAACTCGTGTACAGGAAAAAGCTTTAAATTTATCTGAAGTAATAAAAATATATTTATCAGGAAATTTAGCATTATTGACCGAAAAAAGAGTAGTATCTTTGCCAGACTGAGGTGAGAAAAAAATGTTTAAATTCAAATTTGAAATGGCACTTTTGTCAAATATAAGGCATTTTTATTATTTGTATTTAAGTTCTTTGTATTATATACATTTGACCTACAAATTTTGTAAAAAGAATACGACCAATATTCTATTCTTCTATAAGTTGTACGAAAGATAAAATAAAATAAAATTTTCGAAAAGAAGAAATTATTTCTATAAATAATAATTTAAATTAAATTAAATTTTTTTTTATACTTAATTATATAAATTTTTTTGGAAAATTTTGCTTGCAAACTTTCAACTCTGAAGTTTTGGGGATGCACAGATAAAAATCTGGGTAGTAAACAAATTAAAGTAATTAACACTAAATTTCAAGCATAAATTACATAATGTATGAACTATTTGATGGTTCCGTAAACTAATATTTACAAATTATGTATAGTAAAATAATAAAGTAATATTTTCTTCAAATTGCCTACATTTTACTAAATCTAGAGTAAATTATACTTTCAGCCAAACACTGTGTAATCATTTTGAATTTATAATTTCTAGTTAATTTATTTCAATTTTATTTAACATAAATTGTACGTATACTTAAAAATTATACTAGTTAAAGTTAATATATTCACGGAGAAAAATTAGTTTCATAATTTTTAACTCCACTGGAGTAGTAAAAAAAATTAAAGTAATTTAGTGTTAAATTTCAAACATAAATTACCTTACTTTATATAACCATTTTGACTTGTTTATTTTATAATTCCAGTAAAATATCTGTGTTTGGACATACATTTGCTTAATATACATGTTTTATACCTCCTCATCATATGGGTCAGTGGTGTAGAGGATATATTTCTATCCATCATGCGGACGGACTCTGGTTCGAATCCTAGTGCAGTCAATTCGTTTTTTTTTTTTCGTTTGTTTTTTTGTTTGAACTTTGCAGTTCTTGTATAGTTTGTTATTTTTTTGTTTTCGTTTGTTTTTATTTTTGTTTTTTGAATTTTACGGTAAGGTAAATATCACTTAAATTTAAAAAAATTACTAGACTCGAAAATTCTGAATTGACTAAAACAGTAAGATAAAATTTACTTCAGTATGGAGTTGTCACTATTTTGGCATGAAATTCTGGTAGCTTAATTTAAAGTTGCTGAAATTTAAACTAAAAATTTCTAAGTATCCTTTCTATAGAAATTCTGGCCATAAAATAATTATAAAAAAAAACAGTCAATCAAAAACAAAAACATACTGAATTTACTAGCAGAGCAAGGTTTCGATCCTCGGACCTCTGGGTTATGGGCCCAGCACGCTTCCACTGCGCCACTCTGCTGCTTATTGTAGTTTTGCTCGTTGTTTAGTTAACAAGAGCAAAAAACAAAAAAATTATATTCGTCTTTTTTCTCGTATGAATGACCGGATTTCAACGAATTGTTTATCTAGAGAAATAAAAATTGGCCAGATATTTGCAAAAAAACTTATTTTCGTAACCTTTGACCTAGCATAACTTGGCAAGCAACTAAAGTAATCATTCCTTAAATTTTGTCTGCAATTTTGTTGCATTAACTGCAATAACTCTTGAAGATTTGAAATTTTTTCTTGAATGGGATGTAGATGTGTCACGACAACTTGTTGGCATTCAGCTAGTTATTCTTTATAAGTATATTGTATAACCCATTCCATTGTTCATTTCCACTGTTTTCCACAGATCGTGATTGTCTTGCCTTCACTGTACTTTATACTTCTGTCGTTATATTTTGTTATGTCTGAAAGTATGCAACGTTTATTATGCTAAATGATTTTCATAAATTTAAATAACTTTTTTAAAGTTCAGCGCACTTTTTTTTTGTTATTATATATATATATAGGGTATATATATAGGGTATAGTATATAGGGTCAATAACACATCGGCTGTCTAATAAAGAAAACACCACTTTTTTGCTCAAATTCGATTTTATTCATCAACATAGTCTTCTTCAAGAGCGATACAATCATTCCAGCGCATCTCCAATATTTCGATGCATTTCATGTGGAACGATTTATCTTTGGCCTCATTCGGGCCAAATATCTTTTCAGAGAGCATTTTTTAGGTCTGCGAATAGGTAAAAGTCGATGGGGAACATATCTGGCGAAAAGGGTGTGTTCAGAAGCAAGTGTAATTCGTGCAATGTTTCCATCGTAGCCAAAGAATTGTGACACGGGTCACTGGCATATCCATACCAGCAATCTGTTGTGCTTTTGACGATGTTCACCGGCTTCTGTACACTCAGTTGTTTTGACTCTAGGATGTAATGGTGAATCCCAGTTTCGTCCCTCGTTACTTATCAACCCAACTTGTCTATTGTTAGCAAACGCAGCATGCAGTTCGAAAGTAGCTTTCTCATAGACAAATACAGGGTTTGAATTTGCTGAGCTATTTTTTAGCCTATTGATTTGCTGTGCTGCGACTACAGTCGAAGCACAAATTTAAAATTGAACTGTCTGCTGTGCTGTAGTGTTTTTTAAATTCATAAGCAGTAGCAGAGCCGAAGCTCTTTTACGAAATCCGATCGCTTGCTGCTACAGTTGAAATTGATTATTTCAAAATTTTTGCTTCGCTGCCGCTATGCTTTTCGAAAGTGAACGAAGCAATAGCAAAAGGAAACAAAAACATTCAGGTTGCCACCTGGTTTTTTTTTTTTTTTTTTAAGAGACAAAATTCCTCAAGCAGATCGCTTTTTTCACAACATGCGAATTTTAAAGCCAAAATCGGTGGACACGTTCTCCTAACGGATATATAACCAGCCTTAAACTCTGTTTTGAAAAAAAAAATTATTTTTGTAAAAGTTACAAGCTATTGAAGTTTGTAATAGATCTACACTAAAACTTCAATATCCTTTGATTGCGTGGATGAAATTTGATTCAGAAAACAGGATTTTAAATAGAAAAAAATATCGACTTTAATATTAAGAAAAATTTATGAAAAAATAATGTGAAATTTGTATAGACATTTTTGAAAAGTAGTTAGGAAACCTGTCATAAATTGAAAACTACCAGCAACAACAAATTTTTTTTTTTCGGATTTAATACCACTAAATTACGCAGTTTAAAATATTTTAGTTGTAAATCATCAAGAGCATTGAGATGTGTATTAATTACACAGACCTGCAAATTCGACACTTTTTTTTCCTCTCTTAAATTTTGAAGCCAATTATGGTGGTTTGGGACCTCCTGATCACGAATCTGAACTTGATTTCTTTCCATCACGTCAGAATTTTGAGATATTCCAGTTTTCATAACCTCAAAAATAATGGAAAATCGTGTGTTTTTCACTGTTTTTTTAAATTTTCTCAAAATTTGGACGTGATAGAGCAATTTTGTAAACGGATTTGGGCTCAGCATCAAAAAATACATTAAAACGCACTCTCGTAATTTTAAGAGAGGTATCCTTGTTCGACTGTGCAGCATTTGAAAACTTATTAATTCAATCGTTTGTGCTTACGTACTCTTCAATATCACGCCTAAAATACTCACCATATTTAAGCCATTCTTGCACAATATATTTTGTTGGTGCTTCCCGTACGATCTTGATAGTTGCTATCCATAATATTCATACAGATATCAAGTTTCATAATGCAGGTAAAGTGAGTGGAAATGAGTTTTATTTTTTTTTTTGGTTTTGGTATGTTTTCTTTATATACCGAGCGCACCGTACTTTCATTCAATTACCCCTATTATCAAGGGAAATCTGTCGGAATATCAGGCAGATATATAGTGTTAATATGGTTTCAATATACCAACTGGTGCGGGCGTAGGAGCGACTCAAATAAAATTTTGAATTATATAGAGATTTTTTTGTATGAGGGGTACAACACCTCCTTGTCCAATCAATCCCATATTTCTTATAAATGTGTTGGACCACCAAAAAAACATCTGGTGCAAATATGGTTTTGATACGTCCAGTAGTATAGGCGTGGTAGTCTTGTATATACAAAAAAGGCACTTAGGTAAAACTTAAATCACTGAAAATTGTGACGTGCTGGAATTTTTTCACTATTTTTTTCGTAATCAGCACACTTAAATCTATAGAAATCGCTTTTTAAAACTTAGAGAGGAAAACCCATGCAGGACTGTGTTATCCATTTATTTATAGTTTCTTGTAAATTTACAACAAAATAATAATTTTTTTGCAATAATTTATTTTGTTTATTAAAGTACAAGCATTTTACAAAATTCTCGCGTTTTCTGAATCAAATTTCATCCACGCAATCAAAAGATATTGAAGTTATAGTGTAGAACTATTACAAACTTCAATAGCTTGTAACTTTTACAAAAATATTTTTTTTTTTTTTCAAAACAGAGTTTAAGGCTGGTTACATATCCGTTAGGAGAGAGAACGTGTCCACCGATTTTGGCTTTAAAATTCGCATGTTGGGAAAAAACGATCCGCTTGAGGAATTTTGTCTCAAAATTAGCTTGGCCCTATGCTCCTCCTAGGAGTTAAAGAAGAATACATACATACATACATACATTTAAAAAAAAAAATTTATTTTAGTCTTAAGCCGCTTAGATAAACTTTTAAAAAATGTAACATATTTTTTAGGGTTGCCAATATCAATGATTGTCATATGTCAATTTATAGAGAAAACAATTATGATTTTAGCAATTTATTGAAAAAAAATTTTGATTTTATTAAAAAGAACCAGGTGGCAACCCCATAAAATTTACTATGGGTTTTTGGGTCGATTCTATAACTTTCAATAAAGAAAGTCGAAAAGGAAATACAATTTTCCAAAAACACGTCTGGCAACCCTAATATGGCAACCCTAAATTTTTGTTTCGTCGTTTTTGAACCCAAGATGTCAATTTATAGAGAGAAAATGATGATTTTAAGCAATTTATTGAACAAAATTTTGATTTTATTAAAAAAATCATGTGGCAACCCCAAAAAATTTACTATGGGTTTTTGGGTCGATTCTATAACATTCAATAAAGAAAGTTGAAAAAGAATTGCAATTTTGCAAAAAAACTTCTGGCAGCCCCAATATGGCAACCCTAAATTTTTGTTTTGTTGTTTTTGGGCCCAAGATGTCAATTTATAGAGAAAAAATTATTATTTGAGCAATTTATTGAAAGAAAATTTTAATTTTATTAAAAAAAAAAACAGGTGGCAACCCTAAAAAAATACGTTGGATTTTTTGGTTTAAGCAAATTTAAAAAAAAAAAAACATGTGGCAATCCTGAAAGTTGTTTCTGCTGTGTACAGCGAAAAGCCGAAGTTCAAACAGCCGAGTTAAATAAAAAACAAAAGCACAATCGGAGTTACGCTTCGCTTCGTGTATGTGCTTGCTTGGTTAAAACAAAAGCAATAGTAGAGCACAAAAACAAAAATGTGCTTGCTTGAATTTTCGTTCGTTGAAAAAAAGCACAGCAAGCAGTAAGCCCAAAATGTAAAACGCAATAACTGACGCAGCACAGTGCAGCAAATTTTCGTTGCTATAGCTATTTTATAGTCAGCAGATCAAACCCTGGACAAATATACAAATTTAGAGTGTCAGAGATCTCCTGCAACTTAAGGGATTGTCAAAAAATGTTGTCACAAGATCCGCAAAACTACCTATGTATATTTTAGAAGAATAGATTCACACCTTTCTTTGATACACAGTTAAAGGACATCGACAGACGTAACTAAATAATTTTCAAGGAAATTTGCTAACGTTGCATGTTATACTTAACCATTTATAAAATCTAAATATAAATCTAAATATGGGAAAAATTTTTGTTTCAAATTTAAACTGTTCCTCTTTTTATGGATTCGAATCTTCAATTTATTTTTCCGTAAATTCTGTATTTTTGTATTGTTCATTCAAGGTGGAAAATTAAGATAGGAAATGGAATGGCCAATATCTCAAAATTTACAAATCTAATGGAGAAATATATTACAGATTCGAACTTATCGGCTAAAAATTCATATAAGAAATTGCAAAGTTTAAATTTTAAAACAACTTTTTTACATATTTAGGTGAACTTTTCGGTTTTTTAAACGTTTTGGGATCAATCAAATGGCCTCTTCAAAGGGACCAAATTTTATATGGTGCTTATTTATATCAAGGAAAAATTTTTAATGCCCTGAGAACGCAACTCCAAACAATTTAAATTTTTTGCATACAACTTTATAAATTTCTAAATTAAGAACAGTCTTATCTATGCAATTAGTAAGTTCTCAATAAAACTCCATCATTAGATTTTTAAAATTTAGTGTTTAGACATAACACGGGTATTATAGGTATCATAAATGCACCAATCATCAAAAGTTTCTTTTACCGCGCGTGATTAAACAGATGAAACTTATTTTTACAGGTGAGTTAAGCTTTTTGAAAGCAAAAGATAAACATACACTCTTTTAAGCTAATTAAACTAATAAACTGTTGTGTTAAAAGAAAAAAATTGTTTCAATTTGTGTATCACAAACAAAACGAAAAAATCCTTATCAAGTTAGAGCAACCTCTTCTCCTCATTTTTGTGTTTATAAACAAAAGTAATTAAAAATTTAATTAAATATGTAATCAGCTAGTGCTACTAAAGGGGACCCGGCAAAGCTTTTCAGCTAAGAATTTTTTAGAGAAAATACGTTTACTCGTCGCAATTCAATAATTGAAAATCAGTTGTGTAAAGTGTCTGGTGACGATGAGATCGGCTTAGAAAAAAAAAAAAAAAAACAAACGAAAAATACTCTTATACTGTATACGCGTTCAAAATTGTTTATGACGCGTGTGTGTTTATCACACCATCAAGAACAAAAGTGTTGCAAGAGTTTATCAACATTCAATAAAATTTTAATAATTTATTTAATTATATTACCTCAAATATCTGTCGGTATAAAATGACTTTCAGATTTAATATTTACGTGTTGCTAATGGTCGCATTAAATTGCCAAGTGATGCTTTCACATGGACATGCCAAAATTGAACGTCCAAATATTGTTATAATATTGGCAGACGATATGGTAATTGGTTGAGTGCTTTGAACTTTTAAAAACAATAAATATCTTAGAAAAAAACTACTAAAATGATAATGTTTTATGCAAGACATAAAATAAAATAAATAATTTCACATAAAATTAATAAAAAATTAAATTGAATGTTTTGAAATGATATGAATTGAATTATATGAAATGATATTAAATGCTTTAAATGGCATAAAATGGCACAAAATGACATGAAATGATATGAAATGATGTGAAATGATATGAAATGATATGAATTGATATGAAATGATGTGAAATGATATGAAATGATATGAAATGATATGAAATAATATGAAATGATATGAAATGATATGAAATGATATGAAATGATATGAAATGATATGAAATGATATGAAATGATATGAAATGATATGAAATGATATGAAATGATATGAAATGATATGAAATGATATGAAATGATATGAAATGATATGAAATGATATGAAATGATATGAAATGATATGAAATGATATGAAATGATATGAAATGATATGAAATGATATGAAATGATATGAAATGATATGAAATGATGGAATGAAATGAATTGGACAGAATTGAATTGAAATGAAATTAAAAATTCCAAACATCCATTTTAAAATCTATTAACTTTTAAGGGCTTCGACGATGTCAGCTTTCGTGGGAATAGAGAATTTTTGACGCCAAACATTGATGCGCTTGCTTATCATGGTAAAATATTGGATAGACTTTATACACCACCAATGTGTTCGCCATCCAGAGGTGCTCTAATGACAGGACGTTATCCTATACATACAGGTAGAACAAAATATACATACATACGTATATGACGTATTGTCTTTAATAATGAACTTTTACTTTAAGGTACCCAACATTATGTCATCAGTAATGAAGGACCGTGGGCATTACCAACGAATATCACAACAATTTCGGAAGTATTTCAACAAGCAGGCTACTCAACTAATTTAGTGGGTAAATGGCATTTGGGTTTTGGAAGAAAAGAATTTACACCCACTTACAGAGGTTTTGATTATCATTATGGCTATTGGGGTGCCTATATTGATTACTATCAACGGCGTGCAAAAATGCCGGTAAGCTTTGGACTTAACTTGAATTTCAAAGAATCTTAATTCAATTGATGCTTCTAGGTGGCAGGTTTCAATTTAGGTTATGACTTCCGCCGTAATATGGAAATCGAATGTGCTGACCGTGGTACTTATATAACAGATTTGTTGACACAAGAAGCTGAACGCATTATTGCCAGCAATAATGGTACACGTCCGTTGTTTTTGCTGTTAAGTCATCTTGCAACACATACTGCAAATGAAGATGTTCCATTGCAGGCTCCCGAAGAAGAGGTACGCAAATATATGCATATCAAGGATCCACAACATAGAATTTATGCAGGTTGGTGTACACAATATTGTGTTGCGAAGTTGTTATGTATAAACTGAGTTATCTTTATTTTATAGCCATGGTCTCCAAATTGGATATAGGAGTTGGACGTGTTGTACGCGCTTTAGAACGTGCAGGAATGCTGGAAAATTCAATAGTTATCTTTCAGTCAGACAACGGGGCACCATCTATTGGCATGTTTAATAATACCGGCTCGAATTGGCCATTCCGTGGTGTAAGTAGTAGTTTTTAATAGATAGAGAAACTTGTTTATGGTAAATGTAAAAGCAGTTGTTCGATAGCTTACTATACCTAAAGTCTTTGTACTTCACCCATATTTTCGATGGACTATGGTGCAATAATCCTCTCCTATTTTTTACGGAACTGTACTAAATTGCACGATGCTATTCTGTATTCTGTAGTGTACTCTGCTCCACTATGTATTCTACTCCTGTCTATTCTATTATCCTATTCAATTATCCAATTCTAGTTTAGTCTAGAATTGTCCAGTCAAGACTCGTACACTGTAGTTAATTCCAGTCCATAAACGAGTTAAATAATATCTAGTCAACACTTTTCTACCCTGATTTTGTTTTCCAATATTTTAATTTTTTAGATAAATCTCATTTAAATGCCTTTTTCTACTTTTCAGCAAAAGAACACACCATTTGAGGGTGCCGTTCGCGTTGCAGGTGCTATTTGGAGTCCGTTGCTTAAATCACGTGCCACAGTCTGGCGTCAACCCTTCTATATGGGGGACTGGTTGCCCACATTAGCTACGGCAGCTGGCATCAAATTAAATGCTCAATTACAAATTGATGGAATTGATCTGTGGACGCAACTTGCCGATCAAACAGTTGGAAGCTCAGAAATTGTAGAACGTGAAATTGTGCACAATTTAGATGATATCTGGAATGTTGTATCCTATATGCGTGGTTCATGGAAATATATCAATGGTACAACATTAAATGGCGTTAACGATAATGTTTTAACATATCGGGAGGACTATGACCTTGATCCTAGAGAATCATATTATGTTGTGGCTGTGAGGAATTCGCTTGCCTCAAAGGCATTACGCAACTATGATGAAGAACGTTTGACTATGAACAGAATAGAGCGTCTACGAGGTGATGCTTCGGTTAAGTGTGGTTTTTTAAAGCGAAGCTGTAATGCTTTAGTGGAGGAATGTCTCTTTAACTTAGACAAGGATCCATGCGAACAAAATAATTTAGTGTATGAAAATGATTATCTTAGTATATTGCAAAATATGCGTCAACAGGTGGAAAGTTATCGAAAAAGTGCATGGCCTCCGGGGAATCGGGCCGGAGTACCAGAGTATGATCCAACAAGACATCAATGCACATGGGCAACATTTATGGAGGGACCATCTACGGGAGGTTAGTAATATATTGATAGATTTCTTAAGCGTTTTATTAATTTATTTCATCCACAACAGAAACTGTGAATTGTAATTACTTTGGAGCACCTTGTGAAGCTTAGAGTTTGGAAAAATGCATTCATTTAATTGAATAAATAAAACTAATTAATTTAGCTATATAAACTAGCAATATTAAAATAAAGTTATATAAAAGTAAACAAACTTTATTGTTTGTTGTTTTGCCCATATTTAAAAAACTGTGTAACGTTTCATCAATGCGCGCGTTAATTTTTTGGTAAGATCACTTTGTTAAAAGCTCTTTATTGTTTGAGAGTTGATTTTGATTAGTATTTTTCTGATAAAAGCTTTTGTGCTCTCTTTAAATTAGAGATGAAATGTAATAATAATACTATCTTGATACTTTTATATCGATATTTTTTGAGTATTCTTATACAAGTACTTCGCTACAGTGTTTACAATGTTTTGGTGTTTACCCTGGAAAATAAAGTAACATTTCTGTGAACTTTTGACCAAATAACTTTTTTCTAAACTGTTCCTCAAAAGCAAATAACCTCAATTAAATTAAGTTATTTTGTCAAAAGTCAACGGTTTAGTTTTTAATAGTTTCTATAACGTTAGATTCGTTCAGTTGTAAGCCCAGACATCTGACAAAAAATCAAAAATCGAGTTTTTTGCTATCGTTAGATTCAGCTTATCATTTCCTACAAAACTAACAAGGTTTAGGGGTGAAAATGAAGTTATGAATATTAAAAACACCATACGCTTGCAGAACCAGGCTCAATTTGAGTCGGTTTCAAATCAAATATAATGTGGAACGGATGCAAAACCTTGTATACGGGTTGGTTGGAATGGCGTAAATTATATGGCCGTTTTGTATAATACGGCTAAAAAATGGTTGTACATTCGAATTAATAAATGAAAATTATGAGATAATAGCCGTGTTTCTTTTGGCGCGTATATACAATTGTGGTAATTTTCAAATTGCGACAACTTATGAACGGGGAGTCGTACGATAAAAAGTCCAGGCGTCTTTTTCATTGAGAACCACATGCTCTACAAATAATTTTAATCTTTTGTAAAAAAAAAATAATTATTTATAAGTTATATAAAAAAAACTGAATTTTTGCCGTTTATCGGCGCTTAACCAGTTTTTATAGAATAACTTCTAAAAGATAAATTTTTTTAAAAATAAAATGAAAAGCTTTTGTAGAGAACGTGATTCTCCATAAAAAAGTTCCTTAGAGTTTTATTGTGCGACTCACTGTTTATGAGTTATTCCAATTTAAAAATATCCACAATTGTATACACGCGTCAAAAGAAACACGGCTAATACCTCAAAATATGATCTAATGGGAAAGATGAGTTTATCGTTAAAAATCGTTTATCACTTCTGATAAATAAATTTTCTATTCAGTACATGTTAATCGTCAAACAATGTAATCATTTTATTCCATATATGGACATTTGCATGGTGTCGAACGTGACCGTCAAACACATTTAAAGTAAAAAAAAAAAGTCAAAATAGAACTGATTTTTATTTTGACAATAGGCTCAACTTATGACGCTTTCCGGCTCAAATTTATCGAAATTTGCAGTTGGGTTCTTAGATTTTTATAGAAATTAACAGAGCTGTTCCTAGTGCTCAGTATGGAGACCTCTTATTATTAGTTTTTCGGAAAAAAATTTCTTTGTATGTTATGGGCAGTGTGTCAAGGTAGTGTTTTTGCGAAAAATCTATGTATAATCTATAAATAATTTTTTTTCTAAGTTCTGCCATTTTGTCAAAAATGAATTTTATCAAGTTTTGTTTTCGGATACTTGTAGCATTTTAAATATCATTTTGACTTCCTTCTTTAAATTTGGAAAATTTAAAAAATTTACAAAATGGCGGCCATTTTTGAAATATCTTAAAAATTGAGGTGGATCAAAAAAAACATAACATAATTACGTTCGAATATATTTATTTAAAAAAAGCTGTTGGTTCCAGCGCTAGCTAAAAAGCTTTCAATGCGAATAAATCGCATGTGAGTATTATACATAAAAGACGTTATAGTGCATATGAAAAAAAAAAAAATCGCATGGGTATTTAAAATCAATCTCATTTTAAATGCACTCGCTCTCTTTTATTGAAGGTTGGCAAAGAAAAAACGTCAGACTAAGCACAATCAGCGGCAATCGTTGTTTAGTTTGCGGATAAGCAAAGTGTTTACTTTTGTCTGGCATTTCCAAAGTTACGATCATTAGCGTTTGGTGAAGTTCTCTGACGCTAACTAAAAGATAAAAGCAAAATACTCTAAATTGACTGTAGTGGGTGTAAAAATTTAAAATTTTTATGAAGTTGCTTTAAATTTAAAATTTAAATTGTGTTCTATATACTTATATGAAAGACTGTTACAATGTCTAGTATGTGTCAATAAAATTTAACTGAATTTGTGTTAACATTACAGATTAGTTTTATACGTTAAATATACATACATGTACAAAATATGCTAACTATAAACTACATATGGAATAATTATTGAAAATCATGCAACGCAAATAAGTTCTTTTGATTAAGCTGACATGGTTTTTAACGTTAAACTCAAACCTGATATCAATTTTAACGAATGGATTTAGTTTTTGAGATAATCATACTATCTACGAAATCACGAAAATTACAATATAGATAAAGATTTCCGAGACATACATAAATCAATGTTATAAAAGTTGTTCGAAAAGTATTAGTATCTCGAGATTAAATATGCCTCTTAAGGTTACTTAGTACAATTTGAAATTAAACCTGTGTATAGCGATAACTCAAAAGGCGCACAGTAGCGACATCTGGCATTTCTCGCTGGGAAAAATCATAATTTCTAGACCAATTGAGATATCTCTACGATTTTCTTTTGCTATGGACAGAAAAATTAGACAGCTCTTATTACTCAAAATTTTAATAGACCAAAGGAATACTACGGAATTCATGGTCAAAGTTAGGCTTTCTAAAAAGTGTACAAATTATGCACACGAAGTTCTCCGTATGAGCTTTTTTTAAGAAGAAAAATTATTAAAATATAAATTATGATTAATTTGTGATTGCTGAGCACAAATCTATAGCATGTAAAAAATTGTAAAGTCCAAAATTTTTTTCTACACTAAAAAAAAAAATTGCAAAAAAACTTTAAAAACACCGGAAATGCAAATCTTTTGAGGTGTCTCAATATTATTTTTTTTTTTTGTGGACTAAAAAAATAGAACAGCTTTAACATTTCGGATTCTCATTTAAAAAGACACACAGGCAGTGCTGTCGTTTTGAAAAGTTTGAGCGAAGTGAAATTTTGTAAAAAGTGAAGTGTTGCGAAGTAAAATTCTGAAAAAGTGAAGTATTAGCGAAGTGAACACAAAAATCACAATTTTATTTATTCAATGCATTCATTTCTATGCTACACGTAACAAAATTTGAAAATATATTTTAAAAAAATATGAAAAAAATAAATAAAAAATTTCTTAGGTCAAAAATTTACCGAAATATGGCCGGCCACTCGAACATAGAAATTTTGTTTATGCGGTCGAAAAACCGGTTTTTACTCAAAACAATGAAAAAAGTGTATAAAGCATAAAATGCTTAGAATAGTCCAAGAAATACGAGTGAATTTTTTTCAGAATTTTTTGGAACATTTTTAAATTTTTTTTTTACCAATTTTTAAAAATTACAAAATGTACCCAAAAATTTAACGTATTCTTTGAATGATTCTATATGTTATAGCAGCCATATTTCGGCCAATTTTTCACCTAAAAATTTTATAATGAAGCGCTTTAAAGAAAATTTTATCTACTTTAATGATATTCTGCTATATCTTTACCTATCTCTGACCCTAAACAGTTATAGACAAAAGAGTAGCAAACACAAGAAATCGAAATTTTTGCTTTCTTTTTTTGGTCTATAAACTATTTCGATGGCAAATTTAATTCTCTACAAAAAGTTTCCTGTGAAGTATATTGAAATTTTGCTTTGTTCGCTTGATATATTGAAAAAACAAATTACTTTTCAGTCAGGGCAGGCTTCGAGCATACAAAAAAGTATGTTTCTGAACTCTCATAAAAAGAATAAACAAATTTTGTATTTAAGAAAAAGTGAAGTGATTTTATGAAAGGGGAAGTGGCGAAGTGTTTTTGATAAAAAAGGAGCAAAACACTTCAATTGAAGTGTCAACGACAGCACTGCACACAGGACGCAAAGGACTTAATTACACTAGTTTACAGCCAAAATTCCCAGTGAGTGCCATTGTTCATTTTATATGTAAAATGGGCTGATGATTCCGAAAATCGCATTATTTTTTTTTCTTTCGGTCATTTTCGGTTTTTGGACCAAAAAAAAAGATAGTTCCATTTAAATACAAATATTTCAAGAACCAATGTTTGTGTTTAAACATTTTATATGTCATATTAAAGGTAATTAAATTACCTACAAATGATATTCACATCACTTTTTGGTTGGTTTGTTAGTTTCGGCGAAATAAATTGATTTCTAAAAAAAACATTTTTTTTTTTCGAAAAAAATAAGAAAACATCAAAATCAACTTCAAATTTATACAAGAAAAAATAACTTTTTTATAATATTTTGTGTCTTTGTATCATAGAATATATATATATGAAGAAAATTCGATACTACTTATGAAAATCGATGGAAAATGCAAAAGTTGTATACAATTCATTGATAAATTAATAAAATGCATTTTTGCCTATTTTTTTCGTTTTTTTGTACTAAACTGTTCGATAATTTGAAACTTTTTGTAAAACACATGAGAAAATCAAAAAAATTTTTAAAGAAGGCGTTAAAATAAATACCCAAGTCTCGTCGTTTTTCTCCAGCACGTCAAATTTTTTTTAGTCGATTTTTGAAGTTTTTTAATCCACTGTACATGAAAAAAACAAAAATAACGCATTCTTGTGTTAAATCGATGAATTTAACTATATGATCCTTACATCTGAGGTGTATCATGTGTTCAGTACACTTATGCAAGATATTACGAGGAATATTTTTGTAGAAAATTTTAACCCTCTAAAACCCTCACATGTGGGTCATTTTGACCCCCATATGTTGGTCAAAATTAGTATAGTTTAGATGAGCAAAATTAGTCTTGTTCTTGAGTCTTGTTCTTGGTCTTGATAATTTTGCGAGACTAAGACGCTGAAATTTTTGCAAGACCAAGACCAAGACTGCTATGGTCTTGGTCTTGCTCACGATAATCGTCAAGACCAAGATTGCTTTTCGGTCTTGGTAATTTATATTTAAAAGTTGTTTCACTCCCGTTTTGAAGATAAAATCATCTCTCAGTTTGTATTTTGGCATCTTAAAAACCCAACTGCTTTGGAAAAATATGGTTTTGAATACTTAATATCTCTGAAAATTTTTTCAAGACCAAGAGTTAATGAGACTCAATATCAAAACCAAGACCAAGACTCAATGTACAAGAACAAGACCAAAACCAAGACTGCTATGGACTTGGTCTTGGTTTGCTCATCACTACGAGCCACGGATAGGATGACGGATTGTGACCCTTCTCAAACAAGTTACAACATGGAAACGCATACTGAGAGACGTATTTAAGATTTCTGTACTTTCCAAATAAGAAATATATTTTCAAATGGTTTTCTGTCATTCTCATTTGAGACATTACTGACACTTTCCAGCTCATAATATTCGATATATGCAGTTGGGTTCTCAGATTTTTATAAAAATTCACAGAGCTGTTCTAAGTACTCAGTATGGAGACCTCTCATTATTAGTTTTGCGGACATTTTTTTTTCCAATTTAGGTGCATGGAACTTCAGAGTGTCAAAGTAGTGTTTTTCTGAAAAATCGATGCAGTTTTTTTTTTTAAGTTCCGCTATTTTGTCAAAAATAAATTCTTTTAATTTTTGTGTTCGGATTCTTGTAGCAGTTTAAATGTTATTTGGATTTCCATTTACAAAATGGCGGCCATTTTTTGAAAAATCTTAAAAGTTGATTTTCTCAGAAAATATTTTTTTATTTATTTTTTTTTTTTTACAGTAAGATGGATGAAAACAAACGTTTTGTTTTATAAGAATAATTCCATGCCATTCCAAGTGCTAGCCGAAAATAACTCGAATTAAAGCGATAATACGTAGCGCCTCAAATAAGTACAAGCAGAAAGCTCAAAATACCTCACTAAGTGAGACATTTGACAAATAACACTCTTACTAACTATGTTAATGTTTTATTTGTGACTTTTGCAAACAAAGCAACTATAATACTAGATTTAGGGAAATAAAAGAAATGTGTGCTAGAACATCAAATCCAAGCTAATACCGTGTTGCTAATTTTTATTGTTAAGTAGTTCTACTACGTATATAGTCGCTGAACACAAAATAGATCTGATTGCTTTCGGTGCTACTAAGGCCGCCAAACTGTTTGATTCTATGTAAAATATATCTACGTACTAATTGACGAAAGCATCAATTTTTGATTTATTCCAAAACGCCCACAGTATTGGCAAATACGTATGCATTCTTTTAAGATATAACGTACCTACACGTACTAGTGAAATTGCATGAAAACCTATTTTTTTTTTCAATTTCAAATGCCATTCATTAGACTAACGACTATTAGTCGCGATAGTGCAGCGAACAAATGCACATTGAAAGTGCAGCTTGGGAGATACATGCAGTGATCACTGTGGAAAAAAGATACACACATATTTCCATTTCAAGATGTTTCATCTAACGCTGATCGCGATACTCTTTACTGCAACAACAACAACAACAGTAACACAAGAAGTTAAAGATCGTCCAAATATCATTATCATAATGGCGGATGATATGGTTTGTTGCGTCTCAAATAGAAACATTAGAAATTCATTTAATAAAAACTTAAACTTTCAGGGCTTCGATGACATCAGTTTTCGTGGGTCAAATCAATTTCTTACGCCAAACATCGATGCATTGGCCTACAGTGGCGTCTTGCTGAAAAATCTTTATGTACCTGCAATGTGCACACCGTCACGATCTGCATTGCTTACGGGAAAATACCCAATAAATACAGGTGAGCGAACATATATTAAAATAACAAATAATTAACGAAATTGTTCAGAAATACTGATTGGTCATTAACAAAAAAAAAAAAAAAAAACAAAAATATTTGTATTAAAACAGTACAATTAACTCACGTAATTGCATGTGGAATTAAGTAGAAAGTTTACAAAAAAATGCAAAATAAATTGCAATAGCTTTATATATAGAATTTTTAATGATTTATTTGAAATTTGAAAGATATTCGACAGCTTCACCAAATTAATGAAATAAAAACCTTGCATATCTAAAAGATTAAAAGCCACAAAAAGCTTTTAGCTACAAGGTAGAGCAAAAGAAATGTCATAATATGAATTGGCTACCATTTAGTTGCAAATATAAAAACTGAGCCCTGTGTTCATAAAAAGTTTACTTGATAAAGTAAAATTTATAATATTAAGTTAAAAAACTGATATCAGTTAAATGATCACCTCCTGAGCTGATGCACATTTGTGTATATTTTGCGGCAATTTAAATCGTTGCCAACAAAACATTTCACTCCAAAGTGATTGTTTTGTCATCAAATAGTTCGCAATTTGACCACAACGTAGCTGTAAAAGCATTATGACATTTGAAGCTATTTGCAAAAATTGTGACATATTTACATTATTAAATTACTTTTGACTGTTATTTTCTTCCTTTGAATAAACTGAATAGTAATATTATCTTTGATGTAACTCCTTGACGGAGCATATGGCCAAAATGAATCGTCGCCAACAAATCTGATTTTTAATGATGACCGTGATTGCCTTCCGCGTCATCCCAGGGTTCTTGAATCCCTATTGCAACGACATTTTCAATATGAATTTTCGTTTATCACGTTTTCTACTATGTTGCGAATTCCATTCCAGAACTTGGAGCCAAACTTTGTTTTATATCCATTGTCATCTCAGTTACTATGAGTTTATTACACAGTGGTCATATTGAGTCATCAAGCAGCACTCCGCTTTCAATAGAATTAAAATTTTATCTGAGCGACTTCCTATAATCAGGTTATTGTCGGTGAAGCTATTTTCTTTCACTTCTCAGTCTTACAAGCCACTACGTTTATTTAATAAGGTATTATGCTGACTACGGATATCATTCGCAACGATATTTCGTATTGCAGCTTAGAGAATAGACGTCTCTCACTACAAATGTGTTGCAAAGGTTAAACTTTAACTAAAACGGAGGTCAATCGTTCTTTAATTCGTGTTAGTTGCTGCAAAAATATAATGCTCAATCATTGTAATCCATAGATATTTGACCTAAGTCTGGCTTAATTTGGATAACCAACTTTGGTTGACTTTGAGCCGCGAATTTCAAAAGGCTGATATAGGTTTGGTCAATCTATAGATCTCGTCAAAAACATCAACGATGAACTCAAGAATTTTTGAGTAGAAAAAGATGCATGTCCTGGAGTTTTCGAAGCATCGAAAAATATCACCATAACTGTTTACTGTTAGACCAAACACAAAACAACAGTGGGCACACAGAGAAAAAAAATAGTACTTGCTACTTTATTTCTCATAAATTTTACCAGAATTTCAAATCAGAATAGTGACAACTTCACACCGAAGTAAGATTCACCTTACTGTTTTAGTCAATTCAGAATGTATGTTTCCTAGTAAGTTTTATGAAAAAATTGGCGTGATATTTACCTTACTGTATAGTTCAAACAACAAAAAAAAAATAAATTAACTGACCAGGTCCAAAAATAGAAATTTTTTCTAAAATTATAAAAGTCAAAATGATTCTATATTCTTATGATATTTACCTTACTCAAGTGGGGTGACAATTATGACACTCATTTTTGTGCGTGAAAAAAATGAAGTTATTTTGACTAGAATTATAAACTCAAAATGGTCATACATTTTTTTTCTGAAAGTAAAAATTACTTTACATAAAGTCAAATGTAGAAAATTTGTAGTAAATATTCCTTTATTATTTAACTACATATTATTTGTAAATTTGACGTTAGGGACCCATCAAATAGTTCTTACGTATAGTAAATTATGTTTGAAATTTAGTGCTGATTACTTTAATTTTTCAACTAGCCGAGTGGAGTAAAAATTATGATGCGTATTTTCTCTGTGCAAACGGGAAAATCGTTTGAATTCTGAAGTTCAAAGTACAGAAAAACAGGAAAAGACTCGTTTCCGGGAATGAACAAGGCCTCGGAAAACATCAACGCAACTACTGATATTGGGACCACATAAAAAAATAGTGGGAAAACGGAAGAATTGTGCGAGTCTTGAAGTTCAAAGTACAAAAGAATACTTTCATGTTGTAATTCATTTTTAGAACTCTATGTATATCATGGATCTGGAGAGAGAATTTCGGTGATCTTCAATTAATCATAATTCATTCGAAGTTGACAAAGCTGCTAAAAATTTCATCAAAACTGTTTAGTTTTATTGGTGGCGGGCCAGCTGCTGTTAGCGTAAAGTTGCAAACGTGGAATATGTAATCCGTAGGGGCTAAATTAGGCCTTGACAATTGGAATCACAGCGGACGAAGTCATAAATACATTGTCAAAAAAACGTTACTCAGAATGTTTCAAATTCTCTCCCAAAATCATTTTGTAACTTTTTCGCGCAGGCTTGTTGTTTTTTATGTGCGTAGATATGTTTGATCTATCATTTGATGCATTCCACGCGTAAATATTCCATCAACTTTTCAAGCGCGAGCGGAGAGGAAGTGATCATTGAAAAATTATTCGAAAAAAATCGATTATGACATCGAGACGTCGGCGAGTTGCAAAAAATTATTTATTTGTACTTCGATTTTGAAAAAAGTAATTATGCCAAATTGAAGAGTAATACAGTAGTTTCTAAAGTTCATTTACATTTTTCCATAAGTTGTTCCTTGCTAAGTGATAGGCCTGAATATATTTTAAGTGTGCCATATGGCATCACTGGAGGGAACCGCTTATGTAAAGTTTAGAGGTAGATTAATATCCATTTATTTCAATAATTCAATTCATAAATAATTTATGTGGAGAAAATATCTACCTGGGGGGGTTTGAACACCAAATTTATTTCAATAATTCAATTCATAAATAATTTATATGGGGAAAATATCTGCCTGGGGGGGTTTGAACACCAAAAAACCCAACCCGGTGGGAATGGGCCTGGGTGTCATATGAATTTTTCGAGCCTTTTTTTATGAAGAAGTGCTGTAAATGATTGTGGATGCATCTAACTATTGGGATTATGCTTATCTTTGGTTACAATGCTTGTAGTTAATCGTGAAGATTATTAAATAATTAAAGCCACGATTTTTGCTGGCATGTCTCGAAATAGTATCAATCAAATAAGCCGTTTTATTCACTTTACACTGAAAAAACACATTGATCCCTTTCACCTTGAGCATCATTTGATGAGTCCATGACACCGTATTTCAGACTGCTCTCATGCAAACAGTTTATTCGAGCCAAGCTTTGTCGATTTAGATGCATTGCATGGTGTCTGAACACTCTTGGAAGGTATTCGGTGTCCTTTGGTATTTACCGAGGAAAGTATTGTTGTATTCACTTTGTGGCAGCTGTATTACAAATGATCAACGCCTTTCCTGACGACGTTTGTGCCCTCCTATTCCACTTTTACCTCGATAATTTATTAACTGGAATCCCAGTTTTAAATTATTTGCAAAGCCTAGGCTACAATGTAACGGGAACCATAAGAGAAAGTTGCATTCCACACAAATGCCCACTTCCTGGAAAGACATCATGAAAAAAAAAAAAAACAAAGAGGGCATATCAAATTTGCAGAAAACAAGGAATTTGACATCGCCATTGTAAAGTGGAATGATAAAAATTGCGTTTTAGTTGCTTCTACTTCACATGGAAGAGATCTAAAACCGATAGCTACGCTCTTTTGTAGAACAGAATGGAAGCGTATAATGGTCGAAAGTCTAAAGGTAGTCGAACCATACCATTAATGTATGGAAGGAACTACTCGAAAGGATCAAAATTCACGTTTTGATGGAATCGCTCATTACGTTGGTGAATGTGATCGACTTAGATGTAAATATAGACCGTGCAAAAACTAAATCTGAAATAGGTGCATAAGATGCGATGTAGATTTATGCGTTAGATGTTTCATCAAATATCACACTACCGCGGATAAGTATGCTAACTTACCATTTTTGTTCAAAAAATATGTATGCATACGTGTAAAAAATAGAGTTTTAAATAAAACTCAAAGTACATTTTTTGCTAAGAGGTTCCCGCCAGTGATGCCATATGGCATCAGGGCACCATGGAAAAATGGGGCGTGGTCGCTGAAAAAACTAACCGGATTTGAACTCAGGAATCTTCATTTACCCCCCAAACAAAAAATCACCATCAAATTCGAAAAAATAAGTGCTGGCGGGGAATGGGTTAAAGAACTTCACTCAGGAATGTGAGAAATTTTTTACACAGCACTGTGTGGCTCCCTTTTTATACAGAATGTGTGAAGATTTCACACAGTTTTATTTAGAGTGCCTTCATGGAAAGTTTTATCTGACAACGAAATCCATTGAGGATGAAATGAGATTTGAGCCGAATTTTACATCAGTAACTTCAAGTTTTTTCTTCTTCTTTGTCATCAAATGTGATCTGGTCTATGAAAAAGGTGCTTAGGTGTTAAAAAAAATGTCCCAATTTTTTGCCGATTCGCTTAGAATTGATCTTTAATAGTTGTTATTTTTGCACGTAAGTCTCCTTTTCATAGACCAGGTCACAAATTTATCAAAATTTATCCATCGATTCTTACGAATCAAAACTAATAAAATGTTTCCAACTTAAATTTTATTCATTCTAGGTATGCAGCACTATGTCATACCCAATGATCAACCCTGGGGTCTGCCAACGAATGAAACTACAATGGCACAAATATTTCAACAGAATGATTACTACACAAGTCTAATTGGCAAATGGCATTTGGGCATGTCAAAACGATCGTATACGCCAACGCAAAGAGGCTTCGATCATCATTATGGATATTTGGGTGCATATATTGATTATTATGATCATACGCTTGATGCCACAGTCAGTAATTGTTTGTTTGTGTGAAAGTATAATGTATATTTTCATAAAGAATACATTTTAATCTACATATAGGAAAAGAACTACTCACGTGGTCATGACTTTCGCAATAACTTGGATATTACACGCAAAAGTGTCGGTACATATGTTACGGAGCTACTGACAGAAGAAGCGACAAATCTCATACAACGGCATAATATTACAGAAAAGCCACTTTTTCTCTTACTAAGTCATCTTGCACCACATTCGGCTAATGAAGATAATCCACTGCAGGCACCTGCAGAAGAAATTGCTAAATTCTCTTATATTGAAGATGTAGATCGGCGCATATATGCAGGTAGACAGTATATTTTACAACTTGTTAATATAATTTAATTTAATTTAATTTATGCTTTCAGCAATGATGTCCGAGCTGGATAAAAGCGTTGGTAAAGTTATAGCCGCACTGCGGCAGAAGTCAATACTAAACAATACCATCATACTTTTTCTCTCCGACAACGGAGGTCCAACTTTAGGCATGCATTCCACCACAGCGTCTAATTATCCATTACGTGGGGTGAATACTAAAAACATAGTTTCTTCATAATTTCGTTTTAACTGAATATTTCGATTTTTCAGCAAAAGAATTCACCCTGGGAAGGTGGCATACGTTCGTCTGCATCAATATGGTCAGCACAATTTGAAAAACTAGGAATTATTTGGAAACAGCAATTTTATATCGCCGATCTATTGCCCACATTAGCTGCAGCAGCGGGTATTAGCTTGGATGCGAATTTACATTTAGATGGTTTGAATCTTTGGTCTGCGCTTAAATATGGCTACGATTCGGTAGAACGTGAAATTGTGCACAATATCGATTATGCTTTTCAATATTATTCATATATGAAAGGAAAATGGAAATTAGTGAATGGCACCACTGAAAATGGCGCATATGATGGTTGGTACGGTACCCGCCCAAACAAGGAAATTGACTTTAGATCTTCGAATTATGAAGATGTTATCAGAAATACAAGCGTTTGGCAGGAATTAAATGAATTTAATCCAGATCATTTTAAGATAGATATAACGAATTTACGTCAAGCAGCTGAAATCGTTTGTCAATATAATGATACAAATATTGGCATTACTTGCAATCCACTTGTTGAAGCATGTCTTTTTGATATTGACAGTGATCCATGCGAACAGAATAATTTATATGAACAATATATGTCAGCGACATTTGTACAAAAAATGTTAGAACGTGTTGAGTTCTTCCGTAAACATGCTCACGTGCCTAATAATAAGCCAACTGATCCATATTGTGATCCAAAGTATTATAATTATGAGTGGACTTGGTGGGAGGATGGCGGCGACACGGGTTCATCAGCTGCAAGTTCACTAAGTTCAAGTCATATAGTGAAAACAATTTTCGATCTCTTATTGAAAGTTTTAATATTAATAAAATAAAAATAAGCTTGAAATCTAGTTTTTCACAAACCGAAATAGAAGGACAGCCAGCGCTTGGCTGACCCTCCTCATAGTATCAAAGCTGAATTTTTGTATGAGTGTTCTTCCAATAGTAGGTATGAACTTCTGTTCTAGTGAATTCCTGAGAGGTGGTGCCTTCGTGAGATATCGGGCGCAAAAGATCGAGAAAAACAGTTTTTTGCAAATATCTCGCTAACGGTTATATCTACAAAAAAATGGTGCGGTACAATTTTGTAGCTCATATCAAAGAGTGGTACAAATTATTTTCGTACGACCCACAGTTTAGGAGATATCCTATTATAAGGTATTTTCCGCATGCAAGTGTTCATAGTAATATGAATGTTGATTTTCAAAGTACTCTAACTACGCCTACGTCATAGAATCATGGCTGAATTTTTTTGTAGGTATTCTTCAAATAAGGAATTCTAACTTTTGTTTTAGTTAAATCGTGAGAGGTGATGCCTTCGCGAAATATCGGGTGCGAAAGGTAGAGAAAATCAGTTTTTTGAAAGTTGATTTTCAAATTACTATAACTATGATCGATATCTCGCGAGGGCACCACCTCTCACGGTTTGACTAAAACAAAAGTTGGTACCCACTACTGGAAAAATACCCACAAAAAAATTCAACCATGATACTATGACGTAGGCGTAGTTATAGTACTTTGAAAATCAACACTCATATTACTATGTACACTTGTATGCGGAAAATACCTTAAAATAGGATATCTCCTAAGCTGTGGGTCGTACGAAAATAATTTGCATCACTTTTTGATATGAAATTTTCTGAGCTACAAAGCTGTAGAGCACCATTTTTTTGTAGAAATAAGCGTTAGCGAGATACTAATTTTCTCGACCTTTGTGCCCGAATAACTTTGTGTACGACAGTGAAATCGGTCTCGAATTTTGGAGCATAATTTGAAACTAAAAAATAGAAGAAAAAAATTATGGATTTTATATGTTGGGTTGGAAAGTTCAATTTCACTGGTCCATATCTCCTAAACTATAGGTAGTGCGAAAACAATTTGCATCTCTTTTCGATATGAAATTTAATGAGCTACAAAATTGTGGAAGTTATTTTTTTTATAGATAAAACCATTAGCGAGATATTTGCAAAAAACTGTTTTTCTCGACCTTTTGCGCCCGATATCTCACGTAGTCACTACCTCTCAGGAATTCACTAGAACAGAAGTTCATACCTACTATTGGAAGAACACTCACAAAAAAATTCAGCTTTGATACTATGAGGAGGGTCAGCCAAGCGCTGGCTCTTAGTCTAAAAGTTATGCTTGGAAATATTTTTTTCACATTAAGGCATGTTCTGAAATCCGACTCTTATTGGAAATGAAATTGAATTAATATTAAGGTGCTCCGCATTTGGAAAAAAAAAAGAAATTGGAACTTTTGTTTAAAAAATAAATTTTTTTATCGATTTTAATCCAATTTACTGAAACGTTATTCAGATTTGTTGTGAATTATCGAAATGCCGGACAACTTAAATCGAAGTCAATTCCGATTCCGATCGAAATCGTATTATCATTAATCGATACAAAGAAGCACGTATCGCGGAACTTTATTCATTTAAACTTCAAAATAATAATGATACTGTTTTAGAATTGCATTGTTGTTAATCTTTTTTTTTTTTTTTTTAAATGAACTTGAAAAATAGAGGACTAAATGGTCAGATCAAAAGTTCATTGTATTCAACTGGGAATCTTAGATATATTGTCACCTAAATGGTATTCTTCAGAAATTTTCTAAGTATTTTTTTATTAAATCGATTTGATGAACATCTGTATTATTGGGTCAAAAATAAAGAGAAGTAAGACATATATGTAGTATTTTAGGAACTTATGCTTTAAAAAGCATTATTTGCTATATGTAAGTTCCCGATAGTATTAATGTGCTCGAATCGGAACCATTTTTTCCTAATAATGACGTATGTTAGGAAGTAAACACAATTCGACATGAGCAATTTTTACGGTTTAGCTCTGATTTTCAAGATTTTCGATTTGAACATTTTACATAAAAAGATACAAAGCACGTATTTTTTGTCTACTTCAACCATTTGTCCAACATATTCAACTCTTATTGAATATTCACAAACGCAGAAAGTCCAGCAAAGTATTAACAAGAACATTTGTCTTTACATGTTCACTTATTGTTACTCATACGAATGTTGTACATGAGAAATAATTTTGAAATGGCTATTGCGGGAGTCGTCCATTATTTCACCAGTTTAGAAAAACGGCATATTTAATATGTGGACGGGTTTTTTTTTTTTTTGGAATAAGTCATTTGTGGCCGTTTATAGGAAAACGGACAGTTCACTGTGAGCTGTATTCAAATAAAAACTCCTGCGCTTTGTATTCAAACCAATACTGAATTGCAACACACATTCACGAGCTTAAAAACCAACTAGCGGCCATAACTGGAATTACTTCAATATGTAGTTCTACAAACAGCTAGATAAAATTATCCTTTTGATACATGTCAATTATTTCTATACCCTACTAATTTTATGTTGGTGGTTTCTTTCTTAATACTTAGTTCTGCATACTTGTAGGCTGTTTTTTTATCTCACCATTTTATTCACCGAGAGTAGGTACGTTAGTTGTACTAGAAGCATACCATAGTTCTGAGATTATTATTACTTAGGATAGCGAGAAGTCGGCTGATCAGTTTTAATAGTAAAGACTAATTGTAAATCCCACTTTTATTAATTATAATTACTTTTTGCTAAGCATTATTACCCACTAAAAAGTGTCTGCATTTTTATTGCTGCAACAACTTTATACTTTTATAGAAAGATATAGCACTAGCGATTAAAGTTGACGCAAACAAATATGTATGCTATTAGCACATGTTTAAATTAAAATCATTAAAAATTATGATGTACACGAGTTTTAATGTACTTAAAATTTAAGGTATACCCCTAAACAATAGGGTGACCGTTATATGCACGATCACGATGGATAGTCATCAATCGGCTCCAAATATCAAAAAAAGTTTAACCTAATTTTTTGTACATAGATTTTTATATGTACTTATGTATTGAGTCCTCATGGGCAATGTTGAGCCCTGATTGTCCCTTTGGTCTTCTGTCTGTTTAAATTACGATTACGGCTGAACGAATAAAGCTAGCGAGCCAATCACGGCTCGATAAGCATCATCTGGGCAAAAAGCCATTTAACAGCCACCCTAATATACATAGTAAATACATACATTTTGCATAAACGCGCTTTCACAGTTGACGACTTTTGAAACAAAGTCACTGTAAAGTTAACAATAGCAAAAAGAACCTGTTACCCACTCGATTTATTTGCAAATTTATTTGGTAAATATTGCAAAACAAATGATACTGGAACTTTACGGAACGTAAGTTATTGACATTGGAAACGGGCTATCACGATATCATTTACAAGTTCAACTACACTGTGAACAATTAGATATATGAAGCACTCCACGCCAAGTGTACCAGCCCAAAAAAAAGAAAAAGGGTGTTTTTTCAAAAATGTATAGCTTACACTAAAGTTTGTAAATTGATAAATAAATCCCAATCATTTTGAAGTTTTCTTTTTACAAAAAAATATTACTTGGTGAAAAAATTTGTTTTCACCAAAATTTTTCACACTTAAAAATACTTTTGATTTTTTTTTTTTAAAAAACCCCACTTACATTTTTTTTAAAAGTACTTTAATTTAAAGCATAATTTATAAGCTTTAAAATGATGTATGACTCAAGATGGGATTCAGACGCTAGATAAGTGTTTTTGGCATTTGAACTCCCGCGGCAAGCAAAACTCTTTGTTTACTCAAGAGGACGGCGTCTTACGAAAAAAGTGTACTAGACATTAAATGCTTAGAATCGTCCAATAGCCCAGGAAAATAAGACATTTTCTGCGAAAAAAATCCCTTATATCCTTAAAAAACCAGTAATTTCGAAGCCTTAACGGTTATTCAGGAATATTTTTAAGGTCATGAGCAGTTCGAAAAAAAAATTTTATACGGTATATAGAAAATTAAATTATCTTTCAAACGGCATTTTAATTTTGTTTGTACAACTTCTCATTAAAGAGTTATTGCAATTTAAAAAGTAAGATATTTTAATATGAACTCATAGGTAGTATTTCATATCATAACTGTTAACAACTTTTTAAATTGGGTGATCTCTCAAACTAAAAGACGTACGCAAATACTTTTAATGTATTTTGGTAGGAAATTTCCTGTGCTACAAAATTGGAAACCAACATTTTTCTGTAAAAGTTAGCATTAGCGAGATATTTGCAAAAAACTGATTTTAGCTATCTTTGAGCCCGAATAACTTTTTATGCGCACATGACTTTGCAATGGACTTTTCACAGTTTGTGTATCATGCATAAATAAAGACAATTCCGGTGAAAAATTTCCACTGAGAATTTTTTTGCACGGAAGCTCTTTTTTCGTCTTATTTTCCTGGGCTACAAGAAATACGTGTGAAATTTTCGGGAATTTTTTGGAATGATAAAAAAAAAATTTTTTTTTTTTTTTGAATAATTTTTGAAAAAAAAAATGTAAAAAAATTCACACGTATTTCTTTAAAAATTCTAGGCATTTTATACCTAGTACACTTTTTTCGTAAGATGCCTTCCTCTTCTGTAAACAAAGAGTTTCGCTTGCCGCGGGCGTTCAAAAGCTAAAAACTCTCATCTAGCGACCAAATCCCATCTTAAGTCATACATCATTTTAAAGCTTGTAAAGGGGTTTTTTTTTAAAAAAATTCAAAAGTATTTTTAAGTGTAAAAAATTTTGGGTAATATTTTTTTGTAAAAAGATCACTTAAAAATTAATGGGAATGGGAATGTACCAAGATATATTTACTTATATACAGTGTGACAAATATGTCTTCATACAAAACTTTGAAGCACTGTATCTTAGTAAAATTTTCATTGCACAATATTTTGTAATATTTCAGTTATATGGAAAAATAAATTTAAATCGTATAAGACGCGAGAGAAGAAAGTAATTCGGCATGGTTGATATACGCTCTTTAATTGTAAATAAATTCAAAAGTGATTTAAGTTGTGGAACCATCTTCCGCGAGCTGTCACATTTAAAAGTTAAGAGGAATTATGTGTATTATGCCGTTAAGCGGTTTGTCGATACTGGCTCCATACAAGATCGTAAACAAGGTGGGAGAAAAAGGAACTCGATCAAAAAGTGCGTGAACGAATCCGAAGAAATTGTGACCGTTCAGCACGAAAGATGGCCAAAAAATAGGAATGAACCGAGAATCTTTACGGCTCCTTTTGCGTTGCGACCACAATATGAAAGCCTTTCAAAAAAGAAAAGAAAATACAAGGCCTTACTAATGCGACCGTGGAAAAGCGATGGCAAAGATCGAAACTGCTCCTTTCTTGGCACGCTGGCGATGAAATAGTTTTTTCCGATGAAAAACTTTTTGTGCTGGAAGCTCCACACCACATGCAAAATGACAGAGTATGGGCAGTATCATACAAAGACATCCCAAACGTTGACAAGCATGTACCAAGGTATCAAAACTCGTGTCTGGGGTGCCATAGAATCGGCTTTTTTTCCATGTTTAGGCTAAGATATCTCAAAAGGCGTATAAGATACAGCAATTCTAAAGCCGGATTCGGATTTAGCATTGCAAAATACATTCAAAATAACTATTTTTATATTTGTTTGTTGCGTTTTTTTTTTCTGAATTTTTTTTATTTTATATGGGATATGTATTTTTGCGATATTTCGCGGGGATGATCAGCTACGATTTCGGGGCTTGCATTTTTCAGACCACTAAACTAATACAAATGAAACCCCATTCACAGATTTTCTCCACATATTCAAAAAACCTATTGACTGTTCAAGAGCACCGTGACCTTTGAAGCCATTTTAATTCTTCAATTACGCGGTAAAAAAACGATTTTTTACTCAAAAGCAAGGCATCCAACGAAAAAAGTGTATATGGTCAAAAATACTTAGAATTATCGAAGGAATACGTGTGAATTTTTGGAATTTTTTTTTATTTTTTCAAATAATTTATCAAATTGAGTTTTCAGCTGTTAAGCTCACGTTTGTCAGCAAAATGTTAGGTTTACTTAAAACCAACGCCTCTACGAAAAAATTTCATATGGCGTTAAATACTTAGAATCTTTCAAGGAATTGGTGTTAATTTTTTAAGAATTTTTGATTTTTTTTGTTTTTGTTTTTGAAAAATTGTAAAATATCTCAAAGAACTCTGAAAAAATTTACACGTATTTTTTGGACAATTCTAAGCAATTTTTTCCGTACATTTTATTTAATTAGATGCCTCCGACCTCCGTAAAAAATCGATTTTTGAAACCGAATATTATCTATGAAACCAAAAAAAAAAAATAAATAAATTGAAAATGCAAAAATTTTTTAGAAACATTATCTTTATTCCAAAGCAATCCAATAAAATGTTTTTTAGCCAAAATAGGCCTTCAGCAGAATGAAAAAAAAAAAAAAAAATGATGCATATGTCGTTTTTAAGAATCCCTCTAACTTTTGACTCGGTTTCGGGATGAATCTAAATTTCGACCCGGTCTAATGTATATTGGGTTGAGCTATATTTTATTTGGAATGAATAGTAGCAAGCACTGAAACCTAATATGTTTCTCTCAATAAAATATTTAATTGCTCTATATCGCATGTAAAATTGTTTCATTTAAACAAATCATTTTGTCAGTGTATAGTCTGTGAATTTAGCATGAATGTGCATAAGATGTCTGATAAACCAGTTGTAATTAATATAATAAAAAAAATAAAAAAAGTAAATATACAATGTATTATTGCTGTATTAAACTAATAAAATGCGGTGTTCAAATATTGTTAAACTTTAATTTGATAAAAAATAAAGCCAGTCGAAATGAAGAACAATACAAATTAAAAATGGAATGAACTGAAACGTGAAAAGCTCTAACCACAATTTCTTAATTTTTTCTACCAAAGTTTAGTTTAAATGAGAGAATGTTTCAACTTTCAAAGTATTTGGTATTCTGTATTCATCGAATACGACGCTTTGCAACTATATTGACTTTGAAATTTGCATTAATTCCGTCTAAAATCTAGATATATCAAATTTCCCACTGTTTGATGGTTGGTAATGTGTTAAGTTTACCTCGTAGTTGCTCGTATAGATCGCTCTTGCGTTACTACTCTTTTTTCCCATAGTTTTTCTCTTTTCTCAATAATGTGCTTTACCGGCAAATGGTAATTATACTGTTAACATGGAGTTTCATGATTTGACCCAGCAGGGAGAAAAACATAAAATTTTGGAATTCTTGGGATGACTTAAAATTCGTAAAGTTATAATTATTTAAGAAAATTCTTAAAAAAACAATGAACAAAAAATTTTAAGAACATTATTTCTTCCAAAAAAATAAGATGATTTTATTTAACTAAAATATAAATTTTATGCATTCCAGCAAAATGCTTAAACATGAAGTTTTTGACGAAAGTTGCAAATCTTAAAACCAGCACAATGTTATTTTAAAATACATGAGAAAGAATTTTTATAAAAAAACATCTACCATGAAACATTCAGTGTGAGATGAAATTCATAATAACACAGTCCTGAATGGGTTTAGCTCTCTGAATTTTAAAAAGCGATTTCTATAGATTTACATGTGCTGATTAAGAGAAAAATAGTGGAAAAATTCCAGCACATCACAATTGTCAGTAATTTAAGTTTAACAGTTAAGTTAAGTTAAGTTAAGTTAAGTTACTTAAGTGCCTTTTATTATATACAAGACTACAACGCCTATACTACTAAACGTATCAAAACCATATGTTTTTTTGGTGCTCCAACACATTTATAAGATATATGGGATCGATTGGAAAAGGGGGTGTTGTATCCTACATACAAAAAAAAAACTCTAATTAATTGAAAATTTTATTTGAGTCGCTCCTACGCCTATACCAGTAGGTATATTGAAACCATATTAACACCATATATCCGCCTGATTTCCCGACAGATTTACTTTGATAATGGGGGTAATTGAATGAAGGCGCTCGGTATATAAAGAAAACATACCAAAAACAAAAAAAAAAACATAAAACGCATTTGTACTTACTTTACCTGCGTTATGAAACTTGATATATGGATGAATATTATGCATAGCAACTAACTAGATCGTACGGGGAGCACCAAAAAAATATATGGTGCAAGAATGATTTAAATATGTTGAGAATTTTAGGCGTGATATTGAAGAGTACATAAGCACAAACGATTGAATTAAAAAGTTTTCAAATGCTGCACAGACGAACAAGGGTACCCCTCTTAAAATTGCGAGAGTAATTTCCAATGTATTTTTTGATGCTGAGCCCAAATAACAGTGAAAAACACACGATTTTCATTATTTTTGAGGTTATGAAAATTGGAATATCTCAAAATCCTGACGTGATGGAAATAAAACAAGTTCAGATTCGTGATAAGGAGGTCCGTAACCACCATAATTGCATTAAAAAGTCAAGAGAGATAAAAAAAGTGTCGAATTTGCAAATAATGTAATATGTAAATAATCAAATTAATTTAACAAGTAAAAATTTAAGGTTAATTTAATTTAAAATTTTCTTCCACCAAATTCCTGGATATGGAATTTAATTATAACAAAGAGCTGTTCCCGCAGGCGTTAAGTTCTTTTAGTGACAAGCAGAAACTTACAAAATGTATTTTGTAAATCGCCAAGTGTAACAGGAAATGTTCATATTAAAGGTAATTTTTATTGACCCCAGAAAGTCTCTTTTTGGAAAAAATTTCCGAATGAGGTACTTCATACACGAATGGATGGAGCAAATTGGAAAATTAATTTTAAGTATCATGCGATTTGGAAATGGTCAATTTAAAGAAACCCAAATTATAATGGTACATCATTCTTAAATTTTCCTTTTGGGTTATATTACAATAAAAAGCCAATAACAACTTCTGGTTAATAAAAACAAAACAATTTTTTAACCATCAATGAATTCATAGTGCTTGAATGAGAGTGAGTATCTGCATAACTTGAGAAGCGAGCAGCAAAATTGTATTTTTTTGCCATTTTTTATTTTTTTTTTTTTTTTACAGCACGAGTTTTGATCGAGACTATCGTATTATACGTTGTATACAGACTCATACAACAAAGTGACAACAAACAAAATATCAAAATATCAGTTAAAAGCGCTTTTAAGCCAAGGCATAACAAATAGTAGTTGTGATAACGCCAAACAGGAAGGATCAGTCAGTGATTCACAACGAGTGATCTTATAGTGATAGAGTGAATTGTGCGCCTGCTGTGTATTTGGTGGTACTACAGGAAGAAATGTAAAATTTAAATAAAAAAATACTTACTAAAATATTTATTTTATTGGTGTTGACATACATAAATAACAAAATAAAATAAAAAAAAAAATCTTTAAAGTATTTGCATTTAAATTAGGAAAGTGATATGGTTTTGAATAAATTTGTTTTACATTTGCATACATGTTAACACAGTTTTCTTCAAATTTAATTTATGGATTGATACAGGTTTATATTATAATAAATAAATGCAAACATTTAAATAATTTTAAGAACCATTTAAAAATAATAAAAATATTGTTTGGAAATTTGGTAAATAGTATAAGTACGAAAGTCGCGAAAACATTTCAACGAACTGTGAAAACATTTTTTGCTTGCAGAAGACAAAGTATTTCAAGAAAATTATGAAAAACCTAAAACAATATGAATACATATGTAAATAAATAACTAAATTAATTAATGAATAAATAAAGAAAAAATTCATGAATGCCCAAATAAATGAATGAATAAAAAAATACATAAATAAGTAAATAAATAAATTAATAAATTAATGAATATATAGATAATGACCAAAGGACAAATAAATGAATAAATCAATAAAATACTTAACTTATAAATTAATTAATTAACAACTTAAGAAGAAAATAAATAAACAAATGTAAAAATGAATTGAATAGCTAATAAAATAAATAGATGGTCAAATGAATAAAAAATTAATAAATTTATTTTTTGAATAAATAATCAAATGAATGAGTAAATAAGTTAATAAATCAATAATTAAATAAATGAATAAATCAATAAATGATTAAATGAATAAATAAATTAGTAAATGAATTTTTGAATAAATAATACTGTACTACAAATTCAAAAAAAAAAGTTCTGGATTTTCACATAGCACATCGTGTTCGGCACTTAAAAAAAAATTTTTTGACGTACTCGGTTTTATACCTAGAGGCAAAAAAAATTTCATAGCTCAGTAATTTTTTAACGAATTTTTATGCATTTAATTTTGAAGGAAAGCTTGGAGTTATAGCTCTGTACAAAAATTTAAAAAATCGGGGTGATGAAGAAAAACCGAGTACGCCGAAAACTATTTTTTTGAGTGCCAAACAAGATGTGCTATGTGAAAACCCAGAACTTTTTTTCGTGTAGCAAAGTGTGATCAAATGAATAAGCAAATAAATAAATAATTAAACAAATGAAGGAATTAAATAATGAATAAGTTAATAAAAAATAAATTATTAAACGAAGAAATTATTAAAAGAATATATGAAAGGGGTTTTTTTCGAGGTACAAAGCTTTATTTCAAATAAAACAGAAAAATGAATAAAATGGCCAATATTTTGGCTTTATTAATTTTAAAATTGTATGGCATTCAATGATTGAATACAATTTCAGGCATATGGCCACCGCGACTAAGCTCTATGAAAACCATCCTGCCGCGACATGTCGGCACATTGTTCGGACATAGCCGGCCATACAAATATTATCATGATACCCTACACCCAGGGTATATTCACTTTGTCCTTCCGTTTGTAATGCAGAGAAGAAGATGAGGCAAGTATATATATTCTTGATCAGCATTACCTCCTGAGTTGATCTGTCTGTGGAAATATTTTCACAGTGGCTGTGTTATACACAGTGGGCACCTACGTGTTTTGAGTTTGACTTTGATGACGACAAAATCGGGGTATGGGGATGTATTTGCACACATTTCAGAATTATAAAACTGCTTCAAGTAAAATCGGAGCTGATCGGTTTCGTAAGTTACAACCAATTACATGTTTTTTCTTTTATGCTGTTCAGTAAATAATAAATTAGTTCCCTTTGAAGAAAAAACTGATAAGCAACTCCTTACATTTTCCTCTCCTTAACATTTGTTTCTAAAATGTCCGTCCCTTATCTCAACCTCCTTGGCGGCTCTCATACAAATTTACCTGAAAATGTTAATGTAATGCAGTTTTAAAATGATCATAGCTTTGTAATGGAAAATACTACAAGCTCATTTTATAACTCATTGTGAAGACTAAGAATAATAATGCAATTAATATTAAATAGCATAACAATTTCATTCGTCCTATATTTAACCCCAAATATAGCCAAAAACCGATTTTTAGCCCTTTTTCAACTTTTAAGGTTAAGATATTTTGGGAAAAATAAAAGATATTGATGAAACTCAAATGAGTTTTAAAGAAAAAGAATGGATCTTTCATCTTCTGTATCAGGTTTTATGACTTACAATTATCTGGTCTTATTATATAACATCAAAAATTACGAAATATCGTCATTAATTTTTTTTATATCTTAGAATATCTCAAAAACTATATGCTATAGAGCAATTCTGCGACCGGATTCAATTTTTACCTTAATTTCTTGTTCTCTTTAAAGGTTTTGGGCCAATTTGTAAAAAACGCATTTTTTACAATATTGCAAAAAACTACCAATGGTTTGATTTCAGAACCTTGTTTTTTAGATTTCGTTAGTGCTCACGAGTAATTTTACACGATTTCGTGTTGAATCCATGACATTTTGACTTAAACTTTTTTGGTACTGTTCAGTAGAAAATAAAAAACCATGTAGATAATTGGCTGTAACTTTCGAAACCGATCAGATCCGATTTTACTTGAAGCAGTTTAATAATTCTGAAATGAGTACGAACACATCCCCATACCACGATTTTGTCGTCAATAAAGTCAAACTCAAAACACGTAGGAGCCCACTGTGTGTAGAATTTATCTCGTCGGGTTGCAAATGGGCAAAATCGGTCAACGACCACTCCCACCGCCCATACAAAAAAAACATATATTCAAAATTCAAAGTTGAGAGCGATAACGCAAATAAAATACACATAAAGATAGGGATAGTAAGTACAACCTCTGAGTGAAAACTAGGTGATCTTAGACAAGAGGTCGGGGCACCTCCCACATAAGCAAAAACTTCAAAATGCTTTACTGAAAAAGCTTTTTGAGATAATCAAACCAAATTTCTCTCAAATACTAAGAACATGAAATGCAAGATCTGAGCAAAAACTATACGAACTCGGACAAGGGGGCGTGGCATATACCATACAAGCAAAATTTATATAATTCTGTAGTGCAAATGTTATTGAAAGGCAATGCAAACAAATTTCGCACAAATGGAAGAGTAAGTGGAAGATCTGAATTCAGTTCTTATGGACTGATTCCATTTCAATTCATATGGTAATTGTGCACTTAGGTTTGAGTATCAAGTTCAAACTAGCAAAATATTTTTCTACAATCAAAATAAGGGACACGTGATTTTTTTTTTATTTTGATTTGAACCGAAATTGGGGATTTTATGCTGTTTTGTAGGAATTTTGTCGAAAAATTAATTTTGAAAAAATCATGAAGTGCAATCGGTTTTTTCAACCACATTTCTTTATTAATCAACGGTTTTTCATGAATCAAAGTTTATTTGATGCTCCATGAAATTTGTTTACGTAATATGGAAAAAAACAATTTCATTAACCCTTACTTTCCTTAAAATTTACTTTTATATTTTAAATAAAAATGCTAATTTTCTCAAAAATACCATCTTTTGTGCAGTGATAGTAAAGCACGTCCTCTTTATTCCAGTTATGACGGTTTTCTTGCTTTTTTGTTGTAAGTGTAAAATTTACAATTTTTAATGTTTCAATTGCGTTCTTGTCGACAAAATGAATAAGAAAAATTACACAGTTCTGTTTTCACTTTTCTAGACGGTTTTGCGATACTAATTCCGAAAATGGCACTTACATTCTTCTACCATTTTTGGTTTTCAAGATATCTTGAATAACTTGAACAAAACCTATAAATTTAAAAAACCGAATTCTTTATTTTCGAGATACGAAATTCATTCATAATAAGTTAGATGGAAACTACATAAATATACTCAAGGTACAGAAAACCAAGCATTGTTTGTGTTTTTTGCGATTTGACCGTACCTTGGCTTTTGGCAAAATTCCTACAAAACGCCATAAAATCCCCAATTTCGGTTCAAATCAAAAAAAAAAAAATTAATTGTCTCTTATGGAATCAGTCTATGATAACAGCTTTTTTTTTAAACCGTGCTCTTAAACTTTTTCAATCGGACTTATTCTTTCCGAAATATCATCCATTGAAACTAAATTATCTATTTAAAAAACATTTTTTTCCTCAAGACAACATGCGAATTTTAAAGCCAAAATCGCTGGACACGTTCTCCAAACAAATATGTAACTAGCCTTAAGCTTTGTTTTTAAAAAAAATTCAATTATTACTGATTGAGATTGTAAAAAATGTTATTGATAAAAAATTTTTCGATAAAACAATTAGCTGTAGAAGTGAAAGTTCCACAGTAGCTCAGTAGTTAGATCGTCGCCTAGAAACACAAAGGTCTTAAGTTCGACACCATCAACATACATTTTTATTTTTTTTGTTTTTATATTAAGGGGATTCCTTTAAACTCGTAAAAGCCTCGAAAAGCACGTAAACCTCGAAAACTTTCGAGTCTCGTAAACAAAATTTAAAAATTTGTATGAAAAAAAGTTTACCAGGCCTCGAAAACTTACGAGGCAAATTCGATGCGTAAATAGCCTCGAAAAAGTACGAGAGCGATTGTTGTCAAATAAATGTATAGAAAATAAATTTTTGTTTTGAAAATTGAATTTGAATTGAATATTATTCAAATTTTATGACAGCTGATACGTTGTTTACACGTTTTTAGAAATGTGTGTTCCTGAAAACAAGCTCGTAAACTTTCGAGTTTTTCATGGTTTACGAGTTTACGAGATTAAAGGTATCCCCTTATTTGTTTTTAAATTTACTGTGTGCAATCAGTAAAACATACGGTTTTTCTTTACGAGCGCACAGTTACTAAAAAAATCATTAGAAATAACTGGGGTTTTCAATGAAATTTTACGGTTTAGTTTTTTCCGTGCATGCAGATAACTTAATTAATTGCCAGAAATTTTGAATTATTTTAATTTTACAAATTTAATTGCATATTTTTTTCTTAAAAAATATTTTGTTATGTAATATTTCTAAGTTCTTGCCATCCACTAAGTAGCTTTAACTCTATTCAGTTAATTTTTCACATAGTTTTTAATAAATAATTATCTAATTTAATTTTCTGAACAATTTTTCCCTATACTTGTCAAAATTTGCATGCAATATTTGCACAATACAAATTGTGAAGAAATTGTTTATTTGTTGTATAAACATATGTAGATATGTACGAGTACATATGAGTACAAACGCCAGTAAAATATTTGCTGCGCCATGTAAGTAAGTAGGTATCTTTAAAATAATTTTCTTTTGACTGCGGCTTTAAAGTTTAAACGTTTCATCAATATTTGTGGTATAACATATACAAAAAGTTCATTTTATATTGAATAGGTCATAAAAAAGCAAATGCCAAATGAGATGTTGTCTTATTTTAAATTAAACACCAGATATTAATAACAATTAACTCTAAAAGTCGCCTTGATTAGAATATAATATAAGAAGGTAGAAAATAGCATTTTCCATGAACTTTTTCTTTCTAGCACACGATTTCCAGAAAAAATTTAGATAAAGCTGACGAAATCAAAATATGGACACACTTTCGAAATTCAGTTAAATAACGCATATTTTATGTAGTCATATTGTTTCTATGCCAAAAATATATAATTCCAAAGAAGGTCATATTTGTACAGATGTTGATGATAATATCAATTCGCGTTTGTTATTTTATTTGGTGTTGTTGTGAGACAACATAAATGATTCTTAAATTAAACTCACAATAGCACATATATCACCAATTAATTAACAACTTTCAATTAAATTGTTTAACAAATCAAATGGTTTCGATTATTTGCCATCACAAACAAATGAGTTCTTATCAAATTTTGTATATCGCAATTCAGGTCGATTGCATGTTGTAAAACGTGAATTCTGTCACTCTATCAAACAATGATTTCAAGAACAAACATAAACCGAATAGCATCATAATGAAAAGAAACACTTAAGAAAATTAGAGGAAAAAACTTTGATCATGAATTGAAAATACTTTAACTTAAAGAAATAATTAGCCTTAACCTTGAAAATGTAAAAACAACGTACCTGTTTGATTTAGTACGTGGACGACCGACCAACAGTAACAACAACAATATATACCTAGTGCTGAGTTAAGGTCATACGGGCGGACAGCACGATCATTGGCAGATGTATATCACTACTTATTAAGTGGATGCAGTAATTCGCATTAATAGCATAGGGAAATTGTTTGTTTTTTTTCACAGAAAGAAAAAAACATTTTGATTTTAAATATTGCATTTGCATAGAATATAACTATGACACGACTTGATTATGCAACCTAGATGCATACATACTTTAGTAATAAAAACGAAGACAATAAACTACAGTTTTTATATTAACAGTTTTATCGTCAAGCGATTTAGTTAGTGATTTGCCTAGCAAGTTTATTTCTTAACAACAGCATATTACTTATGTAATATAGTCTGAGAGAAAGCATACCCTTTCAAGGTCAAGTTGAAATGTAAAGTCGTACAGTGTTTAAGTAGGTAACCACTGCCGCAGTACGTTTTTAGTTACAAAAAAATACGCCAATGATATAATAAAGAATGTTTTACATATTATTCTTGAATCATCTCATGGGACCAAAAGAGTAATATTTTGCCGGACTTGTATTTAAAATAATCTATAAGACCATGTCTTAAAATCGCAGAAGGCTTGGAAGATTCCAATTATAAAGTTGTAGGCATCCAGACCAAACATTACTACTTAATGGCAATGATGATATTAATAATTTCGACTGTATTGTTATTATTTACATTAAAATTTTTTTTCGCAGTATGCTTTGAAATGAATGTACCAAAATTATTGTGTTCAAATTTTTTTCCCAGTCCATCATATTTACTTAAAAATGGCAAACGAGCAAGAAATTCGAAAGTCAATTGTAAAAATTTTTCAAGACCATCCGTGGTATAGAACTGCTCGGAATAGCAAAGTTAATATGAAATTGGTATCAAGAGTTCTGAAAAACTCTAAGGAAGACTTGGTTGTCTTTTGAAAGCCAGGTTCCGGAAAAAAAAGCGCCCGGGATCAAAACAAACAGAAGAAAATCGTTACAATTTTAAAGAAGAACTACAACATTTTATGTAGAAAACTGGCACAGAAGGTGGAACGTTACTGATGGAACTGCTGTGAAGAACATGGAGGTAAAACAGGGCGCCATAACATTAAAAATTAATTTTTTTTAAAATTCGAATACTGCATCATGGCCGTTAAAATTTCATCGTAAGTTCGGAAAAAGGAGCAATTCTCTTGTAACCAGTAGAACAGTAAACTCCGAATTCTATATGAAGGAATGCTTGGAAAAAGACCTAAGCCTTTCCTACGAGAGCATGGGGTTTCCACTTTCTTTTGGCTAGACCTAGCATACTCAATGAGTATTACTCATAGTTGATTTTGGTGCCTTGTGAAGCAATTCGCAAAACTGTCCAGAACTTCGGCTAATTGAAAGATACTGGGCTTTGGTCAAAATGAAAATAAAGGCAACAAAAAAAGTAGCCAAGGATGTTAAAGATTTTCGAGAAAAGTGGTGTTCAGCAGCTGGAAAGTTATAAAATAATACCATAAAATCCTTAATGGAAGCGGTGACAGAAAAGTTAAAAAAAATTGTAAAAAAAATAGTAGCTATTAAAGTTTTAGGTACGTTATAAAAATAGTATTAAAATGGTGCACCCTATTTTCTTACTAGAACAGTTCTATATCGGTTATAAGTCTTGGCACTGCCGTGGTATTAATTGTGTCTGTGTGATCTAGAATCCCGGCATCCACCTACTTTATTCTGCATCTCATTGCAGCAGGGAAAGAACATAGGAAGCACTGCTGTTTTTAATCCTATTTTCAGAGTCTTCAGAATCATGGCCAGACTAACGCCTAGCGTCGAGTTTCTAGAGTGTCCCATCATTATTCCAGAGTTGATTTTAATATAATTTCCGCTGAATATTGGGGCTTAAAATAGCTTTCATCTTAAAACTTTTTGAGTTAGCCTCTTTACCTACCACATCCCCCACATGACTTTTTAGACTTGCAAGCAGTTAATCTCATTCTCGAAGTACATAAATTGATTTTTGAAGTAAAACTTCCAAATTATTTTTTTTTTGTGACATGGCGACATAACACCCTTTTCGGAACTTTTTTTGTCGACACATTTTTCGACACTTTTTTGAGACACTTTTTTTGGGACATATTTTTCAACACTATCTCGCAAGCTTTACAAACTAATTTGATGAAATTTGGTAGGTAGGTGCCCCCTGCCATGAACATCATGTTGACTGGCGAAATGGAATGAATGATACGTCAACTTTTCAAACATAAGTTTTACTTATTTTTATTTCAATCTTGGTGTCCAGATTAGATTCTCAATACTCCTTCTGGACAGGGCTTTGAAAAGTTTCGAAATACCATTAGACGAGTTTTTAGTATATTGTAAATGTATTAAAGTCTTTATAGCCGCTAGCATGTCTGAGAAAATGCATATGACATCTGCATATGGCATCTGACACATTCTTATGTAAATCTGGTTTTATGACAGAAAGCTATTGCATCTTTGGACCCATTAGTAATCTATGGCTGGTAATATCATTGTTCCTATGCGGAACCACTTCAAACTTTCCAAAAAAAAAAAACAGTCTTTCACACACCTTATCGGAAATCGCAAGATACAGTTTAGCCCAAAATAAGCCCAGAATCTTAGCATGTTCAACTGTCTTAGTTAAGTTGGTTTAACAACGAAGAGAAATGTGCCTTAGAGCCAAACAGGCTGCTTCTTCTTTAAAGGATTGAGTCCCGTAAGCGTAAGTCAGAAAAGTGCGTAGAAGAAGCCGGAAATTAAGAAATATGAATGGAATTTTCACGGAAGATTGCTCCACTTAGAAGTTGCAAAAAAGTTTGATACAAAAAAAGTTCATAGCTAATTTCAGATTGTTAAATACGGGTGAGTGTTAAAATAAATTATATTAGGTCATGGACAAACAAATGAACAGTTTATTTTATGCTTTCCACATGTGCGTTATGAAGATTAAAATTTTAATTTTTCGTTAAAAAAAAGTAATTTCGCTCTTTTCTATTTAAAAATGTAATAAACGGCTATAATAACAACTTTGGGGCAGATATAGCAAGTCTAAGTAAGGCCATAAAAAAACTAACGTTTTTTAATCAACAAAAATAATTTACTTAACAATGATAATAAAGGCAATGTCTGATGAAAATAAAAATATTACGAACATAACTAAAATGAAATAATCGCAAAGTAGAAGAGCTTTTTATTTATAAAAAACAGCAATAAAACAATTTTTTTTTGTATTTAAATTACTAATACAAAACTCACTTGCACACAAGAAAAATCCCTTCATGTGTCATACATAATGAATAAAACTTGTCCATCATAAGGTGATCCTGTTTTAAATACAACTTTTATTTTTAATGCGAATACTGAGTAAAATCCCATATTAACTAGTTCTATACGGAAAATCCCCATCATTCTAGTAACACAGAGAACTATGTATGTAACTATAGTTTACGAGTCTTATTTGTGTTAACTTTTTTAAAGTCACTTTAAAGTTTTAGCCTTAATTTGTTTTTTCTGTTCTGTTCTTTTTTTCCATTGAATGCATTTTAGCAATTAGTCACAACATAAAAAGTACAAGCAGCATCACTATAATAACACAATTCGAATTTAATGTCTGGAAGAATGTTGATCATTAAGCTTCCTTTCAAATCAACACTGATTCAATGTATCCTACTGTCACTTTTATTCTGTCAGATGTTAACAAGAATCGAAGCAGTAATAACTACCGATGATGCAGCAGCAAGCTCAATACATCAGCAACACAAACTAAGTGATAAGCCGAATATTGTCATTATTCTTATCGATGATATGGTAAGTACTGTTGCTATTGTACACGGTGGGGCTCAGATGCTTTTGTTTCGAAATCTTTGAATTCGAAAAAAATTTCCGGAAATAATTATGAAATCATCGAAACAAAAAAGATCAGCCAGCATTTATGATTAAAAAAATAACAGAATTTGACGATACTTTTTTTATTACAACTGGTCTAAATGGTCATATGTAGTCAAAACAAATTATCATTTTCGACGAGTTTTATAAAACATTGCTCTAAGACGTCAGAACTTTGGTATAGCCCTATGGTAGGTTCGCTAGAAATCTGTTACAGATCTTTTTACGGAACTTAATTGTCAAAAGCATATCTTCTTCTCAATTTAGTTCATCTATATGTATTACAGTGGCCACTATATGCAAGATTATTATGGATGGTTGGATGGCCAGTCGGCTCCAAATGTCGAAAAAAAAATTCCTGATTTTCTCTTATTTTTATTTTGAGTTTCTACGGGTTCTGATTGGGACTATGGTAAATTTGTCCGTCTGTTTGTTAAAATAAGACTTTTTGATCAAAAAAATAAGATCCATCGTTTTTATTTTGGAATCACCTTATTTTGGTGAAATTCAAGCCCAAAGGTCGCGAATATCGTTTTTTTGTAAAAATCCTGCTAACGGTACGTATACAGAAAAAAGTTGGTTAACAATTTTGTAGCTCAGGAAATTTCTTACAGAAAAGTCGCGGAAGGTGTTTTCCAAAATAAAAATTATGGAAATAATTTTATCGATCCAAAAATAAACGATCTAACTTTATTGATCATTGATCTTTTTTTAGTCTAATTTTACTGGACATTTTGACAATTTGATCCTTGCGGAACAAGTTACGATATTTCGGAATAAAGTTGATTTTCGGAATAAAAAAAGATATCAACATTATCTTTAGTCGGTTTGAAAGGAAAAAAATCAAGTATTTTCAACAAAATCAGGTTTCAGGATTAAAAATAACCAACACTTGCTAAAAAACTTCAAAAAGAAAACAATATTTTTCATTCTTGCACTTTATAGTCAACTAGGGAGGCTTGGGACATCCTATTTATGAATTTGAACTTGGTATTTTTCTATTTCGCCAGAATTTTGAGTTATCCTAGCTTCAAATTGTGTTAAGCGCTGTATTCAATTATAATTATAAAGCGTCATTTAAGGATAAAGTGTAATTTATTTTAGTCAAATGCACTTCCTCAAAAATCTTTACTTTTTTACTCTTCCATTTGAATAATTACTTAACGAGTTATCATCCCTTTAAATAGAGGGACCTCAACTACAAACAAATTTATTTTAGTTATTTTGTATGGAGCTTAAAAATCTTTATATCAATAGAGGATAACCCCGAATGACCATATGAGACCGTTTGCAAATATCAAGTATGCTATTTTCTGTTAGTATTATAAGGCTTCAAAAATTCCTCGAAAAAGCTATTTTTATACTTTGAACCAGGATATTTAAAATCGTGACGTGATAGAAAAAACTGAGTTCATATTCGTAATAAGAAGTCCAAAATCCAATATAAATGGCCATAGAATACCGAAATAGAAACCCATTGCAGGATTGCGTTTGAGATACTCTAAGCCATCTAAGCCCCACCGAATGCATTCAATAAGCTAAGAAAAGCTTTTGGTGATATATTTCATTTGTGTAACTGAAAAGTAATCGGTTGACATTTAGCTTACACACACCTGATGAAAAATTTCCTATTGATTTCTTTAAACAATCACCTGTGAGAATATTAATAATAATAATCTAATTCAGTTTTACCTTTTTAAGTAAAAATGTTAAATGAAATTTGTGTCAAACTGACAGATAATGTTTCAGTTAAGGTTTAACATAGTGCTGTGAACTTGGGCCTACCAAATCAAATATGTCCACTAAATCTCATAATTTATTAAAAATTTCATAAGAAAATCTGATAACCAGTAATGATATGGCAAGTACGTTTGAAGTTAGAATATCGTTTTTGGGAGGTAACTCTGCTTCCTGAAACCTAAATTTTCTGTCGGTGCATATTCGAAAGTTTGTTTGACGGCTTCCTTTTGTGATTTGGACTGATTTGACGATAGTAGTAAGAAAAAAACTTAAACTTTTTTCTAGTAAGCTTTCAAGGCCATAGTACTGTCAGCTAACATTTTCCTGTAAAATTTAATATTATCGAGTAATTGCAAAAAAAAAAAAGGTTTTTCCTGACCTTTAACTTTGAATGCATATCTTGACACGCCTACACGAAGTTATATCTCTCGTTTGCTCCAAGACCATTATAAGTCAAAAAACCAAAATTTTTTAAGGTGAGTTATTAACAACTTCTAAGATCATCAAATCGAAGGAATGTACAAAAATGTAACTTTCTTAGTAATTGGAAGGTTGAACCCTTATTTGACTGGACTATTCAGAATAAATGGCATTGTCAATAGCAACTAATCCAAATCCTCAGTATGATTTTGTTTTAACTAAGCAAATGTACCGATGATTTATCCTTAGTTCTTTTTTCTATTGTATTTCCGAATTGCACTAAACTATTTTAATTAAAGTCTTGCATATACACATATAAGTAGCATTCTCATTTTTCTTTCGCAATTTCAGGGCTTCAATGACGTCAGCTTTCATGGTTCCAATCAAATTTTAACTCCCAACATTGATGCACTCGCTTACAATGGGATTATACTTAATCGTCACTACGTACCCAATCTTTGTACACCTTCACGTGCCACACTATTAACGGGCAGGTACCCGATACACACAGGTATGTTTCATTCATTCGAAGGATACATTTACTCTGCGCTGTAACAAATCCTTTTTTAATTAAATACCTTTTATTATCACATGCATTTCTTTTTAATTTTTACATTTGTGGTGCACTCTCTTGCTGTCCTGATGTTGTTGACCAACCGCGCATTTCAACTTGGCAGGCACCCAACATTTTGTGATAATCAACGATGAACCATGGGGGTTACCTTTAAGTGAACGCTTAATGCCGGAACTCTTTCGCGATGCCGGCTACGCGACAAATCTGGTGGGAAAATGGCATTTGGGTTTCGTGCGTAAGGAGTTGACGCCAACAATGCGTGGCTTTGATCATCACTATGGTTACTATTCGGGTTACATTGATTATTATGACCATACGCTGCGAATGACGGTGAGTGTGAGCTAACGAGGGAGATGGAGTTAAGTAAAACATTTGAATTTTAATTTGATTTTAGAAACGTAACTACAGCGATGGTTTGGACTTCCGACGTGACTTAAAGCCATGGCCAGACGCTAATGGCACATACGCTACAGAAGTGTTTACGCAAGAAGCAGAGCGCATTATAGACCAACACGATACGCGAAATCCACTGTTTCTGCTAATGAGCCATTTGGCAGTGCATACAGGTAATGAGGATAATCCGATGCAGGCACCGGAAGAGGAAGTGCAGAAGTTTATGCATATCTCTGATCCAAAGCGAAGGAAGTATGCAGGTGAGTGTTAAGCAAGAGAACAAAATTACTTAGCATTTTAAATTTAAATTACAAAAGTGATCAGGGAATCAAATTTATCATCATAAACGGATTGTTTTGAGTTGCTATTGAAATAGTAGTAGTAGTAGTAGTTAGCTTAGTTCAGTCCTTTTTAATATAACTGTTTTCAATTATGGCCGAAAAATTTCGAATTTTCACTTCAAAAACTATTTTTTGCAGGAATGATCTCAAGCTTAGATCAAAGTGTTGGACGTACTATACGAGCGCTTGATGATAAAGGCATACTCAACAACACTATTGTGTTGCTGTACTCAGATAATGGTGCACCTACTGTTGGCGTACATTCTAATGGTGGATCAAACTTTCCTTTCAAAGGGGTATAAACTCTTGTGTATTTAAAAAATTCACTCTATATTAATCAATATATATGAAATTTCTCACTTTTAGCAAAAAGAATCTCCTTGGGAAGGTGCACTGCGTTCAGCCGGTGCAATTTGGAGTCCACTACTCAAGCATAAACGTTATGTTTCAAATCAAGTGATACACGCTATAGACTGGTTACCCACATTGGCCTCAGCTGCTGGTATACAGTTACCAAAGAAATTGAAATTAGATGGACTTGATATGTGGGAAAAACTAAGCAGCAGACATGAACCACATCCACGTCGCATACTGCATGTACTGGATGATGTATTTGGCTATAGTTCCTATATGCGTAACAATTTAAAATATATCAATGGTAGTAGCTTCGATGGTCAATACGATAATTGGCTTAGTGATGGTATAAGTGAAATTGAAGAGGAAGATCCTTTAACGGCATACTATGTACAAAATGTACTCTCATCGAAAGTTCATGAAACACTGGGTTATAAGGGTTTAAGCATTTCACATATAGAGAGCATGCGCAAGATTGCAACACATCGTTGTCCCGCAAGTGAATTAAATCCTAATGATGAGCTATACATTTGTGAACCACTGAAAGCACCATGTTATTTTGATATCATTAAGGATCCTTGTGAACGTTTCAATTTGGCAAAACTAAATCCATATCAAGTGAAGCAGCTGGCTAAAGAAGTGCATCATTATCGTGCAACTGCGGTGCCATCAGCCCGTATAGCATATTCTGATCCTTTAAGTAATCCTGCGCTGCATAAACGCACTTGGCAATGGTGGTACGCCGATAGTGGTAAAGGCAGTAACGCTGCAGTTCAACAATCAGCTGTTAATTTAGTGAGTTTGACGTTAAGTGGCTTGGTTTTAATCATCGCTAGAATCATTCTTTTGTAAATGTTTTCTTTGCAATTTAACTTAAGTAGTTTACCGTGAGCTTATAGGACTCAGCTTTACAAAGTGAGGGCGAAGTACAAAAACTATACTCTTCTACAAATGTTTTATATCGTTTATGGTTAGAAAGTATTATTACATTGTAAATTTTAGGTTCAATATACATAAGTGCTTTCTTGCTTATTTCGTACTTTTAAAATGCTTTCATAACAATTTTGGCCTAGGGTCGTCGTAAGGGAAATATGCCATATTCCGATTTAGCAAATTTTTTGTATACATGCTTATTTTGACTAAATGAACAAGGCAAGCTTGAGGAGATGGAATAATAAGAACAAACAAATTGTACATATGTCTGTGAATCAGACGGCCCGCTGTCAAAAATTAATATTTTCGAATGAAATTTGAAGAGCATCAAATCTATACATTAATACGGAAGACAAAAATTTATCCTCCTTTATTTACTATGTTAGAAATTGAGAACGACTATTGAATTTTATCATAATCGACAAACTGTTGGCATTTTAATATGTGTTTGTCCTATACAGTATTAACATCAAAAATTAAGCCAAAAAACGATTTCCTGTAAAATTTACGAAATGTCGCATAAGATAAATTTTTCTTAATTTTTATGTTTTTTATTTTATACCTACTTTATATAATTATATTTTTCTCTGATTTACTTTTCATGCTTTTTACATCAGCTTAAGCAAGCATTTTATGTAAAATATATAATCGACATTTTCATACGATCATTGTGTGATCTTTTAGGTGTGATTTTATATTTATTTCCGAGCTGAAAACCCTGACAGCTAGTGCCCGACCTCTTTTTAATTATATATAATAATAATTTATATAATTTGTACAGAATAAAAATAATTGATACAAAGATAAATGGTTTTATTTTGCGCCAAATATCGACGTTATATAAATATATTGAAATGTTAAAAAATTCCTTTCGGGATATTTTCCTACTTTTGATAAAATGGTTTACTTTTTTTTATCACTTTAAATACTCGTATTTCTGCAGAAGAAAAAAAATTTGATCAAAAAGAATCCTTCGATCTAGTTTCGGAGTTATAACCATAAGGATGCACCAAAATTCAAAAAAAAAAAAAAAAACTAGTAAGGGTGTAAAATTTGGCCTGGCCAAACATTAAATACCCTACACTGCAGTATTTTTCAAATTTTGCTCATATGGGAGTTGCTACGCCCTCTTGTCCGAGGTCACCCAGTTTTTGTTCAGCGCTTGCATTTATAGTTTTTAGTGTCTGAGTGAAAAACTTTTTCAGTAAAGCGTTTTGAAGCTTTTGCTTATATAGGAGGTGCTTTCAGTATAGCGTTTTTAAGCATTTGCTTATATGGGAGGTGCCACGCCCTCTTGTCCGAATTCGCTTAGTTTTTTCACAGAGCTTGCGCTTACAATTTTTAATATTAATGCGTATTTTGGTTGCATTGTCGTGAAAAAAACTCCTAAAATTGCATTTTGAATATATTTTTTGTATGGGCGGTAGGCGTGTCCGTTGACCGATTTCGCTCATTTTCAATCCCCCGAGCTAACTTTGGTGACGAAGGCAGTGTACCAAGTTTCATTTAATTATCTTGCTCAGTTTTCCCAAAAAGTGTATTTCAACACACAGCCAGCCACCCAGCCAGCCTGCCAGCCAGCCTGCCAGCCAGCCAGCCAGCCAGACAGACGGACATGGCTATATCGACTCAGGAGGTGACGCTGATCAAGAATATATATACTTTTCTATATCTGCCACGCCTCCTTCTCTGCGTTACAAACGGAAGGACAAAGTGAATATACCCTGGGTGTAGGGTATAATGAATGCTTCAAAAATTATCATAGGAGAACATCTTAAAGCAAAGACTGCATAGCTTTTAAGTTTTGAACGTAGATCTGATCGACAAAAACAACGTTTTCTTAGAGTTGTTTTGACTTATCTCAAAAACCACGACATTATTCCACATTTATTGGGGTCTTAAGTTTTTGTGTGTCTCATGTATCTTCGGGCGAAGAGATATATAACCAAGAGACGCAAAGAAGCACTGGAGCAATTTTTTGGAGTTAGTAGTAGCCATAGACGGTAGCTTTGACGAATTTAGAAGTTGAACCGTAGCGTAATTCAACCAAAAAATCTGCATACATCTCTTCTCATCCGGAAGCGAAGAGACATAAATAGATTTTTTGGTTGAATTACGCTGCCATATAACTTCTAAATTCGTCAAAGCTACCGTCTGTGAACAATACAAACCTCAAAAAATTGCTCTAGTGCTTCTTTGTGTTTCTTGTTAATATATCTCTTCGGCCAAAGTGGTTTGTGTAGAAAATAATACAGTTAAATAACAACTGTAACTCACTTACCGACTGTTGGGAAATGACTGCAATTAAGAGGTTTCGTTCTTAAATTTTTTTCGATACGATTTCGTTTTTTTTTTTTTTCACAAACATCGGCTTTTTTCTTACGCTTTTTTTTTCTTTTGGATACATATTTTGGTTCTGCACTTTTATCTCTTTAATAGTTTGATATTAATTAAACCATCACACACGCTTTTATGCCCATAACAATGTTTTTATTTTGGCATTTATTTGAATTATTTTTATTACAAATCAACGAAGTTTCTTTTCAAACGATACACGACACAACAACCGTTTGCTTGACCATCGGCTTTTCAACTGAATTGTAAAGGGACGAGTGTTGCTAACGATATCGGTCATTGAGCGATCACTGAAGGTGTTTACGCTTTTTGCAATTCAAATCGAACTTTAATTCAAATTATTCTATAACAGGGATGAAAAATTTGTCCTTGATATAATATACATAATTAGGGGTATGTCTTCTGAATTGCAATCCCAAGCTCGCATATAGCTGAACCTGGCGTTAGGCTTGCTAATAAATTTTTGAACAAATTAAAGAAATCAGTAAGAAGGCTGAAACTAACAAATTTCGAATCAAACATTGCAAATATCTTTCCAAGCGACATCAAGAACTTCCTTTTCATTGAATTATACATAATTGATTATGTCAGATTAGGTTTTTTAACTACTAATTAAAAAATAAGGATGTGCAATAAAGCAGATAATCTTTTTTCAGTACTGTTTCCTTTGGATATCAGGTTCCACATTAAATTCTAAGAAAAAAATATGGGAGACCAATCAGGTATTATTGCTAAAAATGTACATAAGATAGTATCGACCCTCATACAAAAAAAAAGTTCGAATTTCCGCCCCAGTTTGAAAGCTAATATTACAAGATTTTTTAAGCGAAAAAACATTTTTTTTCTGCCCCTAAATTTGATGCGGTTTTGTTTTTCCTTATTTGACGTCCGATCAACAAGTATAGTACATCGTTGTAAATGTCACAACATGGGCTATATTTCTTTCATTTTCGACAAGTTGTACTCATTATCTCAGTTTCTACCACCCTAAGATGCCAAACACAGTACATAGAATTAAAGTCCACAAAAAATCGTAAAATTAATTTCTACAAAGTTTTCTCAAATAGTTGAAATTGAAGAAGTTATAGCGAACAAGAACAAAATTGCCCCCTAAAACTATGCAAGCTTCTTTTTTTATTTGTTTGCATACTGTTTGAAATGTCATATTTAAAAAAAAAATATTGCATAGTTTTAGGGGGCGATATTCGTAAAAAACAAAACCGCAACTAATTTTACAATGTCCTGTTATATAGCTTCAAAAATAACGAAAAAACGTGTTTTTTCACTTCTAGGCTAATATTTTTTTTTTTTTTCAAGTTTTCTTGCAGTTTTTGTAACAATAAAAAATGTTATATAAAAAAAAACAATATGTTTGTTATGAAAACAGTGTCAGACAGTGTAATTTTTCAAAATTGTACGTATCTAATTTTCTGAACTCCATGGGAATTTGATTCATTTTTAAATAAACTTGCTAAAAATATCTATGATAAAAGAAATTATTGAAATGAACCGTTGTTATTTTAAAAGTAGAATAAATTCATTGGTTATCCAACCGATATCACTATTTCAACTTAATTCCATGAATTCTACACCATCAAGTAAACTTTGCGTAAAAACAAAGTCTAATTTTATTCATTTCTAACTAAATATCAACTAATTCATATTATGACGCTACTTTTGCACATTGAATGGACTTATTTCACTTTCCAAAAAACAAAAAAACGATTTAAATATGATTCCTACACTTGAACTGAAGTTTTTTAGCTATTTTCTCAAATATTTGTAGCACTTGAAAAAAAAACTAGTAAGGATGTTACCTTTGGCCTGGCCAAACAATTAATACCCTACACAGCAGTATTTTAAAAATTTTGCTTATATGGGAAGTGCCACGACCTCTTGTCCGTATTCACCCAGTTTTTTCTCAGAGATTGATTTTATAGTTCTTAGCTCACTCAAATAGTGAAATTTGGTTGGATTATCTCAAAAAATGTTTTCAACATAGCGTTTTGAACCTTTTGCTTATATGCGAGGTGCCACGCCCTCTTGTTCGATTTTATCCAGTTTTTGCTTAAAGCTTGTATTCATAATTCTTAGTGTCTGAGGAAAATTTAGTTCGATTATCTCAAAAAACGCTTTCAGTATAGCGTTTTGAAGCTTTTGCTTATAGGAGAGGTGCCACGCCCTCTTGTCCGAATTTTCCCAGTTTTTGCTCAGAGCTTGCACTTACAATTCGTAGTGTTTATGTGTATTTTGGTTGTATTATCGTGAAAAATACTCAAAAAATTGCATTTTGAATATATTTTTGTATGGGCGGTAGGCGTGTCCGTTGACAGATTTCGCTCATTTTCAATCCCCCGAGCTAACTTTAACGACGGAGGCACCAAATTTCATTGAATTATCTTGCTTAGTTTTCCCAAAAAATGTATTTCCACACACAGCCAGCCAGCCAGACAGACGGACATGGCTATATCGACTCAGGAGGTGACGCTGATCAAGAATATATATACTTTTCTATATCTGCCACGCCTCCTTCTCTGCGTTACAAACGGAAGGACAAAGTGAATATACCCTGGGTGTAGGGTATAAAAAAGAAACACTCCCTTGAAAGGTTTCAAAACGGCATCACTGCATGTAAGGTTTTTACAGATTTTGCCCTGACTCTTTAAATTCGAACAAACTGACAACATTGATATTAGTCTTCGGTAATAAAGAAATAGTACGGTTCGGTCAATTTTCTACTTTAAGTTGATTTAAATAAAAATTTAAATAATTGTGCTTTTTCCAATTGTTTAAATGTTAAATAAAGTGTTAAGTGAAGTGTTAAATCAAAAGCATTTATTGGCAAAAGATATTTATAAGCTTTGGTATCATTTTTACATGCAAAGCTACATCAGTGCGTGCTATATATGTATGAGATGAGAGCCGATCAAGTAATTAGAAAAATAATTCCTGATCATCATGAAAAGCCTGCAAGTGTGCACGTAAGGTTAGTGAATTTTAACAAATCATTTAATGTCAATTCAACTGAAAGAAAAATCATAAAAATTGCACTCCATTTCCTGCAACTGATACCAGCAGGTGATGCCAGAAAATTGTTTAAAAAGCCGGTGAAACAGTACTCTTTTAACTGTAAAATTTTCTCTTTCGCATCACACACTTCGTGCGAAGAGATATATTATCAAGAGATACAAAGAAGCACTGGAGCAATTTCTTGAGGTTTGTATTGTAGCTTTGACGAATTTAGAAGTTAAACGGCAGCGTAGTTTAACCAAAAAATCTGTATACATCTCTTCTCATCCGGAAGTGAAGAGATATAAATAGATTTTATGGTTGAATTACGCTGCCGTTTAGCTTCTAAATTCGTCAAAGCTACCGTCTGTGAACAATACAAACCTCAAAAAATTGCTCCAGTGCTTCTATGCGTCTCTTGATAATATATCTCTTCGGTCTTGATAAAATAGATAAAAAAATTACCAATCTGCTCAAGTCAGCTCTCCTAGGATATGGTGTAGGTAGCAACTTTTTACACCGTCCGACAAAGTTCAACTTTTGGTTGCACAACTGTTGAATCGACATACCAAATTTAACGATTCTTACATCTGAGGTATATCCCGTTTTCTGATAACTTATGCAGGATATTACGAAGAATATTTTTGTAGAAAACCTTAACCCTCTATATGCCCCTAAAACAGGGCAATATTGTATCAGTATTAGGGCCTTTTTTAGTCCCGCAATCCCGTAATTGGTCGCATGGATCCCGGAATTTTCGGGATTTTTTAAAAAGAATATATATAGTCAATTAAGTGCTTTTTTAGTAGGTTCAAATTATATTTTCAAAACAAGTTTTCCATTTTTTCAATCACCTTAATGTTATTTTGAATGGATATTACACTAGACAACAGCCAAAATGTAATATTTTGCAAACCATATATTCTAAGCTAATTTGAGGTCGCTAAGTCCGAAAACAGCACTTATTTTATTTTTTTTTCCTAGGGGCCGTTCTCAAGATCATCGAAAATTTTTGAGGTTAAAGCTCCATTTTTAAGAATTTATTTCTTTATTTTTAACAAATTTCTTTTTACACCTTTTTAAAGAAAAATGCAACAATAATTAAGATCTGATTTAAATTGGTGCAGTTATAGCAGCGCAAAATTCATTTTTATAATAGCCCAGGGTGCCAGACGGTTCATATCTTCGCTTTTTGATCCGTTGGCGGGAGAGATTCCCAAAAAAAAAGCGAATCGTTTTTTTTTTTTTTTTTGATAAAAAAGCGGAGATTTAAACCGTCTGGTACACTGGGAGTTTTTACAACTCTTCATATTAAAGCCATATAAACTTTTTTTGTATTTTTGTTGAATATTGTATTTAAGCTCAAGTTTAGAATAGTCGTATCATATTTCAAAAATTTATTAAGGTTTCGCTAAGGCCATTACATTTTTTATCAAAAAAATAAACAGGTGCAAAAACAGGTTTTTTGCCCATAACTTTTTTTTATACCCTACACTCAGGGTCCTTCCGTTTGTAACGCAGAGAAGGAGGCACGGCAATATATTTTTTGCAACAACTGAACAAGATAATTCAATGAAATTTGTTATATTGCCTCCGTCGTCAAAGCTCGACTTATTGAAAATGAGCGAAGTCAACGGACACGCCTAACACCCACACCAAAAATATTTTCAAAATGCAACTTTAGTAGTATTTTTCTCGACAACGCAACTAAAATAAATACTAGTAATGGTTAGCGCAAGCTCTGGGCAAAAACTTGGCGAATTCGGACAAGAGGGAGATAATTTGATAATTTGATATAATCCAACTAAATTTCACTCACACACTACGAACTATAATTGCAAGCTCTGAGCGAAAACTGGGTAAACTCGCACAAGAGGGCGTAGCACATCTTATATAAGCAACATTTTCAAAATACTGCAGTGTAGGGTATTTAATGTTTGGCCAGGCCTAAGGTAACACCCTTACTAGTTTTAATTTTTGTTGGTATATCACATTGAACACTGAACAGAAAGATCAACCTTACATGTCATTTGAGACTTGCTTGATTGGTAGCTAAACGTATTATAGTAACTGTGACTGTTTATACCCTACACCCAGGGTATAATCACTTTGTCCTACCGTTTGTAACGCAGAGAAGGAGGCGTGGCAGATATAGAAAAGTATACATATTCTTGATCATGTCCGTCTGTCCGGCTGGCAGGCTGTGTGTTGAAATACACTTTTTGGGAAAATTGAGCAAGATAATTCAATGAAATTTGGTACACTACCTCCATCGTCAAAGATAGCTCGTGGGATTGAAAATGAGCAAAATCGATCAATGGACACGCCTACTGCACATACAAAATATATATTCAAATAAATTTTAACAAAATAGAAAATATTTCTTGGACGGCAACGGTATATTAAATAATTTGAAACTTAAGTACCATACGCTACACATCTGTACATTAAGATATATTTTATATTTTCCTTAATAATAATAAAAAATTAACAAAATAGCACGCAATTAAACACAAAAATGTTATGAAAAGAATTAATACTTTTTCTCAAATGAATGCGCGTAACTTTACCAATATTTTGTGTAAATTTACATGTAAATAAGTGTATAAATGTACGAGTAAATGGACGAGTTTAGACTTAACAATAAAAAAATTGTGTGTTTCAGTTTAACAACAATACGAGTACATAATTATTCTCTTTTTGTACGAGCATTAAAAATTTCGTTGTTTTTAGCTGGGATAATGAAATTTGTTCGGGTATCCAAATAGATATTGCAGAAAAACTATTCGATCATATTAAATAGTAGACAGGAGAAAATCATGCCAAATATCTAAAAGATAAGAAAGTTTGTATGTTTACAACATTGAATCTAAAATAAATAAATATAAGCACCCTTCGCACGTGTTTTTTTTTTTGCGTAAAACATTAAGTGCAACACTTAAGCGCAAAAAACAAGTTCACATCTAAAGGATCCTTATGTCTACGTTAGTTACCATTATAATCGCTACGCCCACTGCTGAACCGCCAATCATCGCCGCATGATCACGTATAAAATGTGTTGCCACATATAGACAGCCCTGGTTGTAGAGATTTGTTACAGTTGGGAAGATTGTGCATTCCTTACGTTGTCCTCCAAAAACCTCCTGACAGCAAGATTCCGGAATTGGACCGAAACGATTCCAATCATGCCATGAATCAACACCACAACATTGCAAGCGAGCTTGTGTTTCATCCCAAGCTTCTGTAAGGGCGCGACGACTGCCATAGAGACCGATAGAGGAACGCATTTCCTAAAAGAAAAAAAAAAAATAATAAATTGAAGTAATCCAATGAAGTTTAAATACAGTGCTAAAATATTATTAATTTATTCATAGTAACCATAATGTATTGATTATATAGTATTAATCAGTCCTCTTTTCTGTTCTTGGCCTGTTAGCGCATGATTAAGGTCATACTAACGTCAATGTGATGTTAAAATAGTGTTAATGTCATGTTAATGTTATTTCTTTATAATGTTAATGTATCCGTAAATATTAATGTAATGTTTGTGTAAAATAAATATAATTTTACACTCTAAATAAAACTGAAATGTTCACACATTCTGTGCATTAAGGGAGCCGCAAAACACTGTGTTAAAATTCAGAAATGTGTCATATTATCTCAAAAATGAGAAAATGGTGAGTGAACTTTACACATAACTGAATGAAACTCTCACAGTTTTATTAATTAAGAGTGTAATTTAACATCAGTGCAACATTAATAGAATGTTTACTTAACAAAAAATACCTTATCTTGCCAGAGTAAAATTTTCGGTATTCCCTTCAAAATTTTATCTTTTATCCAATGGTAGCAAAAACTCAAATTTGACCTCTGGCAAGATAAGTTCCCTTTGATGATGATATTCTACGTTAATGTAATGTTATTGTAATGTGAATGCAATGTTATTTTAATGTAAGTGTACAGCTTATGTACATAATGTTAATATTCATAATGTAAATATAATTTTGCTTATAGATTACTTAAAGAAAGTGTAAAATGTTTAACTTACTTGTCTCATTGTTTGTTGCACTCTCTCTCGAAAGACATAACCCAATATGCCGCCAATTAACATAGTAACAAATATTAGAAACAATGCAATGAAATACTATAATAAAATTGGAAAAGTTTAACAATTATATTATACAGTTGTATGTAAGTATATTAGTCACTTACTGTTAATAGTAGACACTTTACTTCCTTCGCTGCTCCTATACAACCCAAAAACGATAGCAGACAAATGCACAATGATGTTACAATTAAAACAATAACAGCGCCCGAGAAGAGATTTGTTCCCAACAATTCATTTAAGAAACTTCGATCTGCTAGCGTCCAGACGCTTAAACAAAATACTATAGCGCCACCAATCTGTAAACATTTTTGACAATGTTAAAAAGAGTTTTTGTTTTTACATAAATATTATTTTATTAAAGTTAGAAACTTACGAATATAATCAAATTAGACACAAATAAGCTGTACTTGACAAATTGTCCACAGCTGTCCATGCGCGAGCCAAATCCCATATTTTCGTCGTCCTGCAATATAGATAAAAATTGTTTTTTTTTTATATTATTAATGTTTTATTAAATGTTATGCACAATAGTTTTCTGTTGCCCATTGAATTATATTCATTGGTTTATCGTAAGACTGTAAAAAAAATATTTTGGCTATGGTGAAATAGAACATAAAAAATATGGAAGCTCTGCATCAAAATTTTTTTAGAGTTGCTCCCTGTTTCAGGAAAATGGTTTTAGAAATAGTGACCAATTTCAAAATTCAAACATGTTACCGTTTCAATGTGGAGCCTTTAAATATGATACATTTTAAAATAGTTGCATACTTTCATGCTCAACGGGGTTTAAAATTTCACAAAAACGTATCATACCTTAAGGCTCTACATTGAATAAATACGTGGCATGCTTGAAATTTATCACTATCTGTAAAAATAGTGATAATTTTCAAACTGGGATATTGAGCCCTGATATCGAGTGTTGATCTTGCACATCAAGTCTTGGTCTCGATCTTGGTCTTGAAAAAATTTCTAAAGATTGTTCAGTATTCAAAATTTCCAAACCTTATTTTTACAAAGCAGATGGTTTTTTTAGATGCCAAATTTCGAATTGGGAGATAATTTTATACTTGAAAGGTGCGTGATACACCTATTAACTATAAATTACCAAAACTGAAGAGCAGTCTTGGTCTTAATGATCATTGCAGTCTTGATCTTGGTGTCGAAAAATTACAAAGACCAAGACTCAAGACAAGTTTTGCTCATCACTACTTAAAATCAATGTCCTATTTATTATTATTCTTATTCAAAGGCTCTGGATTGCACTGCGACCTGAAAGATCTTTTGTGCAGCCTCTTTCCCTATCATAACAGTTCTAGACTATCTATAAATCGTGTCGCAACCGTGGGATTAATTTTACCTACATATGTCATTTGGATTTAAAATCTCGTCAGCTAGGTATCTTACTCTGCGTCTCATCGCAGTGGGGCAGGTACATAGTACATGCTCTGCTGTTTTCGAGTCCTCTAAGCAGAGTTTACAGGGATCATCGTCTTCCAAACCCATATTTTTTAGGTGATAATTGAGTTTATAGTGACCTGTCATTATTTCACTGTACGTTTTTATATCTTTTCTACTGAGATTTAAAACAGCTTCTACCTTAATACTTCTTGGGTCGATCAGCCTCTTCGCCTGTCGCATACCTTCTTGGGTTCTGGGCCTATGAAAGTATTGAGTGCGCATTTCTTGGCCAAGCAGTCTGCCTTTTCGTTGTCTTCATGCCCCTCGTGCCCTGGTACCCAAACTAGAGTAATTTTATTTCTCCTGGATAGGGCTTGAAGAAGTTCAAAACACTCCCAAACAAGTTTTGAGTGCATTGAAAAAGCCATTAGTGATCTTGGAGTTGCTTGGCTGTCCGAATAAATGTATATGTCGGTGCCGGAATCGCCCCTTCTTAGACATTCTCTGGCGCACAACTCTAAAGCGAGGACCTGCGCCTGAAAAATGGAAGCTGTTTTTCCCATTGCAACTGCTTTTTGGAATCTTAGTCCCACAAATCCAGCTCCTGCGCTGCCATCTTCCATTTTGGACCCTTCAGTGAAGGTGAGCCCTGTTTTACAATTATGTCCTAACTCCTCCATTCAGCGCGGTCATTGATTACCACTATGAATTTTCTAAAGAAAACAAACTTTTTACCTAACTTATCGGAGACCGAAATACATGGTGTGTCCCAGAATACATCCAGGATTTTGACATGTCTTGTTAGATTACCTTCTTTAAGTTGTTGTAAATGAGGTAGTCTGAGGGCCGCACAGGCTGCTTACTTCTTAATCATAAGGTGAAGAGGAGTAAGTCTCGCAAGCATGCCTAGAGCTACTGTGTCCTAAAGCAGAGAGCAACTTTTCAAAAACTTTGCATGCAGAACTTAAACATGTTTGTGAACTTTTTTCGCCTTAGGTATAGAAACAAACAAATTTTCATACAAATATACAAAATATTTGTTCAAACAAAAAATTCTATCGCGATCAAAGTTTTCGCCAAGGTCAAAATATATTTTTATAAAAGTCTTACATATTTCAGTGGGTAAGGGCTAGTTTACAAAGACATTCATAATCGAAATAATTATATATTTGGTGATTATTTTAATCATATCATGAAATGAATGAGCAAACGATGCCACTCCACGAAATCAAACAGAGTTTTGTTGTAAAATATTCTACAATTTGTTCCTTTTGGGAGAAAAATAATATAGTTTTCGTGAAGAAATCTACGAGATGGATGAAATATTTAAATGGTTAATAGAAATCTTTGAATCAGTACCAACAAATTTGAGAGACCAAACAAAATTAACTCACAGTTTGACACTAATTAGTCGTATGAAAAAATAATACTAAAAAGTATTAAAATAAACAGCATTAAAAAAGAAGTAAAATAGTACTAGTAATCTAAAATCACATGAATGTGAGCAAAATATAGTTTTAATCATGAAGCAAAAGAATTCATGATTATTTTGATTATGAATGTCTATGGGGGTTATCGTGAATCAATATTCCCCGGGAATTTTTTTAGACTGCCGTGCATTCTCTATTACAGTTTTAGTAAAATTCCCCGGGAATGTTGATTCACGATAACCCCCTATGTAAACTAGCCCTAACAGATTCTTTTTTTGGCGTCTCATTTTAATATACGTACATACATGCAAGGTGAGGCAAAAGTAATGTTATAGTGTGAATTGGCTGGCATTTTGTAAAAATAAAATAATTGTTATATGTTTTTCATGAAGTTTACCTGATGGTGTAAAATTGATGACATTAAGTCTAAAAAATTATATCGGTCGAACGAACTCCTCTTGATCGATGCACATTTGTGCTCGTTTTGCAGCATTTTAAATTGGTTCTCGCAAAATAGCTGGCTTTAAAATGGTTGGCTTATTGTCAATTAATTTTCTGTTTGCCTACAATATAAATTTCAAAGCACAATGATATTTAATGTCATTTGCAAGAATCATGGTGCATTCATATTATGACATTACTTTTGTCCTCCCAATTACAACTGCGATGCTTCAAGTAGGTGTTTTCTTTGTTTTATTTTTGTAATCACACTACTGACAGTAAATTTCATGGTTCATTAACAAGTTAATAGATACAAGTTGCTAAGGCTAACACAAAACTCAAACAAAACTGAAAATAAAAAGAAACCCATAAAGGTGCTGAACGCCATTTACTCGTACTTTCAATAAATGCACTCAAGTGTTTACAACTTTTTTGTGGTTTTTGGCACTGGCACAGCACAACACCGCATACAGTCTGAGAACAATGTTGGGCTTTCATTATTTAGGAATTTTTTTTAAATTCAATTGTTGTTAATTTTAAACATTTTGTACATTTTTATTACTACTGTCATATTTTTCCAAGTATTTTCTTATTTTTTCGCCTGAAAGTTTAATGTTTGTTTGAAATATTTGTGGTAGGTACATAGCTATTAGCTGGTACACACGTACAAGGTTCTTAAAAATTAACAATGACATTAAAATTAGTCGGCGATTTTCTGAATGTGAATGCAATTAGCTAAGAAATTATTAAAGAAACAACAGAGTAAAACCTCAAATTTAAAGAAAAAAATTCACACAAAGTTGACGCAAAACAATGATATGCATTGTGCGAAAAATTTTATTTTTTAAGAGATTTATTTGAATTTTATATGAAAAATGTCAACTATATATTTAAAACTCAAATTTAAAATGTTTGTTTAATATGTTATGCATTGAATTTTAAGCTTAAAAGTAATTCAAATAAATCAAAGACTATTTCATGCATGCTTTTCTATAAATTTATTCAAGGCTTGAAAACTCATGTTTGTCAACATTAAAGTTAATTGCATTTTTTGACGTATGAATCATCAAGGCAAAAATAGCAAGAAATTTAAAAAAATTTATTTTTCTTGAAAAATTTGTTAATTTTCGGCGAATTATTATAGTGACCACATTCGTTTCTTGTTTTGGCATAATTATTGCTTTGACGAACAATATTTAGAACAAAAAAAATATTTTCATTAACATTATTCAGAGAGAATCTTTCAACCCCTTTAAAAACAATATAAATAGGTCATTCCATTGTGACTCACGGGACATTTGACTCTAGGATATGACAAAACTTTTGTTATAACTAAGTTATTTTAAGAAGAGGTCGTTCACATACTACGTAACGTCGGACGATTTGTTACGAAGTGTTACTTGGAGGAGGGAGGGGTCATCAACTACGTTACGTAACAACGATTGTAATAATTTTATGCGACAGAAAATACAAATTCAAATTACCAAAATTATGATTTGTTACGTTACTGGGGAGGGGGAGGGAGTTGTACGTTTTGTTACGTTGCGTTACGACAGGGGAGGTGGCGGGTCAAAATTGGTCGAAAATTGCATCACGTAAGATGTGAACAGCCCCTTATGATGCAAAAAATATAAGATTTTGACTTTGTGACTTGCGAGGCAAGTAAGAAACCAGTGAACATTTTTTTTATATAATCGATGCTTTGATGTTATATACCTGCATATTACGTTTCCTACAATTTAAAACAAGTATAACTCAGAATCCCGACGTGATAGGAACAAATCAATTTCCGATTTGTAAATAGAAGATGCCATGCCCCCATAATCAATAGAAACTAGTGAGGGTGTAACGTTTGGCCTGGCCAAACATTATATACCCTACACTGCAGTAGGGTATATGTTGCATTTATAGTTCTTATTGTCAAATTTAGTTCGATTATCTCAAAAACCGTTTTCAGTATAGCGTTTTGAAGCTCTTGCTTATATGGGAGGTGCCACGCCCTCATCTCCGATTTCACACAGTTTTTGTTGAGAGATTGCATTTATAGTTCTTTTTGTCTGAGTAAAATTAAGTTCGATTATCTCAAAACACGCTTTTAGTATAGCGTTTTAAAGCTTTTGCGTATATAAAAGGTGCCACGCCCTCTTGTCCGAATCCGCGCAGTTTTTGCTCAGAGCTTGCGCTTATAATTTGTAGCATTTATGTGTATTTTGGTTTAATTGTTGTGAAAAATGCTCTTAAAGCTGCATTTTGAATATATTTTTTGTATGGGTGGTAGGCGTGTCCGTTGACCGATTTCGCTAATTTTCAATCCCACGGGCTTTCTTTAACGACAAAGCCCATGCACCAAATTTCATTGAATTATCATAGTTAGTTTTCCCGTAAAAAATATTTCCACGCACAGCCAGCCACCCAGCCAGCCTGCCTGCCAGCCAGACAGACGGACATTGCTAAATCGCTGATCAAGAATATATATACTTTTCTATATCTGCCACGCCTCCTTCTCTGCGTTACAAACGGAAGGACAAAGTGAATATACCCTGGGTGTAGGGTATAAAAATGGAGAATGGAAAGAAAAGTTGTTAATTTCCAGGTCTGTATTATATACCGTAAATTAAATGTTACTCATACGTTATGCAGTGCGTGATAACAAAGGAACTATTTCAAATGGCTATAATTTTTGCAAATACTTCGAGATACTGACAATTTTTTACCATTCTAGAGATAAAATGATATTATTTTCGTAAACAGTAACACATTCTGCCATGTTCCCAATTCCACATTCACACGAAAGTGGATATAAAGTGGAATACAAAACTTTTTGAAAAGTCCGCAATACTAATGAGTTAATGATAAGTACGACTCTTCAATGACTTTTGCTTTTTAAAGCTGTTTTATTAATTAAAATAAAAATACACACATATTAGCTCCAGAGTTTTTTCTTTCTTATCGAGTGATTTCAAATCTTTATTGAATAATTAATATTGTAATTATTGCTAAAATAAAAAACTCTAACTGCAAAAATATTTTCCCGGTGACAAGTAAAAAGTCGACGTTTTGGCATTTTCGAACTTAGTGTTTATGTGAGTCATTTGACATGTCATTATATCATGGTGTTAGTAAGAATTGTTTGAAAACAGGATGTCGTCTAAACATTGTCCCTTGAAATTAAAAATCAAAGTCGGATATAAATGTATGAAATTATTTAAACTAAAAAAAAAGTTTCAAGGTCCTTGACAAGAGGTAAAATTTTAATGAATTTTCAGACAGAACGAGGAGCAGAAGCTCAAAGTACTACAGGCCAAGCTAAAAAAATTGTTTCAACGTTAGGCCCAATATTTTGTCCGGCAAAATAACTGGCGGTTCTTTGTTTGTGGATGAGAAGACGCTAGAGAATATGTGGACGAGTTTGACATTAACTAAACCCTAAACTAAACCCTAAACTAATCAGGTTAAAGTTAACTGTATTGTAAGCCCCGAACCTGAGCCTGAACAGTTTATTTTGTTGAGCCTTAATTCTGACAAAAACTTTCCAGTTGTCAAAAAAGGGAAAAATGTTGAATTAATCGCTAGTTGTTTGAAAATTTCAATAAGGAAATGTATTGAAATATTTGCTCTAGGACTTGTAGTTGTGAAAAACTGGATTTTGTGATTTTTTCATGTTAATTAAAAATTTAAATTTGCTCTTCTGAAAAATTATGAAAACAAGCGATAGCAGCTTTTGCCATCTTTGCACAGATGTATAATGCGAAACAAGTTGAACAATGTTTAATATCAAAAAATATTGAAAAGATTTGCAAAATGTCGAGAAAGGTTGAAAAAAGAATTTATGTGAAGGATTCGAAAAAATTTTAAAGTTCAAGGCTGAAAATATCAAAATAAGTTAATAGTGCGATAAAAACTTTAAAAGTTGTTCAATATGTCAAAAATTGTTGGTAAGACCGAAAAAGTCGCAAAGATTGTAAAAATTGAGAAAATGGTTTCGAAGACAGTTTGAAATAATAATTTTGGCAATAACTTATATGGCATTAAGCAAATATCGAACATCACTTCAGTTCTTTAAGCCAGTAAAACGTATATCCTGATAAAGACCCAAGTCAAATATCACTGTTACTTTAACGTATGGCTTAAAATTTAAATTTAATTGAAGTGTTGTGGTAGCTTAACGAATATCTACTTCTCATGCTGCATAATAAAAATCATAAACAAAAAGATGTTTACTATAAAATATCTATCTATAGCAAAATACTGCATTTCATTAAGTTGTCTAGCATACAACCATAAAACAACATAAAAATAAAAAATTTTTACAGCAATAGATGGATATCACGGAAAAAATGAGAGTGATTGTGTATGCGTTTTACTACAAGTACTCGTACAGCTAACCCTGACCTAGATATGACGAGTACAGAGACAGCAACATTAGCGCACCAGCAATAAACTCTACCAAACCAAAATAAAAGACACAAAAGCTGCTCTTCGGAAGCGGCAAAACCAAAATATGCGCATGCGTAACTTTTATATCTACTACTACTACTACTACTACTTAGTACATTAGAAAAAAGAAAAAAAATTAAATTAAAATTAGCGATGCTTTGTTGTTGTTTGCTGCTATGATTGATATTACGTCCATGTTCACATAACACCTGCTGTTGGCAAGTTGTTTTAATCCGTAAATTAATGGCATAGCGATGTATAAGATGAGTTGGAAAAATGGTAATAATAAAAAGCAAAATACTTAATTATTATGTTGCTTAGTGTGGTCTTTTGCATGTTCTAAGCTTGAAGTGGGTCACACAGAATCATACACAAATTTCAAACGTCATTTGCAACATGCTTACTCTTTTATGCAAATAGCGGCTACGAAACATTGTTGCTAAGCAAATTGAAGTATCTTCTTGTACTTCAGTTTTCTTTGAAACTTAAGGAACTCGGTGAACAAAAATTTAATTGGAACAAACTTAAAATATAATTATAAACCAAACACATCAAGCGGGCCATCCCCGAGAGCCTAAAAATGATAATGAGAATCCTTCGTTGTCGCAACAATTTAATTTTTTCTTCACTTTCATCATCATTTATAAAAATAATCAAATTTCGATCCCGAAACATTTCAAAATATTAATATTTTATAGACTAAGAGCGGGCTTTACAAAAAACCGTTTTTCTCGATCTTTTGCACCCGATATCTCACGAAGGCACCACCTCTCAAGGTTTGACTAGAATAAAATATCATACCTACTATTGGAAGAACACCCACAAAAAAATTCAGCTTTGATACTATGAGGAGGGTCAGCCAAGCGTTGGCTCTCCATCTATTAATAAAGGCTAAGTGCGACGATAGCAAGAAATTAGCGAATAAGCTATCGTGTGAAATCAAACGTCAAAACGATAGAATTTGACAGCAGCTTGCTTACAAAAAGTAGAGAAAACCCTTTTACACTTGGTGTTCTATTTTGCCGAACTCAAAGCTTTGTACGCTAACGCACAAAGAACATCCAAATTACTTCAAGTAATAAGATTTTCGAGCGCACAAGTAGTAAATGCAGTCAATGGCGTAATTGATAACTGCTTACGCCATTGGATAGCCAATTGAAATAAAATTTATTCAATGTATGATAACTATTAAAGTAAGGACCAAATTGGAAAAGTGAAAACGCAGTGTCATAGAGGGAGTTCTTGGCAATCCAAAACATTTGGCTAGATAAAATTACACTTTATCCTGAAAGTGCGCGAAATAACTCAATACAACGATTTGTCATGAGTAACTACATATGTTATCATTATTTTTAAAGTTAAGGCAATTTTTGCCGTCAGTGATTCCTTGTGAAATTTTGATAAGAATATTTTTGTGGAACATTTTGACCCATTAAAACCCTGCTTTTGGAAAGGGGTTAAAAAATCCCACAAAAACAAAAGCTAATGGACAATAGTCACATATGGAAAATATGGTTTTTTGTTGATTTTAATTGGAAAATAATAAAGAGGCAAATGTAATGTCATACTATGAATTTGATGACATTTTGTTAAAAATAGATAAAATTGGTCTGTGTGTTCACGAAAAGTTTACTCAATGATGTGGAATTGATGTTATTAAGTTAAAAGTATCAAATAACCGATTATTATGGCATATAATATTTAACCCATTTTTACAATAAACGGATTCATACTATTGAAATTGATTAAATTTCAAGCATTTTTGCGATCATAATAAAATAAAAATCGTATTACATATATCATGAAATTGAAAAAAATTTCAGCTCGCTTTTTTGACATCATCTTTTAAATTTTCAGGGGTAATCATGTAATTTTCAAAATCAGTCTGAGGGGTTATGCATAAAGGACACTATTAGAGCAAAAGTGGCCTAGTCCACAAAACTCAAAACTACTCCAACGTCACCACATAATACCAGAAAATTACACTAAATCAATTTTCTTCGATTTGTGGCTTAGATCACTTAGATCCGATAGCCTAAACTTACGTAAAGCATTTTTCCAAAATCTTAGACCCGCTCCCTCCCTATGTAAGAAATCGTTCATAGCTTTTTCACCACTTTTTAAGAAAGCATAAGTATATAATGACTTCTCCAAGCCGAAAAGTATTACGTAATTTACATACATATTTCTTCAGAGTCACAGTAAAGATGCAAAAATTTTCGAAGTTCTTGTCAAAACCTGCATCAGAACATCAAAAACTATTCGGAAAATAATAAAAAAAAAAATTTTCCCTTGAAAAGTTAAGGCAAATATTCCACTCACAGAATATGTTTCAAAAGATATCTCGAAAAACAAAACTAATGATTTCAAAAAGTAAACCTTGTGGTAATAAAGTCTGTTTATTTCATAATGCTGATTCTCACACACCACTTTTCATAATTATAATCCAAAATCGGTTAAGAAATAATTGAGCTACAAATGTACGAAGCCACACAAAACGGTCTTTTAAAGGTAACTTAAGATTTTAAAGGTGTATTACAATTTTTAGTGCAAGTTAAGTACTTGACCAGACACACGATATCTACTCGGTCTGATTTTATACTAGAATTACAATTTTTGGATAGGTTTTGTAAGTACTTCTCATAAGTTGCAAGACTGTCAGAACTCAAAAAACCATTATTTCGAAAAAAAATCTTTTTAAGATTTCAACTCAGAATATTTCTCTGAAATTCAAGCAAAATGTTTACTACAACGACAATCCTACGGTCTTGCTGCTAAAATAAACTTGAGGAGACTGAAACGCAATAACGACTTATACTCTTCTCACGATGTCAGTTTGTAATATACAGACATGATGTTTTTGCGCAGAATAAAACATTAACTTAACTTAAATTATGACAGTCTTGCAGCAAACGAGCGATATGTTAAACAATTACTTATGCCTGTAATTTGCACAAGTTCATTGCTATAATTTAATTTTAATTTTTTTTTTTGTTTTCTTTATCACTTCATCTAAGACAAATATCTTAAGTGCAATACTCATCATCAGAGAGAGATATATCATTAATTTTAAGAAGTTATTCATCAACAATGATTTCAACTACTACGCAAAACACGAACTAATTAGCGTAATTGCTAATGATGAATCATTTAAAGAATGAATAGTTTAGCAAAAAACATTAAAATCACAAAAGTTTAAAAACAAAATCACATTAAAATTGAAATAAAATGATCATACAAATAAAATTAAATAAATGAACTCCTCCTGGCAAAGATGCCGCCGCACTGTAACCTTGTCACCACCACATAACATTAACTAAGTACGTGAAATTGAGTGTAAATCTAATTGGGGAAATAAATATAGAAAATGTTAAATGTTTGACTTGAACACCTGTTTAAGACAAAAAAAAAAAAAAAACCTTTTAAAATAATATGTCTATATAATTTACTTGTCAAATTTTCACATCCAAAGTTAATACTTACATAAAATTATGCATGTATTCGAATGACGTCAGATTCGATAATTCAAACATCTTGAATAATTTGTGCAATTGAAAACTTTGTAATAATTCCGAGTGTTACAAATTCTACATTTGATCTTTTTTTATATCACACGACTAACTTTCATTTTTTTAAATTTCTCTTCCGACCTGTTCATTTTCTTTAAATATTTGCAACTTTTATATATTTTGACGATATTTTTTCGAAAGATACTTTTATGGTTTTTCAATGTTTTCAATATTTTGAACGACTTTCGACATTTCAACCCAATCAACTTCTTCGAAGTATATAAATAGTTGGACTTTTAAATATTAATTGATTTATTCCTTCTGATCTTAACATATGCTAACTTTTTCAACATTTCTCACTATTTTCAACGACATAATTTGCATTTTTGATTTATTATACCACACTCCTTTTCAAAATTTTAGATTTTCTTACTATTTCTCGTAAAATATTCTCAAAAACAGATTTAGTCTTTAACCTGCACTGCTTTTTATTGAAAATTATTTAACATAAAATTTGTGCTCAGACTCAGTTTCTCTGTATATACATTACGTTGGCCGTTAAATAGCTATTTGTCAAATTTCAATTGTGTATGGTAGTCAATTAGCTCCAAATATATTGAGCCCTGTTGAGTACTAAGTTGACAGTTTGTCTGTTGAAATTACGATTACTGTCTTAAAGATAAAACGAAATGAATTAAATATAGTACGGATAACAATAATTTTACTACGTTTCTGGGACTAAAATAAGTGTAATCGGTTAATCCTCACGCCCACCTCCCATACAATGTTTTAAAAAGCCTATCTGGGAGGTACACGTGAACTTTATCCGATCTAGCCCATTTTTGGTTCCCTATCAGACCACTACTCTAAATATTATCTGTATCAAATTTAGTCGCATGGCCAAACAGGGCTCAAAACAAAAATCTAAAAATATCAGAGAAAATTTTATTCGTTCGGCATTAGGAAGTCGTTGACAATCCATTATGACCTTGCATATAACGGCCACCTTAATATTCATGATAGGAAGTGAAATCGATTCAGTCCCTGTCTTTATACCTAAATCTCAACCGATTTGCTTGATTTTTTTTTTTGGAAAGGTTGTAAGGAGCACTGAAAAAAACGCTCTCACGGCTAAACTAATGCATCGATTTCTGTGAAATTTGATATGGAGATATGGTTAGACCTAAGAAACAATATGGCCATTATGTTTTTTAGTAGGAGGTGCCACGCTCCTTGATGGTATAATAGGCTATCAGTGCTAAACTGCTGCACCGATTTTTATGGAATTCGGTACTGAGATAGGCTTAGCAATAAGGAGCCTAATTAAATGTTGATAATTTTAAGAGTGGGGTGCCACGCCCGTAAATAACGGTAGGCTTAACGCTAAGGACAGTAATTAAAAATTAAAAGGGATATTAAAAGTATTTGTTTCAAAGTGAGCAGTACCAAGCCTCTTAAAAGAAAATATGCAGTTATTAGTAGCAATTATAGATCCATAGTCTCTTTAAAGTCAAATTGAAGTGGTCGAATTTCGATCTCAAGGCAAACTTTAGTTATATTAAATACGGGGTGTAACAAATGAAAGGGTTAAAAAGTGAGTTTTGAATAAAATTCATTTATATACAATCTTATGTCCTCAAAAGTCAAGTTGTTATTTTTCCAATTAGGAGCCGTCTTTACATTACGTTACGGCTTGAGGAGGAGGGGAGTCTAGCAAAATGTGATCATTTAAGAACGCGAGGGGGGTTCATGAAAATGTGACGTCCGGAATTATATATACAGTTGAGTAATAATTTGAATTCAAACCATAGAGCATTTTGGGACACACCTTGACTCCAAAGGTAAGACAGTCGATCTTGATCTAAAAAAAAAAAATTTCAGTTACTGCGGAAAAACTTTGAGTGGAATATGGAATTCAGTAGAAGTTGACAAGTATTCTTTAGACTAACAAGCTCAATTATCAACATTTCGCCAGTAAGATTTTTGCCTTCTCCCATTCCAATCGAACAAACTGATTTGGGACTGAAAATTCCTTTGCCGGCCAGCAATGAAAATGCTAAATTTCCATCTTTATTCATATCAAAAAGTTTGAATTCGCGAGAAATATTACCATCACCAGCCGAAAACTTTCCTATTCCATACGATTAATTTTGCCCTTCAGTCCAAAAAGATCTGGAGTCGAGAATTTGTCAATCATGCCACATTTATTTCGCTTTAAAAGTAATGATCCAGAAACACAAAACTTTGCACAAGACGAACAAGAAGTCGAGTAATGTATTGCCGAAAATTCGACCCATAAGAGTAGCAGCAAAGCGTCAAAGAGAATGATTGGCCATCTAGACCGACGATCAAGTGGATTGGCTAGACAAGGACGTTTTAGATTTGACTGGTTTAGCGGAAGGAAAAAGTGGACAACGGAGAATCGGAAACTATTCCGATTAATTCAGCAGATACTTATATGTTTTGAAAGTCCGTTGCAAGAGATTTGAAAGAAAATTCTTCAGACTTGTATTTTATTATTATTTTTGAAATGTTATCATAAATAAATGTTTCTATTAATGGCTATGAATTTTATTTGTTTTTACTGAGTTGTATACCGCAACAATGTTTAATTTTGTGGCGTGACATAGGGGGGGGTCTGGAAAAATGTGACCATTTGTGGCATGGGGAGAGGGGGGTCAAAAATTCTTTGAAAAACCGTGACGTTCTTTATGGACGACCCCTTAGATTATCACTAGCCCTATCTAGTCTCATACTGAACTGTATTTTATAAAAATTTTCTTCTGTACTACTTTATTTATTGAAAGAACCCTAGAAAATTCAAAAATCAGCCTTAAAAGAATAATGATTCTGTGTTGAGCTACCTTTAGACTTTAACGCAGAGAGTTACATTAATATTTTAAAACATAGTGTTATTTTGAACAATTCTAATACGGATAATTTTTTTTTTTTTAATTCACGATTATCGAGAAACATCGAAGAAAAGAGGTGTGTAAATTCTATCTCTAAATATTTGGCATCATCTAAGTTTGACTACATTAATATCTCATTATTACTGATTTTATTTTGTATGAACAGCTGCTTGTCATTTAAACAACTTTTTACTAATGAACATTACACTTAACTGGGCGTTACCTATATATAGCCCGAGTATATTCATATCATGCTTACTAATCCACAAATGAATAATAATCAAAAAGAATTTCCAGAAAATTAACAACAAATTAATTATTCTCATCACATCCCTAGGTCAATTATTATTTCAATTCTTAATTTTCAAATTGTTATAATTTCATTTTCGTCGCTTGTAAGTCGCAATTAATGTGAATAATTAAGTATGCACGAATGGATTGTTAATTGAGAAATGAAAAAGTCGTAACTGAAATTGTACCTACAATAACAAAAGTTAAAACCTGAGAAACTATGGCGGTTAGATGTGTAACGATGAGCTGCAATTGAATTAATTATTTAGATTGCTGAAGATATTCGAAACATATGCAACTACTCGTACGTGACGTTGGTTGTGCATTAGTCAGATCAAGTGTCACAAACATACAATATATTAAGTATTTTTATTCAAATATAATCTTTAACTCTTAACGGACACGCTTGGTCTTATAAGCCATTCCCACTTGCTTGGTTAAGCCGTTTTACTAAGTTGGCTTATGCAAAAAATTAGTTAGTTTGTCATATGAGAAGCTTTAGATTTGTATGAGAAATTTCAGTCTGGTCTTGGTCTCAAATTAACTAGATAGAAAACCAAATAAATCATCAACATGCAATATTAGCCATTTCATACTTGAATTTAGAAAAAAAAAAATTATGAAATTATGAAAAAGATTTTTTGGCACATGTATGTTAAAATAAAACAAAAATTAAAACTAAATTAACAATGAATAATTGCAACGACTTTTATGAAAATGAATATAAGTTAAAAAGTGCGCATATACAGACTTTCAGAAAGTAAACCAAACAACTCAATGGCAACGCAGAACTCTTAAATTTGGTTAAGCTTAGTTTGATTTGGTTAGGCAAGGTAGTCAGCGATAAATTTAAAAAATTAAAGATAATACTAAAAGTGTCAAATAAAAAAATCGATAAAAGCCATAAGCATCGAAAAAGTCAATGGGGGTTATCGTGAATTAATATTCCCAGGGAATTTTCCTTAGACTGCCGTGCATTCTCTATTGCAGTTTGAGAAAAATTCCCAAATTTTAATCTAATGAAATTGGAATAATTAGACATGTAGACAAAATAAAAAATGGAATAAACTTTGGCTAGGCCTATATAACCTTACAGACTTTTTAAAGCTTAGTCCGAATCCAAAGTCAGAATTTTATGAATACCTGCTGAATTTCGCGATATCCTTGCTTGAAGTTGCAGAAAACGATTATTTCAGACTAATGGCGCAGTTCCAGTGAAGACTTTGTTTTTAGTGGCATCAGATATATCAATTTATGATCAAACTAAGTATATCTTTACTCTTTTCAAAGAACTAAATCTGAGTTGTACGTGAAAACCAATGCAGAACCTTCTCTTATTGGAACTAACACATTTCATACTCCACAGCAGATTTGAACTTATTTTTAAGTATGTCTTGGCCAAAAATCGGTTTTCCGGTGGGGCTTGAGAAATGTTTTATAAATTTGGCGGTATTGATGGAAGAGTCTTGCTAGGCCAAATCGCCATTCAGGGTTCTCAAATTGGGTGTTTTTTTTAATATAGCAAAAGAAAAATTTTTCTTGGGAAGTTTTGGGGAAACTAAAATTGAAAAAAAACTTTGCGGGAAAAACTGTGTACTGGAAAAATTAAATGGAAAAAAATTTATTCCTAAACAGTCTGAAAATGTTAGACCACTTTTGATTTTATCCCTACATATGAAACAGCATAAAAATGCCGGACATATTTTTAGTTGATATTTAACAAAAAAACTTAGTTAATATAAAAAACAAGAAATATGAAATACTTATATTACATAAAAAAATTTTTAGAGAAAAATTTTAAGTATTGGCCAGTTTTGAGGGCGAAAATAATACTACTGGAGAGTTTTAGTCTGGAAACTACGTCGCTTATCTAACGTCAAGTTTTGGAATGAAACCCTTAAAGTACATAAAATAGTTAACAAACTTTGCCATCCAAGGAACTTCGTGGAAACGATAATTGGAACAAGAAACATATAAATTGTAGAAATATGTAAGTATTGGAGAGAATTGAAAGTTCGATTTCAAGGCCTTATGCTCCGAGAGAAAATAAAGGATACAAGAAGACGTTTATTCATATAAACTTACATTAGTTTTTCGGATTATACAGGGTGTCCCATAATTTACACAAGTTTGGAACTTGCTAGCATTAGCGCGGTAAAGTGTTGTCAAACAAAAAACGAAAACCATTCGGTAGCAGACAGCTTTAAAGTAAGTAAAAATGAATCACTTTATGAAAGAGCCAAGCGTTTTCATTGCTGAACAATATTCCTAAAATAATTAAAATGTAGCTGCTACAGTTAGCAAATTTCGTACAAAATATCTTCGGAATAGTGATGAAATGGAAAGCTCCATTTTTACAAACTTAAACTCTTAGCTGTCAAATTGTTTTCTATTTTTTGGTTGGAATGACTTTACAAAAAGATCATGGAAAATATCGACAAAAGAGTGCGTATACGTCAGCTGACCGTGGAGCTCATCTACCCGGTATGCTATTCCATACAAAACCTTATATGTATGTACTTTATGTTACGATAAAAAAATTAAATAATTGAAAAAAAAATGTTTTCTATTTCATTCAAATCTTGCGTGAATTATGTGACACCTTTATGAAAACAATAATTCCAACATTTTTTATTGAGTGTAGTTTATACAAAAAGCAGCTTTATGTTTACCAAAAAATTAACAAAATTCAAACTGGTTTTACTTATGTTGTATGTAGGTAGGAATGGCTTAAAATGCATTCAATACAAGAAAAAAAAAAATAAAATTCTTGTCACTACCCAAAAAACGAGGTCAACGAACTTCTCGATTTTGACTGTATGACACAGAGTCATAATAAAATGAAATCTAAAACTTTGAACACAAGAAAAAGTGTGATTTTATGAAAAACCCAACAAAAGTTTGCATATCTACTTAAGTACATAAAATTAAGGCCACAATTTGAAATTGTTAAAAAGATATTCATTGCAAATAACGATCGATCGAATGTTCGATACTCACCTTGTAGTCGTTGATCACAAATGAAGTTTTCGTTAATAGACCAATTTTGGCGGCTTTGTAAAAAAACACTCCAGATATACTCGTACTATACGTATGTATTTGTGTAATTGTTTATTTGAAAGTATTTGTTTAAGTTAATAAAAATTAACTTTCAATTTTTATTCTTTTTTTATATTTAAATCTACATAAAGTGCTACAAAAATTCATAAATCAATATTATTGAAAAAATTAATTAAATATTTTTAAGAAAACACTTAGATTTTGCCACTTTTTGCCTTTTTACGATTTACAATTATGAAAATATGCCATGTTTTATTTTTTGTAATTTTTTAATATGAAAACAACAAGGCAAAGTTTAGCATTTTTATGAAAAATATATGTGTATTGTTAATACTCGTACCGAAAACGAGTTTTTTTTTTTTTTTTTATTTTCATATATTGCAAGTGTTTTTGTTTGTTTTTTTTATTTTTTTTTTTTATTGGTATTCCATATACAAGGAGGCTTGGTTTTCAACCAACAGTTAAGTGAGAAATACAACAACAACAAGTTGATACATACCAAGTTATGTGTGCTGCCACAAAGTTGTTGTTTGTTTTTAATTTAAGTACACCGTTGTTGCAATTGGTAACAGTAGTGGCAATTTCAAATATTAAGGTTTTTTATTACATTTTTATCGATCTATTTTTTGACCGAATAACAGGAAAAATGAAGAAAAAATTGCCATTTGACCTACTTGACTGATTTTCATGTCGTCACCTCAATGCTACAACAAAGTAACTCTAATATTCTAGTTTTGAGATAATTCAATTCAAAAATTTAAATTTTCACTGAACTTAGACTTTTCTTGTTTTATTTTTTCCTATAACTTTGCAATGGTGCCACTTTAGAGTACTCCGATTGGACCAGATTGTGCATTGAACCATGATGAATATCATAGGCGACTTATCCCAAAAATGATGATTTAGGAGTTACCTAACTGTAGTATTGAGGTGAAGATATAGAAAGCAGGAAACATTTTTTATAAAAACAATTCTGTGGGTCAATTTTATATAAAGAAAAAAGCTAAACAACTTAAATTTTGTTTTCCGTTCTATTCAAAATGACGGCAGTACTTATATGGTTTTCGCTTTTTTACGATCTCAAAAAGGCTCGAAATGAGTCGCACGATATCTCAAATTTTTCATCTTTGAAGTATTTACAAAAAAATATATTTCCAGCTTCATTGTACTTTATTGCTTTTTTAGCTAAAATCTCCAAAATCACCGTATTATCGAAATTTTAACCTTCTGTAAAACTTTAAAGCTGAATTTTGTATAAATCTTGTCGTCTAAGACTAGGGTTACATTGGATACGACTTCGTACAAAAATTAAGTCGTACACACACAGTGTTGTTTATTTAGAAAAATCTTGGGTGGGGGGGGGGGGTTGCAAGCCATATAAATATTATGTACATATTTCGAAATCGATACAAAATATATGAAATTTATTTTCTCTTCCCAAACCAATTGACGACACTGTACACACAAAACATGTTCCAATAAAAATAAGTATAATTAATTTTTCAATATTCATGTCCTAGTATTAGTCACATGACCTCGTCTGCTGTTTTTTTGTCAGTCATTTGTACGAGTAATACAAAGAGATGAATATTGAAAAAATAATTATACTTATTTTTAATATACAAGACATAATTTTTTAAACGACATAGCCCATTAGCTGCTGTTTTATAAGTTCTTTTAGCTGCTTAGTCATAATGGATCAAAGGGAACCAACAAAAATTTTACTACAAAAAATTTCATTATGGATCACCAAAGACAAGAAATGCCTAGAACACAAGAATAATTCGCAAAAAACTTCTATAAATAACGAAGTAACTTTCTGCGTAGAATCCGAATCAGTGGCCAGAATTGGGCCATCACCTCAGGACTTTGAGATATTTGAGGTAATGTACGCGAAAAATTATTATTATTATTGCTTCAAAAGTTATGGAAGACATCATAAAATCCAAAGCTTGTGTCGTTTAAGCCGTTATTTATGATTTCAAGACATATCATAATTCTCTAAACTTTTGAAAAAACTATCATACATCATCTTTAAAGAGCTCATTTTGAAGAGATAGAGTAGTACTATATGATGAATATAAAAAAAATTACGCAAATTTTGTGCAGTCTAGATGCAGACAAAAAAATTAAAAATAGCCAAAATTGTCATTTTTCGTGTACCTACTTAAACTCAATAATCTCAAAATCCAGAGATGATGGGCAAATTCTGACCTCGGATTTTACGCAGGAAGTTACAACGGAACTGACACTCAGCTGCCAGAAAAAAAACTTTGTAATTATGTGTAATACCTAATATACAGAATTTCAGGGGTAATCATGAAATTAAAAAAATGCATGTCCAAACTTTCTTGGTTTGGTATGCCAAAGGTATATTTTCCGATAACCACTCCGAATTTATCCGAAGAATTGCTCTATCATGTCGAGATACTTCATCCCCAAAGTTTAAAGACTTGTTATTTTTGAAGTTTTATAAGGAGATATGGTAAATTCAAGCCATAAGAGCTGATATGGTGGTTAAAACTACTAGTTCTTTGCTTCATAACTCATTTTGAATAAAACCGATATCCGTTTTTTTCTTTTTTTTTCTCTCCACTTTTTAAAAGCAAATGGAAAATGTTGTTTTAAACAATGGCAATGGACATTCCACACGATCCGAGAAGAAGTAAGAAAAATGTGTCTGCGATTTTTTTTTGGTAAAATTTGCGGGTTGATAGATGTCGATGTAGACGCAAAACATCTTGAGCCAGGGATCGGAATATACTAGACATAAAATTTTTGTCTATGTTCCACGCTACTAAAGAGTTATAGAATAAAGAGTAGCTGTAATAACATGTGTCTGCAGAAAAAATGTGGAGGATTTTATAGGGTATATGTAGAATTTGGAAGGTGATAGTGGCGGCTCAGACTAACAAAAAATTGGGGGCGTCTTAAATGTAGCCTAGTGGAGTTATAGGGATAGAACTGATTATATGACTTGTTTAAAAAAAAAAATGTTTTGGGTCACCCTAACGTTTTAGAGAAAACATTTTTCTGTCGAACTTTTAGTTAATTGTTTGAGCTTTTTAAGGCTGTATTTGGTTTATAGGGTTGAAAAAGATTTCGCAAAGTTCTGGACCTTTAAAGTTGATATTTACTTTTCGATTTTGGCGGCCATTAGGTAATTTTGTTATTTCAAAATGCCATGACCTAGTCATTTTTCGGAATTTCCCAATGATCGAGGTGTCACTTTTTTCAAAATATATATTTTTGGAAAATGAAAAAAAACCGGTTTTTTTTTTTTTTTTTTTTTGATTTAAAACCTTATTTCAACTAATTTAAAATTTTCATATGTTTTTGAAATTCGGTTCTTCGACACACAGATGTATTTCAAACACCAAAGCTAATGTAAATGACAGTTGGTATTCCTTTCCAAAATCCCAAATGGAAATTTTTTACTATTTTTGCACAAAGCAGTGAAATCATCGGTTTTTCTTCTAATTATTCATATTTTTTGCCTTCACTGTACAAAAATTGATCGCAACGCAACAACCTTTTGAATTGAGATTTTGTCTTTTTTCTCACAAGACACAAACAACAATTAGCTCTCGCATATGATAAATACAATAACAACAATACAACAACAACAACAACAATAACAACAACAACAATACAACAACAACAATAACAACAAAACCAACAACAACAAAGTTAGTTGCATAACTGCATTAAAATGTTTTTTTTTTAATTTTTCAGTTTTCTTGAACTCTGTAATTTTAAATAATTCATTGAAGAGTAATTAAAGTGATCTCCAGAAGTCTCACAACAAATGGTTTTCATAGCAATTTCAGCTTTTTTTTTTTCTTCAAAAAACTTTTAATGTCATTTGTCAAGTGGATCAATTATTCAATATTGACATTTTGACAATATCACTTTAAATAAATTTGAAGATCATATCTTTTTATGTAAAACTTTATTGTTTTTGTCGAAAGTTTCATATTTCATTTTATTCACTTGAGTCATAATTTGAAAGTAAAAACGTTCACTAAAACAACAGACACAACAGGATGTAGCACTACTTTGTTGGTGCCGTTCCCAGCACAATTCAATTTAATTTAAATTTAAGGCGCACTTAAACCCGATTTAGGTTTATTTTTTTTTAATTTTCTATTTGAGTTACATTTTGTTTAGTTTTTTTTTTTCTTAGGTGATCATATTTTCTTTTACCATAAAACGCCAAAAAAATTTACACTAAAAACCCACAAACGTAAAGAAACACAGACAAAAAACGAAAAAACAAAAAACACAAAAAAAAACCTGCTTCGGTCAGAGTCGACCAAAAATAATTCCAAAATAAACCGTTTTACGGATATAAACCACACTCGACGAACGCTTAACGAAAACTGGTGTTGGGAACAGATTTGATTGTCAGTTTTTTATAAGTTATACGATCAATGGAGATCGTTGTTTTGGACTGACTCGATGAAATTGTGGGAGCCATTAAACAAAAAAAAAAACAAAACAACACCAAAACGCAAAGACATACGTACGATAGTGTTTAAGCTTTACTTTGATAAATATTGTGGGTTCTTTAAGCAGCTGGCTTATATTATTTGGCTTAAACGCATACACCAATACTTATGAAAACATTTATATTAAAACCTTTATAGAGAGTTTATTGTTGTGAGATGATCAACACCATAAGCTTTAAGCCAACAGCTTTCGTTTGAAAGCTTAAACGCTTAACTTTACTTGGATTGACACTCCGATAGCTTCAAGCTTATTTTACGTCGAATGTGTGCGTTATATTTTGTTCCACAAATTCTCCTAATTACTAATTATGTATGTGCACACAATCCACAATTACAATCCAATAAATACAAACATCTGAGTACCTATGCAACGACCACTCGAGTTCTGTTTATAAGATCACAACACTGAAACTTACTATATAAAAGCTAAGTCATCGGAGAAATGGAACATGATAATGAATAAAAATTGCGAGAATTATATCCAGTTTCTATTGGCTAGTTAAAGAAGTCTTGACAATCGCCAGGAGAACATACATCGTTTTCTTTAGAGAAACGTCTAGAATAGCTTACCACGGTACAGGGATTAATTGATAGTTTGCGGAAACCCTGATTATTTTGAAGACAAACAATAGTACTAATTTTTACATGTTAGCATCTTAACATTAAAAAAAAAAAAATATTCAGGCATGTTCTGAAATCCGATTCACTTCGGAATCGGAATGAAAGCAATTTTCAAGAGCTCCGCATTTCGATAACACAGGTTTACAAAAAAAAAAAAAAATGTCATGGCGTTTTGACCAGACTATGTGTTTCCTACTGACTTTGACGTCCTGAATCCTAAACCGGGGTCCTTTTTTTTTCCAGAACGTCTGAGAAAAAAGATTTCAAGGTCATATGGAGGTCAAAATTTTCATGTGTCGTTTAGTGATTAATTCGCTAAAATTCTGAAACTTATTTTATATCATTGAATCCTTAGTCCTTAAAAAGAATATGTGATCAAAAAGGGTCTCTCGGACCTAGCTTCGAAGATATAGCCACCGGAAGATCCGGATATATCTTCTATGAAAACCGCTATAAGTTGGGAACCACTGTATGGATTTGAAAAATATTGGTGTCATATGAAAGGTATTTTGCTGTTGTTGGTGTTGTTTATGCATTTGTTGTTGTAATTGAAAATTTTCAAAAAAAGTCATATCTCCAAAACTATGAATCCAATTGAAAATATGCGCATGGCATATGTTTTTAAGGTTGTCAAAATACCCTTCATAAGACACGAATATTTTTCAAATCCATCCAGGGGTTCCCAACTTATAGCGGTTTTCGTAGAAGATACATCCGGATCATTCGATGGCTACATCTCTGAAACTAAGTCCGAGATACCCTTTTTGATCATATATTCTTTTTAAGGACTAAGAGTTCAATGATAAAAAATTAGTTTCAGAATTTTAGCGAATTTATCACTAAACGACACATGAACCCCATTTTGACTTCCATATGACCTTGAAATCTTTTTTCTCAGACGTTCTGGAAAAAAAACGGACCCCGAATTCGGATTCTGGACGTCAGTGTCCCTAGGACACACATATTCTGGTCAAAACGCCATGACATTTTTTTATTTTGTAAACCTGTGTAATTAATCGGATTTATATTTTGATAAATTGAAAAGGAACCATTAGCAAATTTTATTTGTTGAAAAAAACAAATCCGATTCCATCTTATTTGTTGCAGTGCAGAGCTCTTGAAGATTGCTTTCATTCCGATTCTGAAGTAAATCGGATTTCAGAACATGCCTGATTACTAGAAAAAATGATAAAAATGATTTAGCAGAAAAGAGGAAAACAGTTTGGTGAGTCCTTTATTTAACTTCAAAAATAGTGTTTTTGAACTTTTAAGTTAGAATATCTAAAAAACCATATGTGATAGATCAATTCCGAGACTGAATTCTGATTCAGCACATCTAATTTTATTTTATTATTTATTATACCTTTTTTCAACCGTTTTGGAGGGCGTGGCACCTACTTTCGATTTTAAAACTATTGAATCTGGTTGCTAACATCATAAGATATTGTATAAAAAAGAAAATCAGGGTTTGCGCAAACTATCAAATAAACCCTTAATAAACCGCGTAATAGGTAGGCCAATTCGATAAATCTAAAGATTTTCGGCTGATCCAATGCTAATCGTTGTTTCTTAAGATTTATCGACTATCGCTAACTTTTCGATGTTTTCTTATACCAAGTATTTGGATTTTTTCCAATTTTTTTAGGTTTTTCTATATCTGCTCTCAAAATATTATTAAGTTTCCCGATGTTTTTGAATACTATGCAAGAGTCTCGAGTTTTTTTATATTTTATACTTAACGACTAGTACCTATTGACTATTGTATCTTCGATATTTTCGAATGTTTCGACACTCTTCGATAGCATTCGACTATTGTTTACTTTTTCCTATACCTTGCAATAAAAAGGGTACTATTTATATCTCGAGAACAGGCAACACTAATTAATGTCAATAGCTAAAATCTAGCAACACCATTGAAGTTTGACATTTTTTAGCATAAACGTACTCACAACGTTTTGATGTACAAGTGCTATTTGTTTTGTTTACAGTGAGTTAAGAAAATCAATTTGTCCAAAAAATGGAAATTTCAAGAAAAGGTTTTCGTTGGATTATTTTTCACAACTTTCAACGTGGATTATCTCAACAAGAATGTTTCGATGAACTCAAATCTTTGTATGGCGATGAAGCACCATCAGAAATTACAGTATATCGCTGGTATAGTGAATTCAATCGAGGTCGTAGATCGGTCGCCAACGAATTCCGTAAAGGTCGTCTAAAATCTTTATTTGTGCCACAAAACATCGATGCAGTGCATGAACTGATAGTGCAAGATCGTCAAGTGATATATTGTAAGATAGAGGCATTCTTGCACATTAGTTCCATTTCAATACATTTTGCATGAACACTTAATTGTAAAAAAGTTTGCTCTCGTTAGAAACCCCATAATTTATCAATCGCTTAAATTATCAATGGAAAAATTGATTTTTCTGTAAACAAAACAAAAAGCACTTGTACATCAAAACGTTGTGAGTACGTTTATGCTAAAAAATTTCAAACTTTATTATAGTGTTGGCAGATTTAAGCTATTAACATTGGTGTTGCCAGTTTCCGAAATATAAATAGTACCCCTCGTATGTACCGACCTATCATGTCAAGATATTGAGGGTTATCATGAAAAAACCACTCTCGAGAATTTTTCCTCAGACTGCAAAGCAATGAATGTTTATTCACGATATATTCACTTTGTCCTTCTGTTTGTAACGCAGAGAAGGAGGAGTGGCAGATATAGAAAAGTACATTAATTCTTGATCACCTCCTGAGTCGATATAGCCATTACCGTCTCTCTGGATGGCTGGCTGGGTGGCTGTGTGTGCGTGGAAATACATTTTCTGTGAAAACTGAGCAAGATAATCGAATGAAATTTGGTACACTGCCTCTGTCGTCAAAGTTTGCTCGTGGGATTGAAAATGAGTGAAATCGGTCAACGCACACGCCTACCGCCCATACAAAAAATATATTCAAAATGCAACTCTCGGAGTATTTTTCACGACAATGAAACCGAAATGCAAATAAGCACTACGAATTGTAAGCACAAGCTCTAAAAAAAAAACTGGGCAAACTCGGACAAGAGGGCGTAGAACCTCCCATATAAGCAAAAGCTTCAAAACGCTATATTGAAAGCGTTTTTTGAGATAATTGATCTAAATTTCACTCAGACACTAAGAACTATAAATGCAAGCTCTGTGCGAAAACTGGGTGAATTGGACAAGCGAGCAAAAGTTTCAAAGTGCTAAACTGAAAAAGTTTTTTGAGATAATCCTACTAAATTTTACTCAAATACTAAGGACTATAAATGCACGTTCTGAGCTGAAACTAGACGAACTCGGACAAGTGGGCGTGGCACCACCCATATAATCACTCGCTATACTAAAAACGTTTTATGAGATAATCTAACCAAATTTCACTCAGACACTAAGAACTATAAATGCAAGCTCTGAGAACTCGGACAAGAGGGCGTGGTACCTCCCATATAAGCAAATTTTTTAAAATACTGCAGTGTAGGGTATTTAATGTTTGGCCAGGCCAAAGGTCACACCCTTACTAGTTTACAATTCCATTTACCACTTTTCGAATATTTTATTGATATTTTTGTACACCATACAACTTCTATCAACTATTTCGATATTCTTCAATATTTTTACGCCATAAGTGAAGGATTTTGAATTTTCTTTCTCATACTTTACATATCTTCGGCTCTTTTTGGTATTTCTTATTTCGATATTCTGCTATATTCTTTGTCTCTCTTAATATTATGCGAAGCATTTCGAGTTTTCTTTTTGCGACTTTTTCTATACTCTCCGATGCTAAACGTTTTTCAAGATTTTTCAATTCTCACAATATTCGAGACTCTTCAATATCTCTCTGTCATACATTCGCATAAAACGTAGGTAAACGAAAGCTTTTCGGACTAAAACCTTAATTCTGGACTAGTAAACGAATTCTCATAGCGATTTACCGATTGCTTTGATATTTTTTGACAATCATTTACTTCAAAAAACCTGCATCTGTTCCAGGTAAAAGTGTTGTCTACAAACCGTTTCAATTTATTTAGATTGATACAATTTAAAGAGTGTTTTAAAGGTTTTACTGTCTTATACTACGTTTCCACCAAAGGTTAAGCTGGACGAGGTTTATAAATCTAAGCGCTAAATCCTACCTGTTTCCACCGTCCGAAAGAGATTTATTTTTGACTGATATGAAAGTTGTCGTTCCTTCTCTTATTCTATTTTTTATTTATCTTCCATTTGCTTCTTTTTTTTCAATGACATTTAATGGCAATTGTAAAATATCGTCAGAAATAAATATGGTTAATATTTACATCGAGATTTAGAGTTAAGTCTCAAAACAGCCGTAAATCACCTTATAAATTTCCTAAGGAAACTTATTGTATAATCTTAAAAATAGCAAAAATCATACAGTTTTTGAAACTTTAGGTTAGGATAGCGAAAAATCTTGCTATATTGAAAACGGTTGTCAGTTTCGAAATCAGAGACCCCAAATAACCTTTAAAAATTTATCGAGATTTTATTAGAAAATATTACCTCTCACTGTGTTTTAACTCAAATTTCCCAAAAGTCTCGAGCACTACCGGTAGATGTTGTCAAAATTCAGAAAAATTTTGCATGCTAATTAAACAACCCGAAGTACAAGTTTCTACATTCGATTGTTATTGATTTTAAAAAGAAATTCAGAAAGCGTTGTTGTTCAAGAGTGTTTATACTTTTCTATGCCTGACACGCCTGCCTATCTGCGTTACAAATGGAAAAATAAGGTGAATATACCCTGAGTGAAGGTTATAAAAGTTGATGTTGAACTCAGTGTGAAAACCCATGTTAAAGCTTAAAGAGTTTTAAATATTGCAATACACTTTTTTAAATCATTAAGCATTGCAAATCTTAAAATGTATCTTTTATGCATTAGCAAATAGTTCACGTACAAATAAAACAACTACGAAATAAGATAAATAAAAAGTACGTTCCACTTAATTGATCTCTCAGAAAAACAAAATATATAAAAATATCATATAAGCAAAGCATTCATAAAATTTGTTTGCTACTTTGTAAAATAACGCAAATTAAAAGTAAACTAAAAATTCCCACATTAAATCATTGAAACCTCCAAAAAAAAAAAAACACGAATATATAAACCTCATACTACTATCTTAAAATGTTGTCTCGTACATCAAATGAAATAATTGTTTTCAAAAATTGTTACGCTTTTATAGATATCGTGCAGCAGGCAGTAAGAGAGCATATGTAGATAGAGTCATATTCGAAACAATAAGTGTTAACGAGTAAAACGACAGCAGATACAGCTGCGTAATGTAAACAGTTTAAATGGAAATTACTGTGTTACGTTTGTTTTTTCCTTCTCAAAGTTAACCAGCCGAACTTGACCTTCCTTAAAAGAATTAACAAGGGTACTATCTACATACAAATTTTTTGTTTTCCATTTTTAAAATGATATATAATACACATATTTATATGCATGTACAATGTACGCAAATATTACGCAATTACGTATTTTTGACAATAATTGAAGATAAATACGTTAAATTCAGTAAATAAAAGCAATTTACATATGGTATAATTTTCGACAAGAATATTAACATGATTATATTCAGAAATAATTTCAGACAGCCATTGATTAAGACAGAAAATTGTTCTTCAGCAAGTAAAGTTAAAATACAAAACTGACTCCGATAGGTCTAGTGAAGAAGCGGATTATCTCTCATTTCCTCGCCGACACGAATACCAACTGTAAAGCCAGGAAGATATCCAGGATAAAATAGGCTTCTTTAAAAGCGAAGTAACCTTCGACTTTTACTAATTACACGGTTCTACTAAGTATATCAAACCTTTTCTTACACTTATGAAAAATTTCCACTAAATTATGAAAATAGACCTAAAAAAAATACATGTGTCATCGTTTTCCTCTAATACATCAGATTTCTTTTAAACGATTTTCAAAGTTTTTCATTTCCTTCAAAAGATGGTTCTGAAAGATGGTTTGACACCTCAAAGCCGATATATGCAAAATCTCCGCTTGATGTGGTTTTTATTATCTCAGAGATTATAAGTCGTGCAATGTCTGAAATATCCGGCTTAGATACATAAAAGAAATAATGGGGGTTATCGTGAATCAAGATTCCCGGGGAATTTTCTTAAACTGCAATAGAGAATGCACGGCAGTCTGCGAAAATTCCCCGGGAATCTTGATTCACGATAACCCCCAATATCTCTAAGTTAACATCAAACATACCAAGTGTCCCAGAAGTCCCGGAATGGTCAAATATTTTGAAAGCTGCACGTTAAACCAGAAAACAAAAAACCAGGTGACCAATATTTTTAAGAGAACTATTCAACGATTCTACTCATAACCCTCCGTCAAACAGCCGCGGGGAGGGTGCGAGGGCATCTGCAAAATTTTATATGAGAACCCCAAATTTTATTGCGGATTCGGACTTTTTCTTATTCGACACAGATGGCGCTTTAATTGTTTGTTTTTTTTTTTTTTTTGTTTTTTCATTTAACACGGAGCTTTCAAAATATTTGAACGTTCCGGGACTTTTGGGACACATGGTATTTGTTTTTTTTAGCTAAAGTTTCGATATTTCACCCTACCGTAAAACTCTAAAATTACATTTGTGATAAAGCTTATTGTCCCAAGGTCATCATAAAATCATGCAAGGAACAATTTTCTAGAACGTTTTAGCCCATTATTTTCTGTTTATGAGTCTTATTGACCACTTTTTTTTTCCAAAAACTGTGTTATAATAGGCTATAGTATTCTACAAAAAAAATTCCACCAGGAGTCACCAAAGGCGAGAAATACTTAGGAAAAATGCGTCAAAAATTAAGTATATATGCGAGAAGTTTTCATTGATTTAGACGATTTTTTGGCTTTCGCGATGAAACTTCGACATTTTAGTCTTAAGCGAATAGTGGTGAAATTTTATAGTAAATATTTCTGTGGTACATACTGATCCAATATTCCTTTATTTTAGATGTCATTTTTGTACCTTTTTAGAAATAGGGTAGAAATGACGCATACGTATATATGGGTGTTGTAGAGGGTTAAAGTTTTCTACAAAAATATTCCTCGTTTTATCCTGCATAAGTTTGCTGAACACATGATAAGCTTCAGATGTGAGGATCGTATTGTTTAATATCAGGCCAGTTCCGATATCCGTATGATTTCAATTACTTTTCTTTTAGGAGGCTTTTTGATGAAAACGGTGAGTGGAATGATAAAAATTATTAGAATCTCTTTTGCGTAGAATTGCAGACTCTACAAATAATATTGATTTGCATTTACGAATAACTAACCGTTTAGGAAATATTTTTATGAAACCGCAAAATTTCGAAAAATTCGACTTTATCGAATATTTCCGAAACAGTTACTTTTTAATATGTAAATACAAATCAAAACTAATTGTAGAACCTGTAATCCTTCGCAAAAAAGATTCGTATACTTTTTATCGTGTGACTTCGCCATTTTCATCAAAAAGCTTCCGAAATTAAAAGTAATTGTTACCACGCGGATAACGGAACAGGACTGTATGTTTGTTTATCTGCGTATGTAGCTTGCTGAAAATGTTAACGTTAATGTTAATAAAAACATTTTGATATGATACACATGATGATTTTAAGAATATCTTCTGATACTTAAGAATATCTTTTGCTTCTACATTTTTTAAATAGAACGTCAATGTGATTGTTAATTAAATTTTTCCTGATTTTTTTTTTTTTTTTTTTTCATTGGTTAGGATGTAATTCATAAAATTAATTTATTTAACTTTTTGCTATGATTCTAAACAAATCTACGCAAATTGGGAAACATATACTCTGCTATAAAGTTATTCTCCATGTCGGCTTAAATAAGTCTGATAAGGATATTCTTAAAGATGTTTTTATGCACAATGAAAATAAACGTCCAACACTACCTATTGTTTATATAACAGACACATAGGAAAATTTAAATCAATTCTGGATTTGGCAAAGGACAATCAGCATGAGTGAAATAAATGCAAAGCCTTCATTTAATACGATAATTTGAATTGACTTTTATTTTTCTCCACTGCCCCTCTCCAATGTATCAAAAATTAAAAACAAAAACGAATCTTGGCGTATTCCTTAGTAGACATCTTTTAGTGAGAGTAGAATTTACAATTAGGACAACCAAGCGGGTCTGAAATTACAGAATTTTCGTTAACGACTTTAATGCACGCCGTTTTCTCAGAAGCACACAGCTTAACATTACTTACAATACATATTAGCAAAAGAACAAAGTGAATACACATCCCCTTTTGTAGGATATTCACAGTAGAAAGATACACAATTTTTTGTGTGTAAAAAATTATATATTTTATTTCATGATCATCATTCAGTTTGATTGTATGTATGTACGTAACTAACAGATTAAACTGCAAAATTTTGTTAAGTTTCATTTGTTCGTTTTTTCATATTTAAAAATTCAAATATTTAATGTCGTTAACAGCTTTAAATATAGTAGACAACAAGTATTAAATTATATAAAATATTTTAACAATTTTACATATTGCATATTTAAATTAAGTACTAACAACAATTTGTCGTTTATAAATTATAGAGAAAAAAAATTTAACTTCTGCACTTAAGCATTAATCTTGGGCAATATTTATATATATACAAACTCATTTGTAAATTCCCTAGAGAGGCAAGTGTACAGCTTGCTATTCTACAGGCACTTAAAATTTCGTAATTGATTTAACTTATATATGTATTTATATTTAAGAAAAAAATAACATATTTAAACAATAGTAATAAACATTTTTAATTTGTTATGATATCTTCAAGAGTCACAGCTTGTTTAAATAGGTTTTTGAGTTCAGATTTTTCTTTTTATTGTTCACATCGTTGCTTTTCCCTAGTTTCTGTACTTTGTACGTAATTTAGATATATGTACTTTACAATAAGTTATAATTACATATGCATAGATTTGGCTTACTAACGTTTAAGTTCTTTTTCCTTTTCTTCTTATCTTTTTAGTTTCAATCTTTAAGTACTACTAAACTATATCCTACACTAAGCGTAAAAAACACAAGAATTTAAAAAAGGAACGCAATTATGCTGTTCTAACAGCATTTGCATATACCACCGCATCATGTAGAGTGGGGAATATTTCAAATGGTCCCTCACCCAATGCCATACTATGTATAATTGTATCATAGACACGATCTGTTGGGCTAGCCAAAAATATACGCACTCCTAAAACATTCAGCTCTTTCATTATTTCCGAGACTGTATGACAACCAGCAACATCAATATGCCCCAGCATGGTAAAATCCAAAACCAGACAACGAAACTGATTGCTGTGTCCGTTTTCAACACCACCACCATTTTGATGTATTTGCATATATGAAGCACGTCTTATCCGCCTACCATCTATACCAAGTACCGAGTAAAGCGCGTTGCGAAAGAATAAATTGGTGGCAAAATTAAGTGAACCCGTATAGCGGAATATTTTAACATCCGGCAACTCAACGGCATTACGATGATGACTAAGATCGACGTAAACAGCTTCAGCACCAGCAATAGTACCCAAAAGCGCTGAATAGGGTTTGAGACCTTTTATGTAGAGTGTAAGTAGTGAAACGGCAATACCGATAAGCAAACTGTAACATAAGAAATTTTAAAAAAATTAGTGTAAATGATTTTTATGTAATAATTATTTGGCGGCAACACTTACCCATAGTCAATATCGATGATCACAACCGAACAAAAGGTGCAAACCCACGTCAATAACTCCAATTTACCTTGTCTAGCAAATTTTTTAAGTTCTTTTGCTTGCATAAACATTGGTTTCAGCGCTACTATAATAACTCCAGCCAAAACGCACTAAAATTATAGAAAAAAAAAATAAAAATTTTAAATTCAGTTGAGATATCATGGCCTTGTGATGAGTAAACATTTCTGAGAAATTTTTCTCGGACCCCCTAGTATGTAATCGGAAAAAAAAAATTCTGGAAGGGCTAAATTTGGGAGAGAATATTTCAAAATTTTTGTCAGAATTTATTCTTAAATTTTTTTTACCGGGAATTCGAAGCGCGAATAAATAATGCGAAACAAATCAAAAACTTTTGTACGACAATTTTAAAGCTTATTAAAATACATGTTTTTATATCCATCTAAGAGTTTCCAACCTACACAAAACGCTATAACCGGTTCTTCCGACGGTTACATCCCGAAACTAGATCCGAGCTTCGGATACTTCTCTCCACCGAAAGCACAATTTCAGCCCTTTAGAGGGTGGTAAAGAGTTGAAGTCAAATTCGGACTAAGAGCACCAAAAAACCTATAAATTGACATATATCATAAATTTTTATAAGATGTGAAACTTTAACCTCCTTACAATGGGGTGCTAACTGTGCTGCTAAAATAATTTTTTATTGTCATTTTCGGCTCCCGCTAACCAAAAATCAAAAAATATTCATCCTTTTTTATAAAATGTGTAATTTCAAACCCTCTCGGGGGCAATAAGGGCAGTACTAGGAGTTAACTGAGTGGTTCAAATTATTTTTTATCATTATTTTTGGTTTCAGAGCACATAAAAACCTAAATGTATGCACAAACTTAAAATTTTAAAAACAAGTAAAATTCTAACCTTAAGGGCAGTGCTGGATTAACCATTAGGCCAGACTAGGCCACGGCCTAGGGCCCCCGACGAGCAGGGGCCCCCACGAAAATCTAAGCGCTAAAATATTTAATCGGCTGATTAAAAGAACTAGCTCACAAAATTTGGCAAATTTAAGTCCAAGCATGCTTTGACAACAACAAATCAATAACAAAATTAGAATTCCCAATGCTCGATCGCAACGAAAAAGGCTTCAACACACTTGAGTTAAGCTGCATGAAACTGTTGTTGTTGTTTTAAACGTCACAAAACCATTTGATGCTTGGCCGTTTTGCAAAACTCATTTGGTCGATTTTCTTGATAAAAAAATAACGTTTTTTTAATTAGTGACAAATCGAGATGTTATTTTATGTGAAAAGTTTTTAAAAGATGAACGTCGTTGTAATATTTAAAAGAGATGTCGAAAGATTATTTTATAAATTACTATACTGTTAATTTTGTAAAGTCAAAAAAAATATTTGTCAGAAAAAAAACTATTTTGATTGTTTTATTGTGTTTACAACCTTCATATGATATCAATAAGCTGGTTAAGGGGTTTGAACACTGTAAACGTTTCAGGTGGTTTATATTTTATTAATTAAGAAAAATTGGCTTGACATATAAATATAAAACTTTGTATAAGGACTGCGTTCGACAAAATTGTCCGACACATTTTATCCAATAACTTGTTTTCAAATTACTCAATTTAAAATTTTTTTTTTTCGCAGTAATCTTTGAATTGAATGTACCAAAACTATGGTTTTCAAATTTGGTCCCTAGTCAGTCATATTTACTTCAAAATGGTAAACGAGCTATAAGTTCGAAAGTCTATAATAAAAATTTTTGAAGACTACCCGCGGTAAACTACTAATAGAATTGCTCGGAATAGCAAAATTAATGTGATATTGGTATCAAGAGTTTTTAAAAAATTCAAGGAAGACTTGGATGTCTGTCGAAAGCCAGGTTCCGCGAAAGAAAAAGGCATTCGCGACCAAAACAAAACGAAGAACTTCGTCACAATTTTAAAGAGAAACCCAACATTTCATGCAGAAAACTGGCACAGAAGGTAAAGTGTTACGAGTTTTTAGTTCGCAATGCCAAAAAGGAGGTTTGTTTGAAGACGTTTAAGGTACAAAAAGTTTCTGACAGAAATGCTATGAACAACACGAAAGCAAAAACAGCACGGCATAAAATTAAAAATTAATTTTTTCCCAAAATTTTGAATGCAGCATCATGGACGACGAAACGTATGTTTTAGCCGATTTTGCGCTGCTTCCTGGCCAAAAATTTTACACTGTAGACACGCGAGGGAATGTGGGCGAAAAGCTTAAGTCAAAAAAGCAGTCAAAATTTCCTCGTAAGTTTTTGGTTTGGCAAGCAAACTGCAGTTGTGGCAAAAGGAGCAATTCTTTTTTAACCACTGGAACATTAAACTCCGAATTCTATATTAAGGAATGCTTGGAAAAATGACTTTAGCCTTTCCCACGAAAGCATGAAGTTTCCACTTTCCTTTGGCCAGACTTAGCATCTTGTCATTATAGTAAAATAGCCTTGCAGGGGTACTCAAGAAATAATGTGATTTTGGTGCCTCGTGAATTAAGTCATGCAAACTGTCCAGTAATCTGGTCAATTGAAAAATTCTGGGCTTTGGTCAAAAAGAAGATAAAGGCTACAAAAAAAGTTGCCAAGGATGCTACAAATTTTTGCATGTAGTACTAACTTCAATTAATACATATGCAAAGTTTTATATTTATATGTCAAGCGTATTTTTTTTAATTAATAAAATAAAAACCACCTGAAATTAAAACGTTTACAGTGTTCAAAATCCTTAAATTCTTTAAATGCATAAACAAAGATTAATTTTACAATTATTAAAAAAAGAGGGCCCCAAAATTTGAATGGCCTAGGGCCCCCATTTGTCTTAATCCGGCACTGCTTAAGGGGGTTATTAATTACCATTAATTCAAGGTACATTTTTAATGCTAAATTTTGGCGCTTCAAAATGCATGGAGCGTGGGGGTGTACCCTCTGGGTCTTGATTTTTTCATGTTTTCTAAGCGTTTCATGACTTTTTACGACTTTTTAGTGGAAAGTAATTTTTTTTACCCAGGATAACAGAGCCAAAAATTTAAAAAAATATTTATTTTTTTCGTTTTTTCGTGTTTTCTACGAGTTTCATGACTTTATACGACATTTTAGTAGAAAACAATTTTTTTCACTCATGGATCCTTCTTGGATGACGGACAAAAAATTTTTTTTTGTGCTTCCAAAAAAAATAATTTATCATATCTCCGAGAATATTTAACGGAAATGGATGAGATTTGGTACATGATACATTAAGAGTATCGGGACAAATAATGTCCAAGGCAAAAATATCTCTGAAACTTTTTATCGCACTTAGTTGCACATAGATGAGATTTGGAAATTAAATAAATTGCATCGGGACCATTTACATTCTTTGGTTTAATTTAACAAGAGAAGGCGTAGCAACGTATATCGGGAAATGCTAGGCCTCAATAAATAGAAATAATAATCGACATTCCTAAATTTCACAAATTTAACAAAAATTAATACCAAAAATATTTAAGTACTCACCCTTGGTAACGTGCTAAAGAACGGTCCAACCCATAATAAAACAATCACCATCAAACCAGCTGCTACCGATGACGCCAATTGTGTTGCACCACCAGTCTGTTCTTGGATGACTGAACGTGAAAGTGAACAAGCAAGTGGTATGCAAGCAAAACAGCTACTAACAAGATTTCCTATTCCCGTAGCAAATAACTCCTGATTCGGATTTATTTCATATGAATGTTTTTTGGCAAAAGTAAAACCCATCGACATTATAATTGAATAACTAACGATAGCAATAGCTATTGAGTCCAATATCACCATTGGTATTAAGTCAAAACGTGGTAATTCCGGCATAGGCAAACCAGCAGGAATATCACCAACCAATTTAATGCCATAACTTTCATTAACATGCATATAACGTGAGATCAATGTGCCACCAACTACAGAAACTAGTTCAGATGGCAATGGAAAACGACATCTTTTACTTAGACATGGCTTTAGGAGCTCATTTGAAATGGTCATAAAAATAATTATGCAAACGCAAAATATCAATGCGGGCACATTTGTTTCAGGTATTGATTTTGCTACATCGAAGACGGTAAAGACTATTTTAAAAGCACCCTTATAACGTGGCACAGTAACACCAAAAACATCCTTCAATTGACTTGTGACAACATGACATGCAGCACCGGTGGTAAAGCCATTCACTAATGGATCGCTAAGCAATGATGCAAGTGTGCCCAAACGGAAAAAGCCCATTATTAGCTGGAAAATAAAATTGGGAACAGTTAAAAAATGTAAAAATCAAGCACAGGTTTTTTACTAACATGCACAATGCCAACGGTAAAAGCCAATGTGGTTACCAACTGTAATGGTGTAATAACATTCTCGGTTGCTGCCGCCGCAACGGAACCTGCATCAATATCTTCGGTAGCATACGTTTGTACCACTTTTAATGTCATCATGCTGACAACAGAAAATGTACCAATTGATATGTGTCTTGATGTGCCTAGCACCATATAAACTAATACTGGAAAAATTCCCATATACAATCCGTTGCCAGGACCAACACCTGCCAACAGTCCATATGCCATGCCGTGTGGTATCGCCATAATGGCAACAGTTATACCAGCTATGATATCACCAATGAGATCACGTTTCCATGAATATTTTGGTAGCCACTGCAATATTGGTATAATTCCAGTAAATAGTGAAAGGAAAGACCAATTTTGCCAACATTGTCGCAGTGCATACGGGATGCTTTTGTCACGTGCACCATAACCAGTCTCTTTGATTACAACCTCATGAGTAAGTACGTCGCGATGAACATCATATTTGGGTTGTATTTTTGGCTTTTGTGTAATATGTGGTTGAGTAAGCGGTTTAGTTCTGAAAAAATAAATAAATAATTGAAATTAATTGGTGATTTCATTAAAATACAAGTTAAGTATACTTAGGGCCGTTTTCACAATGTTCAGTTAAAATTTAATTTTCAGATAAATAAAAATGTTGTAGGAAATTTTATATCAAAGTGCCAGTTAAAGTTCCAGTTAAGTCTTAACTGAACATTGTGAAATTGGCTCTTAGTTTGGATTTTTAAATTAAAATTTTTGGTTGAAATAAAATAGGCTTTTTTTATTGGACATTGATGAATTTGTTTCAATCCGCACAAATTTAAGTCTTCGGAACTGCATATGTGCCAAAAGGAAATTTGAAGATATTTCTTTAAAAAGATAAAAGCTGTAAGTAACCAACAGATGGCCTTGCTTATTTTTTTCTACAAATTCAAATCATTTTCGAATAAAGACAGAAGTTTCAATTTGCTAAGTTTTTTCTTATTTGATTCGGCAAATGTTAAAAAGGCGGAAGTCAATAAAGGACAAAAGTGATATAAAATAGCTGACATTTCGTTAGGAATTAATTAAATTGATCTCTCTATTTTATTTTACTTTATAGTGTACAATTGATGCCATTGAGTTGAAAATTTGTATGTATGTATGTATGTATGTATTCTCCTTTAACTCCTAGGAGGAGCATAGGGCCAATATGAAATCTCTCCATTTGTCACGATCCCTTGCGATGACTTTGATCTCTTGCCACGATTTTCCCGATTCTTGGATTTCCTTTTCCAACGACCTTTTCCAGTTGGTTTTGGGTCTACCACGTCCTCTACTGCCTTGTGGATTCCACTCAAGGGCCTGGCGACAAACTTCGCTGTGTGGTTTCCGGAGAGTGTGACCAATCCATCCCCATTTGCGCAGCTTGATCTCGTTTGCTATAGCCTTCTGTTTGCATTTTTGATGTAGCTCGGCATTTGATATAGTGCGAGGCCACCAAACCTTTAATATACGCCTTAAGCATTTGTTGACGAATACTTGCAGCTTGTTTGTTAGTTGTTCAGTAACAAGCCATGTTTCGCACCCATATAACAAAACCGATTTCACATTCGAATCAAAAATGCGCACTCTCGTTTTGGTGGATATAACGGATGAAGACCATATTTTGTTCAGTTGAGCAAACGCGCCTTTTGCTTTTGCTATTCTTGAGTTGATATCCTCTTTTGCTCCACCATCCATGGAGATAATGCTGCCTAGATACGTGAAGCTATCGACGTTTCCGATGTCATCACTGCCAGCTTTAAACGTCATGTCATTGCTTGCGTTTAGCTTCAAAATTTTGAGAAACCATATTGGTTCCAGTTATAGGAGAATCATTCCTAACTATGCATGTTTCTTGCACCTCCAAATCCGATGTGCATGCTGCCGAGGCAGGTGGATTAACCACACTCTGGTGGGTACCACTTGGAGAGTTATTTCCCATCGTTTTCCGATCCATGCTTCATTAGTATAATCTTCTCGGCAACGCCCCACGCAGTAAGTTATAAGCTTAAAGCTGGATCCGGCAAGCGCTGCAAATATAGTGGCCAAATTCACTTTTAATTTCAGCCGTCCAATCTGGAACAGACGCTGACCTGGGAGCCGCCCACTCTGGATCAGACGCTTCAGGATTTTGACAAGATGCTTATTTTAAGGCGGCATCGACTCGCCTTGTCAGTGCCAGTTACGGGCATTGTGGGTTTTTCTTTCGAGGCGCAACGCTGTCCAACGCTACACCCTTCCACACCCTGGCTGGTCACCCGCTTTTAGTCGCCTTTTACGACAGGCATGTTTACCTCGGGCATATTCTGACCCCTTACCCGCAGGGGTAAGAGTTGAAAATTTGATATCCGTCAAATAATCGATTATTATGGCGCATAATGTGTATGACATTACTTTTGCTCCTTTAATGACTTCGGCCCTTTTAACATTTGCCGATTCATTTCAAAACCAAACATAAATTTTTCCACCAGTTAGGTTTTCCAGATATAGTTGGAAATTTAAATTTTCATTAACTAACAAGTACTCAAAAAACTGAAACAATTATTAGTATTATTAGTATTATATATTCAAACAGGGCTCTAAAGTGGAGTCCACAAAGCAGTAGAGCACATAGTAGACCTAAAGTCACCTGAAAAAGTTCGTTTTAAAAGGATATCCGAGAACGAGAAAATAAACGGAAACGATCCCTAGGATTCATACATATATCCCAGTCACAAAAAAACCACAAAAACAATATCTCAGAAGAAAAAAGGGCTGCCGGAAAAAACGTCATAGGAAATAATGGCAGAAAGTTTTTTGGAAATAAAACAAAAAAAAAAAAACTCCATATAAATTTCTAGCCTTATTTCCATTTTGTTTTGGAAATAAAGCCAAAAACATTTAATGTCGTTTTTCTTTTTTGTAAACTACATAACTTTTGGAAATAAAGCCATAGTTTTTGAGAAAAATGCCAAAAAAGTTTTTGGCCGTATTTCTAAAACAAAATGGATATAAGGCCAGAATATTGAATGGATTTGGATTTTATTTCTAAAGAATTTTCTGGCGTTATTTCCTATGGCGTTATTCCAGGAACCCAGAAAAAACTTATTAAGTCAAAATATATCAATTTTGTTGCCAAAATTTCAGGTTTTTCGAATTTCAAAAGTGCCAAAGATAATAAGTAAGGGTGTTAAATACCCTACACTGCAGCATTTTGAAAATATTGCATGTAAAGGAGGTGCCACACCCTCTTGTCCGAGTTCGCCTAGTGTTTGCTCAGAGCTTGTACTTACTATCTTTAGTATTTATGTGGATTTGGGTTGCTTTATCGTGATGCTTGAGCATCAAATGTTTTATTTGAATGGGCGGTGGGGATCCGTTGATTCGTTTATTTTCAATCCCACGACTTTAATTTTACGGCGAAGCAAGTATACGACATCTCATCGACTTATCTTGCATAGATTTTCCGTGAAAAACTGAATATACCCTGGATGTAGGGTATAACAATCATGCTTTCTATCATTTTCAGCAGCTATCAGTAACCTTACCGAACTTTATTTCATACAAAACACAAAATCAAAGGTTTCTAGCTTTCATTTATCGATGGAATTGTTCCTCTGAAGCCAAAAAATAATATTTGGAATGCTTCTTAAAGAATTTTCATCCAATTCTTAATATGAAAGAGTAAATATAAATAAGTCGTTTTTAAGCTCAAGATGATCGCGTCATTGTTTTTTATATTATGGCACTGTTGTGTGTTGATCACACGCTGTTATAAATATTCATTGCCTACCGTTAGGGATTTGATGTTATTTATACTCAACTCAGTACTAAGGCTATACTCGTGATAGTTTTAGTACTGCCAGAGTAATAACAGCTAGCATACCTTTAGGAGCTGCTAGTAAAGAACGGTAAGCAAAAGAATTAAAGAACAGCGGGTTCAACGCGGAAGCAATCTGAACCCTATATCATAGATACGTGACTTTATTGGGCACGTCAATAAAGCCAAGTAAGATATATTTCGCAATACTGCGAAATAGTACGTAAACAGATAATGTAAGTTGTAACCATACATGTATGTAGCTAGAGGCATCTGTAAACCTCTAGCTGGTAAGTAATTTGAAAATAAAGAATCAGTTAGTGATCGGAGTTAAAACAGTCGACAAGTGTTTCATTTAAATCGGAGTTAGGTGTGCAAAGAGCCCGAACAAACAACGCCGTAACCAGTGTGAGCAGCAGCAAAGAGAAGTGGGAGCGGCAGCGGAGCAGCGGAACCAAGGGTAAGTAGCCTTAACCGAATTTAACACTATCGTTTCTTTTGTTTCATCTCTAGGTAAACAGCTCAGCTGTATTTCCCCTCGCAAGGGAAATATAGCAACAACATTTGGCGCAGCCGGTAGTCCGAGCCAGGACTACGCATCGAGGGAAGCGGAATTGGAAAAGTGAGATCAACGTTGGAACTAATAATTCGTGGAAAGTGGTGAGTATTTTAATTAAAAAACCTTAGAAAGTCTTAGTCTACTTTGCTTTAATTTATTGCAAGTGCTAAGCCAGCTAGTAGCGGTTTCAATATCGCACAGCTGTTCAGGATCAGGTAGGGCCTAATTCTATTAAGCGATTATAAATTTCGTTACATTTTGTGTGAAAAGTGAGGGAAAGTGTCCATGAGAGTAGGAAAGGAAACAAATTTTAGGGAAATCTTTGTTAGGTTACAGTCGTTTCGGGACTGGGTGTTCTTGTTTTAAAAAAAAAATTTGTGGAAAATTATTAGTATTAATAATTTGTGTTTTTGGAAAAAAAAAAAAGGGAGAAAATTTTTCATAACTGGGAATTGTTAAAAAAAAATTTAGTAAATTAAAATTTTAATTTTTGTTCACCGATAGACTGGCTTCCCCCACCCGTGGTAAGAAGTCAGTTGTGCGATATCGGTTTCGTTTTCGTGGAAAAATAATCGGTCATAAATTTCTGGAGTTTGCTCTTTTTAGTGGTTTTCGTGCTGGGTTGGCTGAGACCTTTGGTATAATCTAGTACCAAGGGCTTGGGAACCTTGTTAAGGAAACTAAAAAGAGTGAAATCCTGGTTATTTTTACGACCGAAGTAGTTCAATTCTTTTGTTCGAACGGTTTACGAACTTTGAAGCCACTTTGCAAGGGGCTGGTGTTTGTAAAGCTTTCGTTGAAGTTTTGAGCTCGAAATCGGAAAATCCTACTGGTTTAGTTTTGGGTTCCTGGGAATTATTTTCAAGTAATTCCATGGTTCCGTTTCGATCAGTAGGATTAAGCGGGAATTAGCGGAAATAATTGAGGAAGATTTCTTTTAAAAATTTATTTCTTTCTTTACGAAGGGAAAAATTTCGTATTCAGTTCTTTTCATACCAGCAACTAAAAGCTGGTATATGCAAAATAAAACGTTTCGTTTATTGTTGCGCAGGTCGTGGTTTCACTTATTCAAAGAAAAAAATATATGTGAATAGAACTTTGCGTTGTGGTTCATATGAACTGTTTTTGCAATTGTAGGTGCAATTTTTTATTTTTGTTTTTGGTTTTAGCACAATTGGTTTTCGATTTCAATAAAACAGAAAATAAAAAGACAAAGTTAAGTCATTTTTATTTGTCATATTTTTGGTTTGCGTTGGTAGCAAAGCCAATGCGTTATTTTGTTATTGGAATTGAAATTACTGCTAATTGTGTTGGTCATTTTTGTTTGCAGTGGGAAAAACTGTATTTGATAAAATTTGTAATGTTTGTTAATGTTGTTAAAGGGTTTTTCTTTGGGTGAATTTCTGAAATATTAAGGACGGCAGATCAAGGCCGTGATTCACTGCACTTTGTTGTAATTGACTGATTGGATTGTATGATGCGGTTATTGTAGTCGAGGTGACGAAACAGTAAACTGCTGACATTGGTTTTTGTTTTTTCAAGAGTATTCTTAGTAGATTCAATTTGTTGGGAAAACATTTTTTAGAGTAAAGTCACTTTATTGTTGCTATTTTATGTGGTTGTTGCAGTCAAAGCGACGAAGCAATTTACTACTAGCATTTCGGAGTTTAAAGCTATAGTAGAAGAATGATTGATTCAGAGAACGGGATGAATGGGCCGCAGCAGGCGGTTGCAAATAGTTATCATGAGGGACAAGTCATTGAGGAAATAGATATATCAACATTGGTAAGGGAAATGGTTCCGGAGTTTTCAGGGATAGATTTCCCATTCTCAAAAACAGATCTGTACAGGTTTATAGCAGCCTGTGAATATGTACGTAGGGTAGTAGGGCCTTCTGAGGAATCTGAGTTATTAGGATGGATAAGACTAAGGCTCAATGGGGACGCGTTTGAATTAATTTATCTACAAAAATTAGATACAGTTCAGGAATTAATCGATATATTAAAAGATACGTATGTAAAGCGGCGGGCCCTAAGTAAAATTCGAGAAGAGATTGGAATTACAAAACAGTTTCCGGGAGAAGGTATCCGTGCATTCGCGAGGCGACTAGACACTTTGTATGCAGAAGCAATGGACAGCCTTAAGGCCAAATATGGCACTGTAGAAGATGATAGCTTGCAGAAGGAGCTGTATAGCTCCGTAGTTAGGTCTTTTCAAAGGGGGTTATTAGATCTACAAATTAGAATGGTCGCGCTGATCAGCAAGAGTGACCGATTGGAAAACTTGTTGGATGAGGCGTTAGCGGCACAAGAAATATTAGGCGAGCAGGAGGAAATCTCGGAATCTGCAATTCAAAGCTTTCAGTTTAATGAGGATTATATGAGGCAAAGCCCTCAACGTTTTTTGAATCAACACCCAGTTACAAGGAAGCGGCAAATGAAAGCCACTCCTGATACATGGAAAAATAGACGGAAATCTCATACAACTGAGAAGCAAGCAGAAAATTGTTCTTTCTGTGATAAATATGGTCACACTGTAGAAGAGTGTTTGGTGCGGAAAAATACTCCATTTTGCGAGCAATGTAAAGAATACGGTCATGAAAAGAGTGACAGGTGTTTCCAAGGCAATGTACGAGAAATTCGTCATGAAAGTCATATGGGAACGAAAAACCAGTACTCACGGCAGGAAAACTCGGGAAACTAGGTAGGGCCCAGTCACAGCCTGCCTGGGGATCCCAAAATAGTAGAAAATTTAAGAAAAATAAGTTGAGAGTTGCGAATCATACGCATGAAAATGTAGTTGAAGCACTCACTGGAAATAGATTTTTGTCGAAGAAGGATAGTAAAAAACAGAACAGCCTAGAAACAAATAAAAGTTACAGAGCTGAGAAAGGATTAATTAACAAGGTTGTGGGAACGGTGAATTATGCGCAGGAAGCGGTAGTCAAAACGTTGCCCATGAAACCCAAGAAGTCTAGCAAACGGATTATAGATGACAAGGATATGAGCACAGTTAATCAAACGCAGGAATCTGTTGTGGATACGCGCTCCATATCATTTGTAAAGGATTTGAGTACAGTAAATCAAACGCAGGTGACTGTTGTGGATACGTGCTCAGGACCGAAGGAAGGTGGTTTCCCTCGCAAGGAAATACCTTCAAAGTTTGCTAAGGATGATAAAAATGTAAATGAAAGGTACAAAAACATAAATTTAGAAAAATTGGGTATTGTAAATCTGACACAAAAGACTGTTGTGGATTCATGCTCAGATTTGGTAGAATGCGGTGTCAATGGAAGGGAAAATATTCCAGCTGCAGTTGTTAATCCTACATTGAAAACTAAAAAAGAAACCGTGATAGGATCGGGAAACCAACCTGAAAGTGGGGTAGGTGTGATCACTATAAAAAACGGTATGAATAAAAGGGAAAATTTAGTAGTAGCAGAAGGTCGATCAGTACAAGATACGGTTGACAAGCTAACTACGGTTCATGGTGTGGATTTCACCAGTGAAATTTGTGTAATCAAGCTTCGCGAAACACAGAATGATGTGTTCATTGAGGTCCCTTGTAAGGAGGCCAAAAATGGAAAACTCATTTTGCTTGTGGATTCGGGAGCTGGTGCAAGTTTTGTTAAACAGAATTCGATGTCACAATCAATGGGGATAGACACGAATTTTAGTAAGGAATTGAAAGGAATGTTAGGCAAACAGATAACAACATTGGGTATTTTTACTATTCGCCATGAACAGCAGCCAGAGCTATGTTTACCACTGCATGTGGTACCACTAGATCATGGAGTGCCTGCTGATGGAGTATTGGGTAGGGACAATTTATGGAACCGCACAATCATAGATGGTGTCCGCAAAGAGTTGACATTTTTTGATGAAAATAAAAAGAAAATAATTACGTTCGCACTAAAGCCAGAGGATAAAACTAATGATAATGAAAACTTGAATGAACAAGAAGGAATTGTAGAAAAGAGGGATACCACAGTTTTTGTGAGTGATCCAAAGAAAATAAATGGGATTTTGAAAGAGTTTCATTCGATTCCATTTGGTCGCAACCAAGGGACGATGAAAATGATGCTGCGGGTAAGGAAGCAGTATAGATGGAAAGGAATGCAAAAGGATATAAAAAATTATATCAGAAGTTGCAAGGATTATCAAATGAATAAAGGGTCTGAACTGTCAGATGTGCAAGTGGGTTTAAATATAGGAAATATTTTCATGTGTTCGTTGGGGAGACCACCAGAAATAGTAGCAGGTGATCCAAATTCAAAGAGTCTGTAGTGCCTCTAACAATCTACTAAATTTGTTAAGCCTGCAATCACACAGATGCAAAACATGTAGTGTTTCATTTAAATATCAAAAGAAATTTTGATAGTCACTGAACAAGATATTTTAGTGACAACGAATCTATAATATGCATAGTTTTTTTTTCCGTAACGCAAGATTTTAGCACCACCATTGCTAAAATTGTTTAGTTTTAATATATTAACGAAAAATAAATGGGTACTAAATGCAAACAAAAGTTTCCAATTTTGTAAACATTCTATTGCGGCCGATGTGCCGGTAACGTTGAAAATTCATTGTCAACTACCGCTGGGGAATACCTTCATAAAGAATGCAATCGCAGCAAAAATTGTCTTGAATGCAAAAGCAAAAAACACATAAAGTGATTCGTAAAGTTTTTCGATTAGTTGATACGTCACTTATGAATTATATCACAGGGCATTAGGGTACTGCGTATTGTAAATATATGAGTTACTAATAACTAACGTACTAACCACTAACCCTTGTTGCCTATTGTTAAGAGAATTACTAATCATTACTAATCAACGCAGTACACCTAACTCTGAATGATGAAAGGATTAAATACATAGTAGCGGAAAAGTTATCAGCAAAATTGAATTGACAAATTCAAACAATTTCTAAAATGGTAATGGGAGGCCCAGGTGCCAGCGGGGTAATCGACATGGCAATTTAATTATTTAAAAATTAATATTGTAATTGAGTTGCGTATGAATTTACTTGCACAAAAATTGGAAGGAAACAGAGGAAAAGCCAAAATTAAACAAAAAATAAACGGAGTCGTGTTTAATGAATGGGTTACATTTATTTGGATTGTATTGTCGTTACACCAACAAAGTAAACAAAAATGAACAGAACAACTATGGGCAAATCTTGGTTTAATATGAAATACATAAGTGGGCAGAATAAAATATGGGAAAAATACAAATACATTAATAACAAATGTAATTCAGAAGAATAAGATAAAAGGTGAAATAACATAAGCAACAGCACCGAGCTAGTTGCCAAAACATATGTAAAAATAGGGGATTGTAAAATTTTAAAATTAGGAATGGTTTTCATGATATCGAATAATCTTCAAGGAAAGATGTAAGATATTGCAAAATGTAGGAAAGAGTAAATAAGAATACTTTTAAAGAAGTCTATTTTTATTTATAGGTAAAACGGTCAGAGTAGCTAAGACGAACTAAATTAATAACATATAGAGAGTTAGATAAATGAACTATGAACTAGTACAGAAATAGGGGAAAATGTCAAAGACTTTAGTACTATAGTAATTAGAATTGAGTAGATCATTTTAATTTATAAGCTTGAAAGTATGTAGTAATAAAAGGAATAATAATAAAAATGGAAAAATGAAGAATTTAAGTAAAACAAAAACTCACGTTACCCATGGACGCGGGTAGATGAAGGTGGATGAAACCTGTTGGGAAAAAAGAAAGAATATTTAGTGGGAAATACATTTTAGAGAAAAAAAAAAAAGGGGTAAAATTTCAGTTGATACTCATTCCTATGCATGGTCCAGGATGATCTGACGGTCTGTTGATATCTATTGAAAGAAAAGAAAACGAAACTTTTAAGGGCAGTCTTGGCAGTAGGAGAGGAACAGTACTTACGACAACATAATTGCATTTGTATCCGAATTAGTAGAATGCACAAAAGACAAAGGTACACCCAAATTGCGATATACAGCGGAGCAATCAGGGCATGTGAAAAGGCCATATGTGACGAAAGAACCAAGTGGGCGCCTTGGCACAGCAATCGAAACGGAATCCATTTACTGGCTGTGCACGTGGTCGACTGAAAACTGCATAGATTTAAATTCTCACACTGATTTCAATGAAGTTAAATTTTTATGCAACACCGGAGATCTATTTCAACAAACAATTCTATTCAATTAAATCACTTTGGTTTGCTGGCTGATGAATAATACGTTGTTGCAAATTTATTTAATTTGGTACACTTTTGCCTTGTCGCCATTTTACAGTTCAACAGCAACATAAAAATACAAACTTTTCTCTCTACACTGAACTTTTTCACAAAATTAAAATATTTTACTTCAGCGGGATTTCTCTCTTGACTAACCGTATGTTTGCGATCAACAGCCGGTCGAACCTAAAAATAAAAACCAAACGCATAACTTAGAGAAACATAAAAGCGTCAAGTGCTGATTCAACAAAAAAAAAAGCACTAACGTATGGTATGTATGGGGTATGTTTGTAATTTGTTTATACTAAAATTCATACATGGGAAATAAAAAGAAATAAAAAAATAGAAGTAAACACCACATATATTTGTATGCAGGTTAGTGCATATACATATATAGGTGACGAATAATGTCATAAAAACTGTTGGGATAATATTGAAAACCCAAATCAGCAGTTATGAATGAAATGTAATTTTTGATAACTAAAATATGTACATATATAAATTACACGGGGAAAAATATATATACATATTTATTTATTGCTAGAATTTTAAATGGTCCGAAATACCAATTAATTAAATAAAGAAAGTATAAGCTACACTAAAAGTAATAACTCAATTAACAATAGAATAATTACGGGATTAAAACCAAAAGAAAACTTTAATTAAAGTTTTTAACTAAACGGAATGCAATGCCGTCATATGGATCATATTTATATGCATGAACAGTGCTAAATGCATATAAATATGGAAAAGGTTGCAAAACTTAGATAGAGTTGAATAGGTATAAATTAGGTTTTTCATAAGTAAAAAACTAAGGCATAACAATAAGATATAGGGAAATAAATCCCAAATAAAATATAATTTAAAAAAAGGTAAAAGGAAATTGTAAGATATCAGTTGAAAACTGCTAAGGATATTGATTGATTAAAAGTATATTAAGATAATAATTGAGAGAAAAATAAATTTGATTAAAGATAAATAAAATAAAGTAGTATGTACAAGAAAATTGAAAAAATCTTAATCGGAAAATACAAAACAAGTATGAATTTTAAAAAAATTTTTTGAAGCAGTAAATAACAACAAATAAGTAAAATGTTAAGAAAATATTTTTGAATAATTCGTTAAGGAGTTGTAGCAAAATAAGTCTACATACATAGAAAACAGGGAAATAAGTCCCAAATAAAGTATAACTAAGTAAATTGTAGAATCTTAATTGAATGATGTTAAGTAAATGTGAATTCTGAAAATATTATTAGGTTTAATTGATTGATTGAGAAGTAAATAACAATAAGTAAAAAAAAAAAAAATATTAAATGATTTTCGAAAATTAACTAGGTAATTCTAACAAGTCATAAGTAAAAATTGATTTTTAAAATAACGTAAATTTGAAATTGTCAAATCAGAATAACAAAGATTCAGTTTAGAACCAGAATGTATTTAAATATAGAGTAAAAATTTTTAAATATTTTATGTATTATGTCAGAATTGTATAAAATGCAAAATTGTTTGTTTTGAGTTGAAATATAATGAAAAATAAGAATAAATAAGGAATTAAGTTCAATGTCATGTATATAGGTAAATTTAATAATTACCAATTTTCAATAGTTTTAGCAAATAAAAATATTTGATTTAGAAAGCATAGGACTAACTAGGAAAGACTAGATAAATATACAGTAAAATCGTTAACAAAATAGATAGAATCTGCAAAGGATCATGGTACGGCGTTACGACAATAGCAGCAGAGATACCAGAGAGAGAAATCTAAAGAGGGACAGCCAAGAAAGTTGATGTTAAAAAGCCTAGAGTGACGATGATCCATGGTTGCATGCGTTAATGTTCGGACAGACAACAACACTCAATATCATCAGTTGTCTGTCATCCATAGATGACATCCAATCTTGTTGGAAGGGAGGGGGCCGGAGTTGTGCCACTCCTATGTTATCCTGTCACGTCGCCGCGTCAGACGTCTAAAATGACCGGCGTTACCATCTGTAGCTGGTCCAGTTAGAAGCTGAAGTGTAGACTTGTCACCAATTGCAAGTCAAACGAATTAAAAAACAATGGTCCAGTTAGAAGCTGAAGCGTAGACTTGTCACCAATTGCAAGTCAAACGCATTAAAAAGCAATGTTCCAGTTTAGAAGCAGACGCGTTGACTTGTCGAAAATTGCAAGTCCAACGCATTAAAAAGCAATGTTCCGGTTCGTAAGCAGAAGCGTCGACTTTCAACCAAAATAAAGTCCAGGCGCTTAGAAATAAACTTTCCAGTCATAAGTAGAAGCGTCGATTTTTTGTCAAAACATAGTCCGTACGCCAAAATAAACGTTCCAGCGCACAACAGCGGAGCTGACTTCTAGCCAAAAGGAAGTCTAACCGCAAGAACTGACGTAACAAGAAGAAGTAGTTCCGATTTTGGCCACCGCCAGGCAAAATCAATCAAAGGACAAAACAGCTAAACCTACAAACCGCATGTAACAAGAACATGGTATGTCACACCGAAGAACATCAGAAGCTCGAACCACCGAAAGCAGACCCACAAGACAAGAACCAAGCGGCAGCAGCAGTAAGCAGCAGCGAGCCATGATCCAAAGGAGCTAGATACAGTTATAGGTAGCCGACTAAGTTAGAGAAATAATTAGGAATTAAAAGAGAAAAAAAAAAAAGTTAAAACTACTTTCAGAAGGAAAAAGTCGTTGTTAGTTCATAACAACAACTTTTTCTTCCATAAGGGGGGAGGGATGTTGTGTGTTGATCACACGCTGTTATAAATATTCATTGCCTACCGTTAGGGATTTGATGTTATTTATACTCAACTCAGTACTAAGGCTATACTCGTGATAGTTTTAGTACTGCCAGAGTAATAACAGCTAGCATACCTTTAGGAGCTGCTAGTAAAGAACGGTAAGCAAAAGAATTAAAGAACAGCGGGTTCAACGCGGAAGCAATCTGAACCCTATATCATAGATACGTGACTTTATTGGGCACGTCAATAAAGCCAAGTAAGATATATTTCGCAATACTGCGAAATAGTACGTAAACAGATAATGTAAGTTGTAACCATACATGTATGTAGCTAGAGGCATCTGTAAACCTCTAGCTGGTAAGTAATTTGAAAATAAAGAATCAGTTAGTGATCGGAGTTAAAACAGTCGACAAGTGTTTCATTTAAATCGGAGTTAGGTGTGCAAAGAGCCCGAACAAACAACGCCGTAACCAGTGTGAGCAGCAGCAAAGAGAAGTGGGAGCGGCAGCGGAGCAGCGGAACCAAGGGTAAGTAGCCTTAACCGAATTTAACACTATCGTTTCTTTTGTTTCATCTCTAGGTAAACAGCTCAGCTGTATTTCCCCTCGCAAGGGAAATATAGCAACAACAGCACTGTAATCTTTGAAAAATATAAGGTTTTGTCTTAAGAATCGGAACTACTTATTTCTTTTTTTTGATTTGGCAGACTTTTAATAAGTCTATGCCTAGTAACAAGTTTTGACCTGACTCTCTCGATTTTCTTGTTTGAGACCAAGCCAAACAAAATTGGCAACAAAAAAATTGTTGAGATTTGTCACTTTTTTGGGGGATCTTGGGGAGCAACATTCAAATTGGGCGATACTGCTTCGCGAAACTGTCCATAACTTGGACATTTCTTAACTGATTTTAATGTTCTGACATATTTCGGATATGTGATGATCAGAATATAATACATACATATCGTCACCTGAAATGCAAAAAGGCGTAACATAATTTTGAATTTTTTCAAAGGCGTTGCATAAAACGTTTTAAAACCCTAAATATTTTACATTTTAAGGCCAGTTTTGGAAAGTTTTGCCTAAAATAAAATCGGTATTAAACAATACTAGCCAAAACTATCTTTAAAACTTAAACCATTTTGAGTTTTAAGACGTTTATTGCAACGCTTTTGAAAAAATGTAAAATGATGTTACGCCTTTTTGTATTTCAGGTGACGATATATAAGTATAAATCAATTTTCTGCTATTTGACAAAATGTTAGTTCTAATTTAAATACTATTTTTAGTACTAATTTTGGTACTGTTTAGTAGCTTAACTAAAACGCTCCATGGCCTTTTTTTAGGTTTTCTAGGATGTTTTCAATTGAAAGAAAACAAAATTATTTTTTATATGACTCCAAAACCATATTGGTTTTGGTTTATTTGGGTCATTAAAAATGAATGCTTGTTTTTGGAAATTGATTTTTTGAGATATCTCGAAAACTGAAACTGATTACTTTAAAAGGTGCACGTTTTCAGAAACAGTGAACCAACAAACTTACCCAAAAAACGAACTGGGAATTCTTTTTTTTTCAACAATATAATTTTTCAACCTAAATTATGCCACTTACTCATGATTTAAATTATTCGCCATTCTTTTTACTTCAACACGATCGACAACCACATCGGTATATTTATGATTAAGTAAACGTCGTTGATGTTGCTTAAATTTAAAAGAACTGATTGGTGTTGTTGGTAAATTCCTTTTTAATTTGTTGTTAAAATAGGAGGTTTTGTTGTTATCAGTATTGCTATAACTTTCAGTGTATCTATCTGTATTGTTGGGACGTTGCCCTTCGGTGGCTTTTGAGGTAGATGGTGGTAATGTGATAGTAAATGTTGTATTGCCAACTGCTGATCGTGATGAACCAGCACCGTTGCTTTGTTGTTGTGTCTGCAATTCCTTTTGCTCCTTGATACGTTTAAAATGTTCTAAGGCGAACTTACGTACATTTTTCAAATTGAGCGTTTTCTGTAAATGAAGATTTTTTTTTAAACAAAAAAAGACGCAATTAGTAACAAAACTAACAAATAAATAAAGTCAATGAATACTGCTACTAATTAATTTATAAAATTCTCAACTAACGACTACTTAAAAATCAGACCACAAAATAAGATTTTCAAAATGTTGCTGCACGATTTATATACCTGAAATATGTCTTACCTAGGGAATAGCGTTTACGTATATAAATCAAGTAACACCAAAGAATAATCAGTTAATGGGAAAATTTATGCCTGAACACGATGGTTTTACAAAATAAAATTATGATACCTTCGCCAATCGCCAAAGTGTCGCTTATCAATGCAACAAGTTTTTTGATAAAATAACCGATTGCTAGCGCAAAACTACGAGTACTATCGAGTCGACTATCACAGCTACATCATTATATATACAATAGCAAACGCACATATTTGATATGATGATGTATAGTAGGTTTATCAAAGCGAACTATGCTACCAATTTCGTATACATTTGTACAATATTTACCCTCTTATGGGAACGTGGTTTATCCATAATTTAAATGTTTATTCCCATAAATTATTCAATGTTAATTGAACTAATCAGGGAAAATCAGAAGACTCGCTAATAAACACGCTGTTGCTGCGAAAAAATTAAAATAACAAACAATATGATAAGAATAGTTCCTACTGTTTATATTGAACATAAATAAAAATGACCATTAGAATGGCTCATGGTGTACAGTAGAACATAATCAGATGATTTGGTACAAATAGAATTGGAATTACTTTACTATCTTATAAAATTTGGTCATGAAAATGAAAATTATTAACTTTTGAAAAGATTTAGTGCTTTTTAACATCGTTGCACATTCCATTTTGCTTGGTTAAGGCGATTTAGTTGGTTTATGCTTAGTTATGCAAAAGCCAAGCTAATTTTGTATATAAGAGCTTATCCATTTGTATGAGAAACTAGTCAGTATGAGAATGCTTTGTTTACAATTGGCAACCCTGAATTTTAAATTTTATGAAAAAGCTTTTTTGTGTCATATGTTGATGGACGTCGAAATAAAAAACAACCAAAGAAATTATTAATTAATTTTCAATAACTGTAAAATAAAATTATAATAATAAATTAATTAAAAATATGAGTGAAAAAAGTTCAAATAGTCTAGTGATTTGGTTAGCAAAGTAACTGTGTGAGAGAAAACTAATCAACATAGTATGAACGCTGATTTTTCCGATTTTTCTAATTTCGGTTTGGTTCACTTAGTGAGAACATGGCATTAAAAACTGATATTATGAAAACCAAAATCTTTTTTGGAGATATTTAAAAAAAAAATCGGGTTTTAAAAACATGCAAGAGCTCAAAACTCGAATTAATTGAAACTAGAATCGCCCAATGGTCAAAATTTTACTACAAATGTATTTAATTAATTTTTGTACTTTTTGGACAGTTTTAGTACTTTTTTTGCTATTTAGTACAAAATAGAAAAGCTCATTTATCATCAGTGGTACAATCACAAATGTGAATCGAAAAGAAAACAAAAAACATGAAGTTAGTGTCAGTCAGCTTTTTGTCTTTCTCTTTGCGCTGTATCATATTTTCGGCTCTGTGTGACCGCTTGTTTTGTCGTTGTTAATATTGAAATGTTTCCATTAAATTTTATTTAGCTTAATGGCAAAATATTAAAATAATTTTAGCTTAATGCACATTTGCACACAAATACATTTTTAATAGTGTATAATTTAAAGTCGTGCTCCATTCCTAACATACTAACAAAGGTAGGACAAATTTTTGTCATGCGTATTAATATATAGATTTTTTGGAGAATTATATAAGTAATAGATGTTGAAAAACTAAAAATTGTCAATATTTTCATTACCAAAAGCGAAACTTAGGTAGCCGATGTACTGTTGTTGAGATAATAAACGTCGAAAGCCACACAAGCTTTTTTTGACACATGATGGCATCAAATAAAAAAAAAACAGGCCAGACCACAGCGGTCTTGGTCTTGATTATCATATTGACCAAGACCTATAGGTACCATACCAGCCTTTGTCTTGAAGTTAATTTAGGTTCTTTATCTTGGTTTTGAAAAATTACAAATACCAAGACTGATTTTGCTCGCAACCAGTGTGAACGCGGATCATTGCGTTTTGGTTTTAACAGACTTCATTTTGGTTAATCAAGATAGTGAGAAAAAGGCATAAGCAACAAAAATCGTACTCAGACAAAACGTTCTATTACCATATTCCAAAAATTATCTAGTGCTCTACTTATTTGGTTTACCCCACTGTATAATTTAGAACTCAATATTATACTTATATCATATTTTAAAATTGGTAAACAAGATGATGATAATTAAAGGAACGTAATGATTTAAGTTATGAATTTAGATTGTGTCAACGATACTTTGATAAATGATATAGCAAATATGTTCGTACGTCTAATACAATAAATAAAATGTCGTCAGCAGCACAAAGTCAAGAGCACGTGCCTAATAAGTGTGTGCTAATAAAACTTACAAATTGTTATTACCAGGAGCGAACTGGTACCTCAAGAGCCAAAAAAAACTTAAAATAGATGACTTCCTACAAATAATAAAAGCTAATCGAAAGATCATCGATAAGAAAACATTTTAAGTGAACGTACAAATGACATACTTGAGATTAATATACATACATCAGAGGCAGGGGCGTTTTTATAAGAGCACCGCCCCTACCCCAGAAATTATCTAATTATCTTGCAAAAAATAAGATTGAGTAACATTTATTTCGTGACTTTTACATGTGCACAAGAATGACAGAGATTGTCGGGCCCCTTCGAGAAAAAATCTTATCCATGCCCCTAAATGGGGACCTTACAAGTCTGAATAATATTTTACAAATACCCAACGCGTAAAATCTCTGGGGGATATAATTTCTACACCAATTCTATTAAGTCGGGAAAAATAAATTGATTTCTTTTCAAAATTGCTAGAAAATAAACACCGTTCAAAATTTTTTGAAATATTGTTGCTTTATTAAAAATGAGAAATATTCCTATTAGTTATGGAATAAAATTTAATAGACCACCCCGGTTGATGACCCATCATGTCAACCCAATTTCGATAATCGCTTTATGTGCACATAGTTCATAATACATTAGTTTATTATTCGAACAGTTTACTATTTAACAAATTCATTAAGGGTATTCCCTAAATCGTGTAAACGCCACGAAAACCTCATAAGCTCGTAAAACTGATTTTGATAACTATTACGAGCTTACGAGGTTTTCGAGGCATTTATGCATTTTAAGGAATACTCCAATTATGTTATTATTCCTTAAATTTTCTCGTCAGACATTGTTATATAAAACAAGTAAATTTTTATTGTTTCAAGTTCTGGGACAGATGTTATGAATTCTAAGTACCAATAAATTTTAGAAATTATGACATTGTAGTAAATTAATTAACTAAGGATTAATTTTTATTACTTAGTTTCAGGTACTTATGTATGTATCTAAAAATAGAATCGATAAGAAACTAACTAACACGTTCCAATAAAAAATATCAAGTTTAACTACAACATTTATCGTAATGTTCATTAATTTAAGGTTATTCGTACGCTTATCAGTTTATCGACAATAAAACATTTTTCTATCTGTAACTTGATGATTTATGACAACAAATAAAATAAAAACATTGCTATGAAATTAACGCTAAAGCTATTAGATTTCTGTAATTTAAAACAATGCAAAGAAAAACCATATTATTTTTTTTTAATTATTTTCAACAACACCCCTGTAGGAGAATGGCACAAACAAGTATGTGGGACAGTTGAAATAATATCTTTCGTTCTTTCGTTGCTTCTTTTTTGCGTATCATTAACTGTCAGTTCTTTTGCAAATTTTACATGTTTTTCACATTTTTTTCGAATTTTCCGAAGGCTTTTACAAATTTTTTAGAGTCTCAAGTTTTTCAAATTTTTTTAAAAATTATTTTTCAAACTCTTTTCAGTCTTTTTCAAACTTTTAAAATTATTCAAAGTCTCTTTAAAATTTTCAGCCATTTTCAAATATTTCGAAGTCTTTTTAAAACCTTTTCTAAATTTTTCGAATTATTTTAAAATTCTTAATATTTTTATATAATTTTTAAAACTTGCATACAAGTGCAAAGCAGAAACAGAGACCTACCAAGTTTAATTAGACAAGACAAAGAAAGTAAGGCCATTTTTGGAAACTTTTACTGCCGTACCTAAATTTGAGCGTTAGTCGAGCGTCAGGCATATTTAACCATCTCTGTCTGTTTCACGTCCATACAATTTATATGGAGCATACTGAAACAGAGACGGTTAAATTACGCTGACGCTCGACTAACGCTCCAATTTAAGTATGACTGTTAATTGGAAGAGGGAACAAAGGGACTATATACAAATGTCTGATTACCCAGAGAATTTGAAGAACCAAGCCAACACTTTTTATCATAAAATTGCTACAACTAATTAAGAATTTTAATGAGATACGAAATATCAAATGAAAATTTTATCTCTATCGCATCTTTTGCGATGACTTTCATTGCCCTTCACAACAATTCTATTTAAAGGTTTCTTTTTCATGCTTTTAGTTTTGGGGTCGTTCGTTTTCCTAAAAGTTTCTCTGCTGGGAAATGCAACATAACACAGTTATCACTTATTGTGGTGGCAAGGCTTCTGTCATTGATCAAATACATACTTACAGTCTGTTAAATAAGAGCGTGGTCATTGTTGTGAGAAAATGAAAATACCCATTGCGAAAATTCTTTTTAATATTGATTTATTTGATCGAAAACTTCAATGCAAATACATTAATAGCAGGTCCAATCACCCCCAGCATCAATTATAGCTTGACATCTTCGCGACATACTTTGAACAAGATTTTGCGCATACTCTTCTGAAAACGACCTCCAAATTTTGTGAATGCGTCGAACCAGCTGTTTCAAGTTTGTTGGTGGGTGTGGTCCAGGCATGCCTGATGATAGGAAAGGCCCAAAAAGAGGATTCATCAGTGAAGATAACGTTGCCCCAGTCACGATCCAAATTGTCTTTGGCCCATTCAAGACGTTTTTGGACATGTTTTTCACTGAGCATCGGTTTTTGCAAAGTACTTCGGTATTTCACACTATTTGCAATCAAATGATTACGAATAGTTCCGTGGGAGATATTCAAACCTTTTTGGGACAATTTCGAAGCACCTTCACGCAAAGTTAATGTTGGATTTTTCGAAAATAGAGCACAGATCAGTTTTTCCTGTTTTTCCGTCACTACACCGACAGACCCGCGATTTGGAAAGTCATCGACATTTTTTACTTCTTTGAAGCGATTCACCCACTTACTCACAAACTGTTTCGACTTTTGCATATACTTCGCAGCCGCCGCTTGGGTCATTTTGGGACCTTTGGGGTGCAAACACAAAAAAACGGCTTCAAAGCGCGACGCGTACGCGGTACTCATTTTGGAAAAATGCTGAGAACGCATTGAAAACAGTGGTCAGCTGATTCACTTTCACGAAGCATGAAGGACAATACTGCCCTCTGTGTGAGAAAAAAAAATTACAGCATTATACTTTACCGATCGCGAGTAATCGTGACCACGCTCTTATTTAACAGACTGTATTTCCCGAGCACGGAATTTCTAGATATAGTGGAGGTAAATCCATGCTATAGTAAGTGCAGTTTTCATGGCTAACGTAATGTTGCATTATGACACATAGGAGCTTTTTGGTAATTACCCTTAAGTCCCGCACAACTCAAGTGTCCTTGTCTTCATATTTTGCTCGAATTATAGTCGGAGCTTTCGCTATGGTAACGTTTTCTTGTCTAGTTATCGTATAGGCATATTTTAAGCAGATTTTTGTCTGGGGACACTGAAGTTTTCATCACCGGTATATAGGGGATTTTTATTGCAATTGCCATCGAATTGCACGCAAACTTCTTATTCGCCACCTGCAGTTTAATAATGCATTTGCGTTGAATATTGCATAAACTATTGCATATGATTGCATGTTATAAAAACTAAATATTGAAGAAATAAACAGATAAACGTTAAAAATGAGTACTTTGAACTGATAATAGCGATAGTACTAAACAGCAGGTGCAAAATCTTGGCATACGGTGATTGACTTTATACCAGACAATATAAAGTAAATACTAAAATATTTAAGAAAATCAGCTTGCATTGTGTTCAAAAAATATGTATATCTACATCTGTAAATAAATATTTGATAATAACGTGAATCTTATCAAACAACTCGAGTATTTAATGAGTATACTGATACCAGTATGGTTATGTCCACACAGACGTATAGACAGACAGATCGAATGATGAGTGAATACAAATTAGTGATAACCAAGTGAGGCGCTTTTTAATTAAACGAACAAACAAAATTATGGATATCGTGCGAATTAATTACGCTTAAGCATGTTTAATGGGGTTGTTAATGTCATCGTATGGATTTCATTTGAAACATATGGTACGAAATTAGAATTGCGACTAATATGATTTATTTGCATAGATTGTGTTAGAAAAGCATAGCATAGTTAATAATACTTCTTAATCAAAATATTAATAAATAAACTTTTTAGGATTCGTCCATAATGTTGAAATATGATACATTTCCGTTATGCTGAAATTTATGAAATAATTCTAATTTAAGCGATAAATACAAAAAAAATTACCATTGTAGATTTTGTATTTTTTGCTTTCATAATAAAGTAGCATTTCATTTAATTTTTATTGCTTTTTATTACGCACATAAATAAATGTACTAAGTTTATATGTAGCTTATTGTCAGTTGTATTTAACATTACTGATAACAAAACATCCAATCGAACAATGACCGATCCTAAAGCTCGAAAGTTAATATTTTCTACGAGCTTTTATTAATTGTCTAAAGACTTTCGCCGCGTTGAGAGGTTTGCCATAAAAAAGCCACCGCTTGGTTATTTTCAATTTCAATTTTTCCATTTCTATTAATTAACGCAATTGGTCTGAAGAATCCTAATGGCGGGAGACGAAAAATATGTTTATATGTTTAAGAGTCATACATATGGTCAAGTATTTTTTAATATGGAAATTTGATGAGTTCCTCATCAGGATCTGATGCTTTAAAGCTTAATACGGCCTCAGCAAATTGTTTGAATCAGTATCATATTCAATATTCTGAACTAAATCGTAAAAGGAAATTTAATTAATCTGACCCAGTCTGTAACACATCGACTCATAAGTTCCCTGTCTAATGAAGAGTACACAACTTTTATGGATAAATTCGATTTTATTTATGAACAAAGTCTCTTTCAACAATACAATCATTCTAGCGCTTATCTAGCATTTCAATACCGTTCTTGTAGAACGAATTGCCTTTGCTCTAAAAAAAATCCCCAAAATTTCAACAATCACTACATTATGAGTTATAATTCTTTCTCTGAAGAATTTTTTTGAACTCTGCAAAAAAAAACAGTTGTCAATGAAGGCCAGATTTGGAGAGTATTAGATGGAGATACTTTTTTTGCAGAACAAATTGCCTTTGCTCTAAAAAATCCCCAAATTTTCAGCAATCACTTCTTTATTTGAATTATATTCTTTTTCCTGAAGAATTTTTTTCAATTTTGCAAAAATCCAGTAGTCGCTGGAGGCCAAATCTGGAGAATACAATATGTCGGGAAACTAAGGAGTGAGATCGAAAAAATCTTAAAATACATAAAGTTCAATAATTTTAAAACGGTTGACCTTAGAGTCTTGATTTTTTTTTTTGTTTAATTGATAATATTTTACAAATTACAGAAAAATATGACTTTTATTGTTCTAGCCACTATTTATGAACTCGTGGACCTTTTTTGGTAAGCCTTCCGTTAGAGATTTGATAGTTGTTTCAGACACCTTTTGGGAACAGTTTGCCCATCTCCTTTTAAAATCTTCGATATTTTGGGACACTCTTTTGTGCTCTTTAAGTTTCTTTCCACAAAAGCCCAATATCTCTCCATTGGTCTTAGCTCCGGACAATTTATAGGATTGGCCTCTCTTGGTACAAAAACTATTTTATTACTTTGGTACCACTCCAGAGCTTTCTTGCCGTAGTGACATGATGCCAAATCGGACCAAAAATATGTGGACACATTGTGCTCTCTTATAAAAGGAAGAATTCTTTTTTCAAACATTCTTTCATGTATATTTTGGTATTTATAGAGCCCACTGTAACAAATCACTTGCTTCTTTTGCCGCAACTGCATATAGCTTGCCAAAACAGGAATTTTTTAGGAAATTTTGTCTGTTTTTGGATTCTAAATTGTTCTTCGATATTTCTTCGAGCATCAGCAACATAAAAATTTTGACCCGGAAGCTGCGTAAAATCTGCCAGAACATAGGTTTTGTCTTCCATTATACAACATGGATATTTTTGAATGAAATTCGATTTTAATTTCCGAACCCCACTTTTGGCGTCAAAATTTTTTGCGGCATTCCTGTCTGGAACTTTTTGGACATTGTATGTTTTCAAACCTGCACTGGCTTTAACTTTTTGCACCAAATAGTCAGAGCACTGGGCTAACCGGACAGCTTTTCTAGCAGATGTGTTTGGAGATCTTTTTAATATGCTTTCAATTTTCTTGGCTTTCCCAATATCATGCGGTCCTTGTTTTCTTCCCGAACCAGGTTTCCTGTCGATGGTCAAATTCTCCCGAAACTCTTTAATAACATTGGAAACAGTTTGACGGCAGACCTTCAATTCTTTAGCCAATTTTTTGTAGGGCCAATTTGGATTTTTTTAAAATTTTTAATAATTTTAAGACGTACTTCTTCTTCACTCATTTTGATCAAACTCACAACAAATCAACATGTTGGTCATTAAAAATAATAACCGACATATTTTTCAAAGAAAACTAGATCAAAGAAATTTTTAAATTTTACACCCAAAAAAAATTATTCATTAGGTGTAATCATGGCTTTCATCGACTTGTGACATGGTACATTGTTTAAGAAAAATAATAAACGCAGCATCTTTTTCGAAAGTAATTTTCTCATGCTCAAGTTTTCGTACAAAGATGTAAACACAACCTTTTGATATTTTTAAGATGTCAGCTATCTCACATAATTTCACTTTAACGCCTTCTAAAACTATTTTGTAGACTTTTTTATGTTTTCCGGAACGACTGTCGATGTTGGGTGAACAGATTGCTTAGCATTATCAATGTTTGTAGGACCGCATTTAAATTCAGCATAAGTCAATAATGTTGCACAACTTAAACATTTTTGACGTAAAATTTTTTTAAAGTTTTTTGCCTGGCTATGAAAGTTTTCCATACAAAAATTATGTTTTGCTCCAAAAAAATTCTAACCCACATACAACTTTTAGCAGGGTATTTCAGTTATTATCAGAAAACATTTTTTTTTTTTTTACGATTTGTTGGCAAAACATATTATTTCCTTTATAAATAATCTTAAATTGATCTAAATATTCACCCGTCAGAGAGGACTGACCTTTTTAATTTGTTTATTTTGTATAACGACCAAACATTTCTCTACATCGAAAAAAAGCTGCGCTTCAAACTTACACAGAGAAAACAACATTGTCAAAAGTGGCAGAAACGTAGTTATTTCAACCACGTGGCGACCCAACTTTTGAGCATGGCTCGTTTGTGGCAGTTTTAACTACGCGCGTTGCTAAATGGGTTTCAATTACGTTTGTGAGTGATTTAACAACGCGCGGTGCCATATGAAACACAAAAGAAAAAAAATTTTTTGAATTAATTTTTTTCTGTAAACGGCAATGAAATCTGACATTATTTTCTTTTTTTATTTTCAATTTTATGCTTTAAATAAAATTTTTTTGTTTTGATTTTGAGGAGATTTGAACCTGGAACCTGTGGTGTGATAGAAGCGGACGTTAGCAACTCAACTACGGGCATCATTATTGTGAAGTTGACTGAAAGTCTATTTGTTTTGAAATGAGCTGATTTGGATTTAGCAACGTTTCGTGAGTGTTTTAGCAACGTTTCGTTGCTGATTTGAGTTTAACAACGTTTCGAAGTGTTTTGACTACGTTTCGTTGCTGATTCATATTTAGCAACGCTTGGCAACCAGTGTTGTTGAATAATTTTCAACCACGTTTGTGAGTGATTTTGCAACGCACCATACAAATATGAGCTTGGAGCGTTGTTAAATCCAAATCTGTGTATGTACAAGCATTTTAGGCTAAATGTTGTTGCAGAATAATCGGTTATTTGACAAATATGGCTAACAATTCTACACAATCAAGTAAACTTTCCGTGAAAACAGAGCCCAATTTTATTAATTTCTAAGAAAATACCAGCCATTTCATAGTATGACATAACATTTGCCCCTTAAACGGAGTTGCACCACTATTAAACTGAACGACACATGTTTAGTACACATTATCTATAAGTACATATGTGGAAATCAGGGCTAAAAGAAATTTTGCAATGGAATTCAAGTCGATATACTACTGGCATTGAAAATATAATACAAAAAACTTGAAGATAACGTATATACGCCTTAATTTTTTATTTTTAACAACATGGTAGTGGCATTGAGAATCGATTGGAAAATATTTTTTATAAATCAACTTAAGCTCTACTTGATTAAAACATTATTTTTTCATAAAAAATTAATAAAATATATATATAATGTTGATACGCACATCCAACATTTTGGAAAAAAAATGCACTGGCTTCGGGTCACTTAAATACTCTTAGTATGTTAAAAACAAAATAATACTGAGATGAAAATATTTTGAATCTAAGCAATATGACTTCATGAATACTATTATCTTTTAGTTAAAACAGATACAGATAAGCATTTAGAAGCCCTATAAAATTTCAATTCCAGTGTCAACTTTATTATAATTAAGTAAATATGTTGTATTATCAAATACATTAAAATAATACAAAATAAGCAAATTAATGTCATATACACAGTACCTACACTGTAAATGTTTTTTGCTACTTAGTTATAGTAAATGAAACATTGTTAGGGTACTGGGTAATAGATTAGCAAAGCACAGCGCCGAAAATAAAACTTAGTATGCATGTTACTAACTCGGTTACTCTGCACAAACCTGTTCAGGCTATGTGAGAAGTAGGGTTGCCAAATAAAAATTGGGTTTCGCCAGCTTTTCGGAGAGAATCTTAGTTTTTCTGGACAAAAGATATTTCGTCTTCATTGATGGTTTAAAAAAAATAAAAAAATCATCGAGTTGGCACATGACTAAAAAAGATTGTCATATCCTAAAGACTTTTATTCGGATGTTTTTAATTTCATTCCTCAGTCCGAATTTTATTTGGATGCATATTTCTGTTTATCTGTACTCTGTACATTAGACTAAATATCTGGACAACCCGGACGCATCCAAATCATCTGTCAAGTCTCGTGAGAAGTCATATACTTAAAAAAAATGTGAATACCTCTATAGAAACTAAACAAATTAGTTGCCATATGAAAAAGAACATGACTTATTTTGACATTCAATTCGAAGAAAAGTAGTTTCCCAAATTTCTCATATAAAACATCATACCAGAATATTCAAAATTGAGTTTGAGGAGAAAAAAGTTTAATTTACAAATTTCACATCTTTTTCAAACACGTTCTGGGTAAATACACGCAAGTCAACATATTCCTTCCTCTCCAAATAATACCGTTCCGTTGGTAAAACAACATAAGTCAGTGACTTAAATGGTTTACACGTGCCTTAAAGAAATTAGATTATGAAAATATTTTGTTTAAGTTACTTATATACCATCAACCTCTTTTCTTGTTTAAGCAACATAAGTCAATCACAGTTTTTCAGGTTTCATCTATTATTAATATTAATAAACCATGAATATTTTTCGACATTTCAGTCAAGTAGAACTCAAATAGGACTATATTTAGCCTAAAAAAGTTCATTAAAATTAGTATACATTTGAATAAAACAGTTTTTATTGATTCCTGTAAAGTTCTAATTGTATAACTTATGATTTTTTTGAAATGACCGATTCATACGTTAAGTCGAAAGATTTGACTTGGATAACGGAGATAGCATCACTTACTGTATACTTTTTATACTGCAATAGAAATCGAAATGCCAAGAACTGGCCTATTAGTTTGTAATTCTATAGCTTATTTTAGTTTACTAGAATTCGCCTTGTGGCCGAAATTCAACCATTTCAATTTGACTTCAAGAGACCACGCAACTGTAAATTGAAGCAAGCAAACTCAATAGTATTTTAATACCCTACACCCAGGGTATATTCACTTTGTCCTTCCGTTTGTAACGCAGAGAAGTGGGTGTGTAAGATATAGAAATGTATATATATTCTTGATCAGCGTCACCTCCAGGGTCGGTATATCGATATGTTCGTCTGTCTGGCTGGCTGGGTGGCTGTATGTGGAAATACAATTAATTTTCAATGAAATTTGATACACTGCCTCCGTCGTCAAAGTTAGCTCGTGGGATTGAAAATGAGCGAAATCGATCAACGGCCACGCCTACCGCCCATACAAAAAATATATTCAAACTGCAACTTTTGGAGTATTTTTCACGATAATGCAACTAAAATACACATAAATACTACGAATTGTAAATGCAAGCTCTGAGCAAAACCTGGGTGAAATTGGACAGGAGGACGTGGCACCTCCCATATAAGCAAAAGTTTCAAAATGCTACACTGAAAGAGTTTTTTGAGATAATCCAACTTAATTTCACTCAAATACTAATGCTCTGAGCTAAAATTAGACGAACTCGCACAAGAGGGCGTGGCACCTCCCATATAAACAAAAGCTTCAAGACGCTATACTGAAAATGTTTTTTGAGATAATCCAACCAAATTTCACTCAGACACTTAAAACTATAAATGCAAGCTCTGAGCAAAATCTGAATGAACTCGGATAAGAGTGCATGGCACCTCCCATATAAGAAGTGTAGGGGTATTCAATGTTTGGCCAGGCCAAAGATTACACCCTTACTAGTTTTATATTAGGTTCATACTGGCGTCATGTTACATTTTTTTGTCACTTAAATTATGATTATGGCCGAACGAATAAAGCTATAGGTAGAAGGGGGAGGTTTCGACACGTGGGAGGCTTCATCAGTGCCAAATTTTCCGATTTCTATTCGCACTTACTCCCGCGTGTAAACCAAAAAAACTTACTCCTAATGGTACGCAGCTATCATAAAAATTTCTCTGCGCAATTCGGCCAGGGTGCGTAGTTAGTCGTGATTTTGTATTTTTATAGCAAGTTGATGTAATATTTCCTTGTTGCTTTTTGTGTGATACTCGGTTAATAAACCATAAAATTTCCGCTTTTTTTTAGCAGATACTTAAATATATTATTACTGTTAATACTACATTTAAGGATTGCAAAATAAATAAAAGATAACTGCGAAATTTTGGAAATTTGGAAACAAGTGGATAAGGGAGGATTCGTCAAGTGTAAATGGGTGGATTCGACAACTGAAATTTATACATATAATTCAATTATTTTCCATGAATCTGATTTTTCACAAGATATGGAGTTCGGTACTTATGCCGATGTACAAATGGATATAGAATCAGCTTGAATCATGTCTCGAACTCGTTCAAGGCTCTGACCTTCCTGGTCCTGGTTTGCTTGATATATTATTTAAACCTTAAGGCTTTTGAAACAGAAACCGAAATAATGAACATTTTTCTGTACCCGTATTTTTCAAGCTCGAAAACTCAAAAATCACAACTTTTTTGTGATTGACCCATATGTCAAAAAAAAAACCATTTTTGGAACCATGCCAAAAAGTGTTTGACGACTTAAAAGTTGGTTCGTTCTATCGCAGAATCTGTCATTTGTAGATAAGGAATTCAGCATAGTAGTTGGTAAGGCGTAGCTCTACAAGAGTAGCATACAAACTAGCTAGTATTAATTAAAATAATTCTAGATGATTAAACTGTGACTTTCTAGATGATTATACCATAATATTATATTAATCAAACGATAATAATTTCCTTATGGAGAAAAGGTTTACATTACTCAAAGTAAATAAATAAAATTTCTAAAAAAGTTTTTGTCAATTTTTAAAAAAATTAGTATCTACACTTTTTAACATAAATATGATACTTTAAAAATTAGTTATTTACAATAAATGATAGTAAAACGTTTCTTCGTTATTTAATGTTAGCACAACTAATTACGGCCATGCAACACTGCCTAGTAATGAGTGTATAAAATACAATTTTTTCCTCAGAATCGTAGTCAAAATAAACAATTTTAACTTGACAACGTCTCAAAAAGTTAATATATATAATGTGTAAAAAAAAAAAACAATCATGTGACTACATATTAAATTTAATGTCATCTTTTAGTTGAGTGTATTTTATTTGTTTATGGAATTATCAATTATTGCCAAATTTTATTTGTAAAAGTGCCGATTTCCAGCTAATTTCTGATAGATGGCGTCATAGTTTTTAACAACTTAAAAATTGATTGAAAATATGTTGATGATTAAAAAAGTAAACGTGAAATTCATTGAATTTAACTTAAAATCAGATTAGTTCTGACGTTTCAAATATTATCTATGAATAGTACTCGTGCGAGTGTTTCGAAAAAAAGCGAACATTCAAAGTCCATCAAAAATAATCTGTCTGGTGACAGGGTGTACAAAATTAAATAAGGTTGGTAAAATTTAATTTAATTAAATGCTTCAAGTACATTTGCAAAAATTAAAGGTAATTATAGGTAAGTACTTGAAACAGTTAAGTACAGAATCTTATAACTTTATTCTCTAAAGTCTTGAAATCGAACATTAAGTCCTACGTCACTTTTAATTTGTTTTTCTTTGTTCTGAAGTTACAATTTTTTATCACATGTGGCACTGTTTATACAGCTACAGCAGGGGAAGCCCCTACCAGTCTCAACGGAAAGTTTTTTTTATCAATAAAAACTTGCTAATAAAGCATTACCTATTTATTTTTTTTTTTTTGCATTTATTACAAGGTTTTTTCTAATTACACTATGCTATACAAAATTTTGTAAGCGTTCTTGATAACTTTACCTTTTAATTTTTCAATTGGATTTTTCCTCATTCACTGAAATAAAGATATCTCAACTCAATACAAACATAATTTGGTCTTTGTTATGGCGCTGAAATACCTTTACTTCAATGGATGATAACTTGAAAAGTAAGAATCCAGTTGGTTAAGTTAAAAGAATATTTTTTAATGAGAAAAGTTATGACCATTAACGAAAATGCATTACACTATTTCCTAATCGTGGGCTACATTCCTGAAAATGGAGTTTTCTGTACTTGACAGCAAGGATAACTCGGAACTCTGACCATAGGAGGTTGTCTGAATAAGTATGCTCAATTTACCCAAAAAAAGTTATAGAGATCCCATTCAACATATATCGTCGGGTTAAAACTATAACTAGACATCTACATTAGGATTTAAATTTTTAGAATTCGATACGTCCAACGTAAGAGTTGGTAACTCGAAAATCGTAGTTTTTAGTTATGATGATTTTTGTAATGTTTTCGTTAAAACAAGAAAATCAAACACAAAATTTGAATAAATACTTTTGAAATCTGTAGACAAAATAAAGGTTTTTCGACTATTAAATCGTTGTCACTATTCCAAATTGATTTACAGAGATGTTAACAATTTCAACTTATAATTTGGATAAAATGAATTCATATGAGTTGTAACTCTAGTTACCAACTAATGTTCTCTTTTAGTTCCATGAGAAAAGTTGGTAACTTAACTTGCCAACTAGCATTAAAAATATTTTACGGACATTACGTTGGTATGTAGGACTTACAACCAATGATTTTAAAAGAAAAATTAACTTATAACTTTGTAAGTTAAGTTACCAACGCAATTTGTCATTTTTGTCCCGTGCATAAGTTATCAACTTAAGTTACCAAGTTTTTGCATGGAGACCTCAGCAAATTATACTTAGGTTGTAACTTTAAAAATTGCTCCCAGCCCTTCAAATTTCAAGCTAGAGGTACCAAAATTTGACACAAGATGAAGTCTAATGCGCAGATTTCGAAAATCATTGTCCCTTAAAAAGTTGGTAACTTGAGTTACAAACTTTTACGTTGGATGTATCGAATTCAATGACTAATAGTCATTTTAGTTCAAAGAATATCAAGAAGTGACTTTAAAAATCAAAGTGATCTGCATTTGGAAAAATAAGATGAAATCGGAATTGATGCTTAATAAATAAAATATCGATTTCTATCCGTTTTCTGACACGCATATTATTCCGATTTGGTGTTAATTATCGAAATGCGAAATTCGTTTCCTAAATATTTGAGTCAATTTCATCGAAATCCGAAATGGAAAGTTTATTTTAATTTGGAAAAGTTTAAATTGTAATGAAAAAATATCAATTTAGTGTGGAACAGGTTTAACTTGGAGTGGAAATCCTGTATCATTCATTCTTCGACAAGTTTTCAAAAATGTAAATGACTCAAAACTAATTTTGAGTTAATATATAAAATTGAACACAACCGTGAACTCTATTCAATTAAATTACAAATAAATCAACACCTTAAGTTGAGTTCACACATTTAAAATTAATCTTTATTTATTTTGAGTTGATTGACACGTTATTGCATAAAAGCCCTAATCAGTTCAAAATAAGAATTTTACGGTTGGCACTATTTTACTGTACATTTGTCACACGTTTCATGTCTATTTAAATAAAATATTTTATGGATCATTATATTTTTAGTAGCAAATTCAACCATCTCCGTCTATTTCGTGTAGAAACAATTAACAATATAGAAACAGAGACCGTTAAATAATGCTGGCGCTCAAATAACGCTCTAATTTAGGTATAGCTGTTAGATATTTTTTTCAAAACTTCTAACGAAGTTTCACTTTTTGGCCAGGCTAAAAGCCAATATTTTTTATTTCAATTTCACTAACCACTTCCAACTTAAACCTCACGAGGTTAACAGTATGGAAAGGTACCGTATGCTATTGAATTAACTCAAACTATGTATTGAAATGACATGAGCGGATATTACTAAGTAATACTAGAACTATTAACAAATATTTATATAGTAGTCTTACAAAGTCTTCGATGCTTAAATTGTTATCCAAATAAAACAGATGATATTGGTTTATGTAGAATTGCATCGATTGTTAATAAATAAATTTGAATGGTAGGTAGTATTATTAGAAATTGGGCTTTATCTAAAATAAACATTCCCGAGAATTTTTCATTCGCCTCCATTGCAGTCTGAGAAAAAATGCTCGAAAATACAAAATCATTAATAAGATAGTCGAATAATTCGCTTACATAAATCATTTTTGTACAACGCTTTAATATTTTTTAATTATTTTTGTCGATTTGTCATTGTTGAATATCTAGTTGATATTACAAGCATAATTAATATTGACATCTTACTAAGTCTATAAAGTAAAAAAGAAGAAAAATATCTTCAACTAAACTAAGTGACCGAACAAAATGAGCAATACAATTGCAGCATTTTGAAATTGAAAATAAGCGTAAAATTGACTGCCAATATCGTATCAAAGTCTCATTGTAATCGCGCTTTATTGCGGAAAATTTCCTTTTACACAATTTTGTGTAATAAAATTCATATGCAATTAATCAAGCAAAAGAAAACCGCATGATGGAAAATGCAAAAAAAAAAAATTTGTAAATAAAAACTAAAGTGTTAATTGAGATCACACGCAAAATTTAACAAAATAAATTCATGCAAATCGACAGAATTAAATTTTAATGATAGGTCTGAGGTCACGCACAGAAACAATTTCAGGAGGGACAAATCAGTTGCGAGAATATTTAAATAATAAATGGAGTTTTGTATGTAGATATGTGTTTATATATAAAAAAAAATTATTGTAACTTTTAGACATAAAATACTCGTAATAGCACATGTAAATCTGTAAGGAGATAGTGAAATATGAAATGTCTATTTTTATAAATTTTTGGAAGAAACAGAAATTAAACTTTAATTTGATGAGGAAACTCATACATCTGTCATAACATATTCTGTAATGTCTTATCTCGGGAATAAGAATGTGAATAGATATAAGATTTTGTCAGCCCTTAGAACTTACTGAGAGCTACCTAGATGAAAAAAAAAACTCATTATGAATCATCATCGTACATATATTTTGCCATCTTTGCACAGAAATTAAACATTAAAACATGAAGATTCTACAAAATAGTCGTAATTTAGACTAGAAGAAAACATTAACAGAAAGTTGAACAGAAAAGAAGACTCCAACGATATCAGTATAAATTATCTGTTAGCTTTAACATAATTTTAAAATCTGTTTTCTGTAAATGTAAAATACACATGTAAATCTATATATAAGTACGCAAGACAAAAATTTGTCCTACCTTTTTTACTATGTTAGAAATGCAGCACGACTTGGAATTATACACCATTAGAAAGGTATTTGTGTGTAAATGGGCACAAAGTTAAAATTATTTTAATATTTTGCCATTAGGCTAGGTAAAATTAAATGCAAATTTTTCAATATTAACAACGACAAAATACGCGGTCACACAGAGCTAAAAAGAGGATAAAGCACAAAGAGAAAAACAAAAAGCATAGCACTGTTCGTGTTTTTGTTTTGTTTACGTTTCACATTTGAGGGGTGTAGAAGCAAAGGCAAGAATCTCCATTTTTTTTTCTGAGTGTGTCTGTTAGTGTTTGACTACAAAGCATCATCAAATGCAAGAAGATGGCACGATCAAAGATTTACAGAATCAAAGACGACAGTCTTTTCTTTAATCATGGACATGTTTGATAGTAACATCTAGTTGTATTTGATGGTAGCTTGTGATCAAACACTATCAAACACGTTCATAAGCAAAATGGAGATTGCTGCCTTTGCTTCTATATCCTTCATTTGTCATTGTACCAGGGATGATAAATGAGCTTTTCTATTTTGTACCAAATGTCAAAAAAAGTACTAAGCGTCCAAAAAGTACCAAAATTATTTAATACATTTGTGGTCAAATTTTGACCAAAGGGCGATTTCTAGTATTAATAATTTCGTCAAATTGTTGCTTGTTATATTTTTTGAATGTTTAGTTAATAAATGACGCCCTGAAGAAGAGGACAAAAAACGAAACGTCCAGTTTAGACAAATTGTTTGTTCTTTTATTAACTCGATTAGCAGCGAAACTAAGCTTTTTTAAAAAAGTTTATATTTGCAAAGCAAAAAAGTCTAGTTGAAATAGCTGAAAGTTAAAAATCACCTGGAAATTATATTTTCATTTTTATGTAATTTTCTATAGTTAATTTCAAAATATCCACGATAAAGGTATAACACGACAAAGGCATTTTAAATCAAATTTTAAGTTTTTTCCGCTTAACGTACTGTCTGTTTATGTGAAAGACAACTTGTTGAAGTAAAATACATTTGTTTAGCTCGTAAAGAGAAATAGGATTTCATACCATGGTAAAGGCATACTTATTTGTACAAATTTATGTAATAAAAATAAAATAAAAACTTAATAATCAAAATCTGCACGTAGAAAACATTTACAAATAAATGTTCAGGGAATGGGCATGTTTGTCAATTTAGATCCAAATTGATCAAAATTGAGGGACAAAGAATTTTTCCAGTTAGAGAGCATATTATGCAACGAAGCAAGCAACACGAAGAGTTAGTTTATAAGTAATACATATTTTAAGAAAGTTTAAGGAAATTTTCTAGCTTTTGCACTTAAAAATAACACAGGTTTACAAAAAAAAAAAAAAATGTCATGGCGTTTTGACCAGAATATGTGTGTCCTAGGGACATTGACGTCCTGAATCCGAATTCGGGGTCCGTTTTTTTTCCAGAACGTCTGAGAAAAAAGATTTCAAGGTCATATGGAGGTCAAAATGAAGTTCATGTGTCGTTTAGTGAAAAATTCGCTAAAATTCTAAAACTAATTTTTAATCATTGAGCTCTTAGGCCTTAAAAAGGGTATCTCGGACCTAGTTTAGGAGATATAGCCATCGAAAGATCAGAATATATAACTTCTATGAAAACCGCTATAAGTTGGGAGCCCCTGGATGGATTTGAAAAATATTAGTGTCATATGAAAGGTATTTTGTTGTTGTTGTTATTGTTGTTTTTGTTGTTGTTGTTATTGTTGTTATTGTTGTTGTTGTTTTTGTTGTTGTTGTTGTTTCTGTTGTTGATTTATTTGTTGTTGTAATTGAAAAATTTCACAAAATTTCAAAAAAGCTCATATCGCGAAAACTATGAACCCAATTGAAAATATGTTCCAAACACTTATAGGCTGTCAAAATACTTTTTATATGACACCAATATTTTACAAATTTATCCAGAGGTTCCCAACTTATAGCGGTTTTTATAGAAGATATATCCGGATCTTCCGATGGCTATATCTCCGAAACTAAGTCCGAAGTACCCTTTTTGATCACAGATTCTTTTAAAGGACTAAGAATTCAATGATAAAAAATTAGTATCAGAATTTTAGCGAATTTATCACTAAACGACACATGACCTTGAAAAATTTTTTTCCAGACGTTCTGGAAAAAAACGGACCCCGGATTCAGGATGTCAAAGACCCTAGGAAACATATAGTCTGATCAAAACGCCATGACATTTTTTTTTTTTTTTTTTGCAAACCTGTGTAATTAAACTTGGTCTGAATAAAACTTATGTCGCTGGGGACATGCACTACAGGCATTTTGTAAACTTTAGGGCTCCTATAGCGTTGCACAATACAATACAATGACGAAAGTAACCTATATAAGATATAGAAAACTTCAGAAAGCAATGAATTATGCCAACTTTTAGAAGCAATTTCTTAGATACAAAATTAACAACGATCCAAAAAACTTAACTCATAAAATTTTCAATGTGTTGAAAATTAAATACTATAGATTCAATAACTCTTAAAAGCTTTGAATACAGAATAAATTATAGCCAAATATCATATAAAAATTTCCACTTAAGCCGGAAATCAATTTCGAAGCAAAATCGGCGCAGTTTTTTTTTTATTGTTGAAAAGGAAAAACATTTATTTTTACATGATTCAGATGTTCTTTTGAGTACGCGTGCACTTAAAGCATGGGCTGAAAAAAAAATATTTATAAATAATTGATAAATTAAATAAAAAAGTAAGAGGAGAAAAACATAAAACTGCGAAAAAATCACATGAGTAGCAGCGTGCAAAGTGGCCACAAAAGAGGAAACACAAAAATACAAAAACAAAAGCTTAAATCTGCTCATGTATGGAGAAAAATGTATGTACATTATTTTAAAAATTGACAAAGTTCAAACAATTCAAGATTGCAACAATTAAAAATATTAAATTAGGTAAATTTTGTTTCACAATAAAAAGTAATATAAATATGAAAACTTTTTAAAAGCAGACTGGTTTTAACTCAGCTTTTAAAATTGATAGCGTATTTTACGAATGAATAACAACAATACATGGGAGATTCTAAAAAAATTGCTACTTTTATGCCTTATAAAATATTGTCGTTTGAGTTCTCTTGTGTCTTATACGTACGTATGTTGGACATCGAAAAAATTTTAAAAAAAGTTTGAACCATAAAAAAAATTGTCCTCTAAGCACCATCGAATTTTATGCTAAAGAGTTTGTTGATAGATCTTTACAAAATTTCCTAAAATGGTACTAAATTAGGTACTTTCGGATTTATTCGAAATTTTATCAGATAAGTCATAGTGGACAGTTTGATTCATACAATGCAAATCAATGACAAACTGGTTTTTGTCTATAACTTAGTATCGATTAGGGGCAGGTTTACATGTAGAAGAAATGGACGGTACCACGGCCTTAAAAAAAACTCAACATATCTCAGAAACTAAAGCAGATAAATGAATTCTGATAATAGCATTTGAAAGATCATGTCAAAAAGTGGCGTTTGGAGCTAATCAGAAATCAGGCGTTAAAAAAAAAAACATACATAACTAGAGCTTACAAAAGTTCTGAAATAGTATAGTTATTCCAATTTTTTTGGAGTAGCCCATATAGTAACATTAATAATATCAAGTCCAAAATAATAATTAATTTATAGGGCAATTATTTTTTGCTGCATATTGCATATACCTATACGATATAATAAGTACTACAGTTTGCAGTATAATATTATACGTAAATAACACTCGTGGTCTGAAAAAAATAAGCGTTTCAACTGTTTTGCATTGAAATCTTATCTGAGTGCATAATTCATATGTTTAGAGGTACAAACCGCTCTAAAATAAATATGTACATATCGCATTATTGTTCATTTGTTATTATTAAGCCAACATTAAAATCGAACAAAAATTACACTCCTATTCTGAAATGTTTTTGTGTAAAGAAATATTTAGATCTTAAGTTCTTTGGTTTATTTTTACATTTTTCGCAGTTATTTTGATTCATTATTAGGGTGGTTTATAAAACAATATTAAGTCAATGTTTTTAATCTAACAACAAGACACGACCTATGCCAAAAAGTAACATTTAGAATCCACGCATTTCAATTCAAATCGACTGACGACAAAGGGTCCAACGAACATTTATGTCCTCTTTTAACTTAAGCAAATTTCTTTAAGTTGTCATAATAAGCGTAAAAAGAAATTAAATAAATACAGGGAAATTATGTTTTCATTTCCCATGGCAAATTTCAGGATATCCATGGTAAAGGCGAAAAATGGTAAAGGCACTTACAGGAGCGTAAACGCTTTAAAATGTTGTCTGTATGTTAAATTAAGGTAAAATATTTGTTTACCTCATAAAGAGAAATTGTATTTTATTCCACGGTAAAGGCATACTTTTTTGTACAAAAAAAAATGTATGAAATTTTGCGCTTAAAATTAAAATAAAAATTTAACAATCAAATTCTGCACGAAAAACATTTATATCCAATTTCACAATGTTCAGCTAAGCTTTAACACTTTGACATAAAATTTCATAAATTTTCAACATTGTGAAAACGGCCCTTAGTATAAATATTCAGAATTACGAATCAGTAGTACTATTTCATGTTTAATTTTATAGTCTTATTATGTATGACGAAACGATTTAATTGATTGAAAGTCAATCGCTTGAAACTTTTCATTAAGAATTAAGAACTAACTATGGGTTAAGGGTTCATTATAGCTAAAAAATAAAGTTTGTAAATAAAAATTTCAAGTCCTGCTGTTTAAAATCAGTCACTCGATTCGTTTCGTCTTACATGATAAGGCTATTAATTACTGTTATTCAAGTGATTGTAGGTAAAATGAGATCCAAATCAAAACTGGGGGTAGAAAAGTTTTTCCACTTAGGGGCTGTCCATAAACTCCGTGACGCTCCTAGGGGGGGGGTTCGAGCAAGCGTCACGCTTGGTGTATTTTATTTATTTTTTATATGAAGCTACCGTCACATAGGAGGGGGGGTTCAATATAGCAAATTTTAGCGTCACGGAGTTTATGGACAGGCCCTTACAGGTTTATATTAGATATTTTGCAACGCAACAGTCTTCTTATCAAGTAAAGAATTTGTTTAATAGTAACATTTCTAGAAAGTTTTATAAAACTTTCAAGTTTTTAAACTAAAAAATGTGCCCACAATGTTGCACAATACTTTTATGACAAGCAGTTTTCTTTATCAGACCTCGAAAAATAATGAATTGTACCAATTAACAGCCAAATTTGACATTTGTTTAGGTTCAAAATTAGTAGGGCACTAAATAGCTGCGTTTATGTAGAATTGCCCATATATATAGCTTTAATAAAAACCGGTTAAAGTTGGGAAAATATTCTTTCGAGATAAAACGGTTGAAATTTTTGAAAAATTTGAATGTGCATTGCTCAAAAACCATACCTTAAAGATATTTATACAAATTCAATAGATTGCTAAAATAGCTTTCAAAATCCATTCCTAACTTATGCCAGTTTTTATAAAATCTAGGCATTTCTGTAGCCCGGTGCCTATATCTCCGAAACTAGACCCCAGCGACACTTTTTTTTTATAATTCTAATGTTAAATCCCTAAAACCTTAAGAAAATTTGGGCTGTGGGTGCAAAAGCTATCTTCATGTGAGTTGAATTCAACTCTTTGTTTCAGAAACTGCAATAAAAATTTAGATTTGAATAGAATTTTAAGTTTTTACCTGATATTTTGTGCTTTCAGTGTTTCTTGGTTGAAATTTAAAAAAAAGTTTCACATTTAATGGTTGCCTTTTTCCTCCTTATGATAAATAAATAAATTTCTTTTATGTAATAAACTTTGTTAAACTTTGCCAAATGATTTGTGTTTAGCCGATGGACGGTTTTATTTAAGTGATGATTTGCTGATTTTGTCGTTGTTATTTAAGTTCGTACGCTTTTCATTTGAAGTGTCACAATAAATTAAAAACAAAAATTCCTTGACAAAAAATTAATTGATTTACACCATTTCCATGCGAGGAATTTTATTAGCCCGTAACAGTAGGAGAGGAGCAACAGCACCAAAGGGTAAATTAATTAACGGCAGAGACGAAGATTGCAAGTGATTCTACCGATAATGACGATGCTGACAAACGAAGTTGTTGTTATTCTTGTTGATGTGTTGATGACGAAGTCCAAAATTGCAGCCAATGAAACAAAAAACCACCACGCCACGCACTATTACCAACCGACTGATTGTTGACGACTGGTCGAGCGATCGCAGTCACAATTTCTCTGGTGGACAAACACTCTGGAATTAGGTCGCGCGGGTAATTTTCAATAGATTCTCAATAATATTTCATTTTTGTTATTTACGTTTTATTATTACTCTCTTTCGAACGTTCTTATCACCAAAGCACAGAATTATATATTGAGTTTAGCGATTGTTCGATTGTTGCGCAAATTTTATTTTGCATATTGCATATCGATGAAATTGACATTTTGTTTCATTTCTCTCTGTTTGTATTTTTATTCAAACAGCTGATTGATTTTTGACGTCTGGCCAATGTTAAATTTATTGTTATTAGGGTTCAGGCAGTGTTGCCAACTTAGTGCTTTTCGCACTAGATCTAGTGCTTTTTTGAGAATATTACCCGTAAAATTTTTGGCCTAGTGCTTTTTCATTTTTGGTGCTTTTTCTAGTGCTTTTTTCTTTCTTCTTGAAGACTTTGTTTTACTCGTTGAATAAAGTTCATAAAATGCTGACGTGAACAGGCTTTTAGTTTGGAATAAGAAAATAGTGCTACGTCCTTTTGGATCAATGAAAAAGGTTTCAAAGATTCTATAGACCTCAACCCTTTTGAAGATCTAGCAAATTTAGTCCTACGTGTGTTGTCATTGCCATATTCCAATGCTGAAGTAGGAAGAGTATTTAGTTTGATGGCTGCGTTTAAATCAAAAATCAGAAACCAACTTTAATTTAATTCTGTAATGTCTTTACTCCATATTAAATATGGAATAAAATGGAATGGTTGCTGCTGCGACACTTATAAATTACCAGATGAAACACTGTTAAATGTAAATAGTCTGCAAGTATACTAGAAATCAGAATATTACATAGAAACCTTCGGCTAGGAGGAAACCGAAAGTAATATAAGCTTAAAACAAATTTGTTTAATTATTTCAAGTTACAAGTTCGAGTCATCTAAAGCCAAAGTAATGTTGATCTTAATTTTATGTATATCTATTATATGTGTCGTTAAATATCAAAACTGCCTAAGTCCTTTTCAGATTTTTAGGCAAAATAGAATAAATTTCATTGAATTGTTTTTAAATGTTTTAGTCAGTGAATACCATTTATAATTTATCAGCACAAACAAGTTCATTGACCTCAAGAGTTTTTGATAAAACACCATTTATTTCACCATCACGTGGTGAGGGTAATATGGACCACCAAAGAAAAAGCCTCAAAAAACAAATGTATTTATCATCTAAATTAGATGGAGAATCCAGTGGCAGTTTTCATGACGAGTCTGATTTTCATTATTTGTAATTTGAAGCTATAAATGAAAAATGCATATAATGTAAAACTTTTTACTCAGAAGATCACCCTGGCGAATTTTGGTTGTTTGAATGTATAATCTGACGTTCTTGGGGTCATGAAAATGCGCCGGATATGGAAGTGATATTTTTATATGCAACTTCTGTATCAAATAAACATGTGGGCCAATATAGACTATATAGTCCACATAACATTACACTTTTTTTATCTTTATTTTGAATATTTTCAGTTTTTTAACTTTTTTCTTTGTCTTGATGAGATATTTATATAACAGTGAATCAAAAGAAAGGTGAATTGTTTCCTTTAACGAATGACATAAATTTAATTGTTTTGTTTTATTTTTTTGAGTTTTATTTAAAAAAGAAAGATTGGTGGTCCATATTTCCCTCCCTTACCCTAATAATTATTTATTGAAAAGTCTTTTTATAAAAGAATTGATTCATAATTAAAATGTTTTTATATAAAATTACCAATCTTGTACACGTACGAAACTTTTTCGTCTTTTTAATTTTTTTTTTGGGAAAAAACGCGTTTTTTTGCCGGATTTGGTGCGTTTTCAAATTTAAAAGTTGGCAACACTGGGTTCAGGCACATTGAGAGTGTTTGTTTACCACGAAGTTTTAGCCCGTAATTAACTTTTTGCAGGTTTTTACCCGAAAAGCGTTCGTTTAAGCAAAAAAAACTTTAAAATTAGAGTAAAAATGGAGTAATTAAGCTCTCTCTTTATACTAATTTTAAAGTTTTTATCCGGAGAATTTTTTCTGGTAAAATGTAAAAAGTGTCAAAATCAGTTTAGGGACCGTTCACATATTACGAAACGAAAGAGGGGTCGGACGATTTGTTACAAAGTGTTACATGGGGGAGGGTCAATGCAACAATAAATTGAAATTCAAATTATCAAAATTAAGATTTGTTACGTAACACGGGGGGTCGGACGTTTTGTTACGTTGCGTTACGACTGGGGCGGAGGGGCCAAATTGGTCGATAATTGCGTTACGTAATATGTGAACGGCCCCTTAGCTGCTGATGAAAATTATTTGTGAATTAAAAGACAAATCGAAAATATTACACCCCGACTCGACGAGCAATAAATCATGTAATAGTTCAGGTCATAACAGCAAAATATCTAATGGAGACATCAAAATGTTATGAAATAAAAATTAATTATTAATTTTGACATAAAAAAAAAAATTATAATGTAAATTATAACATGAATAATTGCACGTCGAGTCGTAGTGTTAGATTTTTTAATAACAAAAAGACTATTGCCACTGAATTTAGCAGGCAAAAATTAAAAATATTTTTGATTAAAAAAGAAAATTTCAGCTGTTTAAAAATAATATGTCAAAAAGCACTGACGTTTATTTCTGGGCACAAAAATTGGTTTTTGTATTCGTTTACCGTCTACATTTTTTTCAAAAAAAAAAGCGTAATTTTCTCTCTCACGCGTTGGACAGTTCTACAGGATTAAGCCCACAAAACTAAGCGAACCCTATTATTTTCTCGCAACAATCCAGATGGAATCATTAAACGCTAAGTTACAGAATTCGCTTTTTTGCATTCCCGCTCTTCGCCAAAAAGAAATTAGTAAGGGTGTAACCTTTGGCCTGGCAAAAAAAATAAATTCCCTACACTGCAGTATTTTGAAAATTTTGCTTATATGGGAGGTGCCACGCTTTCTTTTCCGAGCTCACACAGTTTTTGCTCAGAGCTTGCATATATAGTTCTTAGTGTCTGAATGAAATTTGGTTAGATTATCTCAAAAAACGTTTTAAGAATAGCGTTTTGAAGCTTTTGCTTATATAGGAGGTGCCACGCCGTCTTGTCCGAATTTTCCCAATTTTTCTTCAGAGCTTGCGTTTACATTTCGTAGTATTTATGTGTATTTTGGTTGCATTGTCGTGAAAAATACTCCTAAAGTTGCTTCTTGAAAATAAGTATTTGTTGTAGGGGTGGTAGGCGTGTCCGTTGACCGATTTTGCTTATTTTCAATCCTACGAGCTAACTTTGACGACGATGTCAGTGTTTCAAACTTCATTGCACTATTTTGCTCAGTTTTTCCAAAAATGTATATCCACACACAGCCAGCCACCCTGCCAGATAGACCGACATTTCTATATCGACTCAGGAGGTGACGATAATCAAGAATATATATACTTAACTACATCTGACACATGGTTGAATTACCCTGGTTGCAGCGATAACAAATGCTGCTTCTTCTTAAACTACATATTTTGACAACTTGCCATAACCATTGTTATTGAATCATGATCTGACACGCCTCCTTCACTGCGTTACAAACAAAAGGACAAGTGAATATACCCTGGGTGTAGGGTATAAACTAGGGCTGTGCAATGAGCTGATCGAACCTGTTCGAGTTTTGGCCACACACAACGAACAAGATCGATCAGCTCAGCTCAACTCAGCTCAACTCAGTTCGTAAGTTCGTGAGTTTTGAGCCGATCGTTTGATCGATCAGCTAATTCGTTGTGAGCTGATCGTTTGTTTGTTGAGCTCGTTAGTTATGAGTTTTCTCGTTTGTTTGGTTACGTTCAGCGTGTTCGATATGCATTGAATATGATTGCAAGTTGCAATCAGCGTTGCAAAAAATGTGTAAGAATTGGGATAAGTTTAAGGTTTAATATTATACACGAATATTAAACAAATATTTTGCATAGTTGTTTTTTGTTTGAACTTCGGCTCTTCGCTGTACACAGCAGAAGCAACTTTCATTATTGCCTCATGTTTTTTTTTTTTTTGTAAAATTTGCTTAAACCACACATTTCAAAAAAAAAAAAAAATTAAATTTTAGCCTTTAACCGCTTAGATAAACTTTAAAAAAGTCCAACATATTTTTTTAGGGTTGCCACCTGTTTCTTTTAATAAAATCAAAATATTCTATCAATAAATTGCTTAAATCATCATTTTTCTCTCTATAAATTGACATCTTGGGTTCAAAAACGACGAAACGAAAATTTAGGGTTGCCATATCAGGGTTGCCAGACGTTTTTTTGGAAAATTGCATTTCATTGTTAACTTTCTTTATTGAAAGTTATAGAATCGACCCAAAAACCCATAGTAAATTTTTTGGAGTTGCCACCTGGTTTTTTTAATAAAATCAAAATTTTCTTGGAATAAATTGCAAAAATCATCATTTGCTCTCTATAAATTGACATCTTGGATCCAAAAATAACGAAAGAAAAATTTAAAGTTGCCATATTAAGGTTGCCTGATTTTTTTCGCAAAATTGCATTTGGTTGTTATTTTTTTTTATTGTTTTTGGACCCAAGATGTCAATTTATAGAGAAAACAAGCCCTTGATTTTGAAAGTGGTATAAGTCAATTTCGGGGCAAAAGTAATGTCATTCACATTATGTGCTGTAATAATCGGTTTTTTTCCGATACTATTTTTTAAACATAACGCCATTAATTTCACATAATGTGGTAAACTTTCTGTGAAAACAGAATTCAATATTATTCGTTCTGAACAAAATGCCACCTAATTCATATTATGACATTACTTTTGCTCCGAAATGGACTTATACCACTTTCAAAATCAAGGGCTCAATTATGATTTTTGCAATTTATTGAAAAAAATTTTGATTTTATTAAAAAAACGAGGTGGCAGCCCCAATAAATTTACTATGGGTTTTTGGGTCGATTCTATAACTTTCAATAAAGAAAGTTGAAAAAGAAATGCAATTTCCAAAAAAACGTCTGGCAACCCTGATATGGCAACCCTAAATTTTTGTTTCGTCGTTTTTGGACCCTATATGTCAATTTATAGGGAGAAAATGATGATTTTAGCAATTTATTGAAAGAAAATTTTGATGTTATTAAAAAAACCAGGTGGCAGCCCCAAAAAATTTACTATGGGTTTTTGGGTCGATTCTATAACTTTCAATAAAGAAAGTTGACAAAGAAATGCAATTTTCCAAAAAAACGTCTTTCAACCCTGATATGGCAACCCCAAATTTTTGTTTCGTCGGTTTTGGACCCAAGATGTCAATTTATAGAGAGAAAATGATGATTTTAGCATTTTATTGATAGAAAATTTTGATTTTATTACAAAAAACAGGTGGCAACCCTAAAAAAATTAACTTTTTCATTCAAAATCATTTGTCAAAACGTCTTAGTTTTATTTTCAATTTTATTAAGGTCACAATTTCAAATTAAGAGCAAAAAAACAACTATGCAAAATATTTGTTTAATATTTGTGTATAATATTAAACCTTAAGTATTATTTTTACGCAATTCTTACAACGCTGATTGCAATCATATACATCGCATAACGAACACGCTGAACGTAACCAAACAAACGAGAAAACTCATAACTTACTAGCTCAACAAACAAACGATCAGTTCACAACGAATTCGATGATCGATCAAACGATCAGCTCAAAACTCACGAACTTACGAACTGAGTTGAGCTGAGTTGAGCTGAGCTAAACGAACTCAGTTCGGTACTGAAATTGTGTGAAAAGCTCTTGAGTTTTGAGTTTGATCGAACTAGTTCGGCTCGTTGCACAGCCCTAGTATAAACAGAGTAAAAATATTGACATTTGCTTCATAAATTTCTTTTGAAAAGTCAGAATTTGCAAATTAACAAAAGAGCTGAACACAGCCCGCGAAAAACATCTGTTCAGCTGTTTTCGTTCTAAAATGTCAAAATATACATTTTGTAAACAAATCAAACGGAAAACTATAGCAACACGTTTGTTGATTTTTTAGATGTAATTATTTCTAATATTCAATTGAATTGATTAATTTTCTCTGATTACGCAAACGCTCGCTGGAATGGATAAACCACAGATGATCGAACACATTCATCATGCGGTGAATTATACAATTTTCGATTGTAAATGGATACCATGTTCGGCAAAATTTGTTGTGCTGGGTTCCAAGTCAAACAGCAATGGCATTTTGGAAATTTATGAACTTAACGAGTCGAAATTGGAGAAAGTCAAGGAATTGACTAAGAAAAGCGCTTTCAAATGTGGCACCTTCGGAGCGGCAAGTCTGAGGAATAGGCACATGGCTATTGGTGATTTTAATGGACGCTTACAAGTACTGTAAGTAAACAGATACAAAGAAGTCTTACTTTTAACAAGCAAAAATTAATTTTTATAATTTACTCGCAGTGATTTAGAACGCCCAGACATACCGGTGTACAATGTGCAAGCACATTCTACCATTATTAATGCCATCGATGCAATGGGCGGCAAACAGATTAATTGTGGTGCACCCGAGATAGTGACTGGTAGTCGTGATGGCGCAGTTAAAGTTTGGGATATTCGACAAGGCAATACTCCAGTAGTTGACATGACTCCTGAACCTGGTGAGGGAATGGCTAAGCCAACACGAGATTGCTGGGCAGTAGCTTTTGGTGATAGTCATAATAATGAAGAGCGTATTGTAGCTGCTGGTTACGACAACGGTGATCTAAAGCTATTTGATTTGCGACAGTTGGCTGTGCGCTGGGAGACAACTTTGAAGAATGGTATCTGTTGCATTGAGTTTGATCGCAAAGACATTCCTATGAATAAGATGGGTGTTGCAACGCTTGAAGGTGGCTTACATGTATACGATATGCGCACACAACATCCTACTAAAGGATTTAGCTATGTTGAGGAACGAAATGCAGGTCGTTCAGTGGGAACAAATGGTGTCATTAGCGGTCCTAAGTCGACTGTATGGACTGTGCGACATTTACCACAAAATCGTGATATCTTCGTTTCGTCTGGTGGTACTGGATCATTGCGCCTTTGGCAATATGAATATCCAGAAAAACGAAGTAAGGATGCAGGAGACGAACATAAGGTGGGTGTAGCTGGAACACTCAATATGCTACATGCCTCTACAGTGTCATCGCAACCGGTTCACTGTTTCGACTGGCATCCCGATAAGTTAGGATTAGCTGTATGTGGTGCATTTGATCAAACTGTTAGGGTTTTGGTTACAACAAAACTCAATTGTTTCTAGAGTTATTGTCGCAAATAGAGTTACAGCAAAACAAATAAACAGATTATTTCACATATTTAAGGTATGTTTTCAATTATATACATAGAAAGTGGAAATGTACAAAAAATTCTCTCGAGAAATACATCTTTCTCGAGAAGGAGCACTCACTTGCAATCGTGAATATTTTTAGAATGGAAATTCTATTTCTAGCAGGGATAGTTTTTTTTTTCAATTTTCGCGCAAAAACTTCTACGCACCCCTGGTATTTTCCATTTGATTTGACAGCTAAGATTAAAGAAAGATAAACAAACATAAACATCTAAACTTCTTTAACAACAACCGAAACAAAATAAAATTGCAATATTGGTGAAGGTTTATGAGAACGCATAAATAAATCTCCAAGCCTTCACACTTCGTGAGAAGCTGACGAAGTAACGTTAATAAAAAAATTGATAAAGTAACAATGTATTACATTGTATATTGCACTGAATTTGTGGATTTTTGTAACTGTGTATTGCATTGAATTTGTGGATTTTTGTAACTGTGTATTGTATTTGGATAGGTCAAAATCTGCTCAATTCTTTAGTTAAATATAAAAAATAGCATTTCGCAGTTGTTTATTAGTGATGTATATGCTCCAGACGCTCAGCCAAACGCTTAATTGTTCGCGAACATGGCGCAGACGGTGTCGGCTAAGGAAAAAGCTACGGCCACGACCGCAACAGGCGTTTATAACGGAGCGTCTTTCCAAAAGTCTTTGATCTACATTTACGTACACTTACAATTCAGAGATGTATTGGATGAGATAGAACCTTTACCATTTCCAAATGAGCAGAAAGATTTTTCAATCCCCCGAGCTCCCGAGCTATCTTTGACGACGGAGGCAGTGTACCAAATTTCATTGAATTATCTTGCTCAGTTTTCCCAAAAAGTGTATTTCAACACACAGCCAGCCACCCAGCCAGCCAGCCAGACAGACGGACATGGCTATATCGACTCAGGCGTTACAAACGGAAGGACAAAGTGAATATACCCTGGGTGAAGGGTATAAAAAGTATAAACCATTTTTGGGTTAAGTCAAAACCATTTTTAAACGACATCAATGCACAAGATTCTAAAATTAGTCTCATTGAAATATTGCCTCAGGTTTCCCTGAAATCGTCGTTTAAATTGTTGGCAACGAAAACCACTACTGTTTTTGTCCCGTGCGATCGCCTTGGTTTTTTGCAATTATCTTCGAAGCGAAAAACTGCCCAAAAGTAAACTTATCACCAATTATAGGACTTATTAAGTGCTACAAGTTTAAGAATTTTTAAGTGTGTTACTTAATGACATTTTATATATAGAAAATTGATTTTTTAATTGAACTTTTAGTCATATTTTTGCAAAGATCGATTTACATATAAATCTATCAATGCATTTTTCTAACACATAATTATGACAAATCAAAGAACGGATTAAAAACACGGCTTTAGTGACATATGTTTCGTCTTTCGCCACAAAGACTCATCAGACTATATGCTATAAGTTAAGCATATTGCCAAAAGAAAAATCCGTTTTATTTAGACTTTTTTTTTTACTTCGAACACAACATTTGAAGTAAAAAAACAAATATAGAGTTGGCCACCTTAATTGAGCAGAAATGTTGTCACTGGCAACTCTTTAGCTTTAGCAACATGTTGCTATTGCTTGTCAACTATTGAAAATGGAAACCAAATAAACACAGCCGAATTCGCGAATTATCGTTTTTTTCCGAACGAAACTCGGCAAAAAACGAAGGCAAAAAGAACAACTCCTCACATATCCCAGCGAGAAAATTTATCATCAAAAAAAGAACAACTCACATACCAGCGAGAAAATCGATTATTGGTGACTAAATCCTCAGATAACCTTGTGAGAAAATTAATCATTCGTCAAATAAGGCTATAATTAGTTAGAGTTCATGGAAAATATTTTTTTGCAATTCAATAGCTTTTAAAACTATTAATTCGTTATCAAGTTAAATTTTTTAAGGCGTTGGCAAAAACTTTTTTTAAGTATGCGAAATTGTTAGAAAAATTAAAATTTTTTATACATAATTCTAAACGAATATTTTCCAATACTTTTTTTTACTGTAAGGTCACTAGCTGTTATTAATATTGAAACAAGATGATTTTGTGAACTATTTTTTGATTTAAGAAATTCAGCTCTTTCCATAGAAAAAGTAACTTATTTCGAAGAAGTGCTTTTGTCAAACTATTTATTGCCATTTAACCTGTATCTTATCTTGACTTAAGGTGTTTTGTGAAGAAAAAAACATTTTCTTATGTTGATTTAAGTTGTTTTGTTAAAAGCATTTATAAAAGTTTTTTGTTGTTGCAAATGCTTGAATTTCTTAGCCTATTTGAATAAGATGTTTTGTCAAATGCAATTCGAAATAAAACATCGATATAGGTTGACTTTCGATTCGATTGACAATTACACCAAAATGATTAAAATCCTGGAAAAGTGTCTTATATCGAGTTAGATTCATTACAATTTAAGAAATAAAATCAGGTTGCATCCTGTTTTCGAACTATTCTTACCAACACAAAAACGCAAAAAAGCAGACTTTTTACTTGTCATCGGAAAAAATATTTTTTTAGTTAGAGTTTTTTATCTTAGCAATATTTATAAAATTATATTTGCAATATAAATTAGAATTACTCGATAAAAAAGAGAAAAACCCTAGCAACGCAGCGCGAAGTAAATTAACTGATTAAAATAAACATTATTAAAATAATATTATTAAAATTAAAATAAATAAGGTTGCCAGACTTATGAATAGTCTAAAATGTAAATTTTTCAAAAGATCTTTATTTGAAATCTTTCACATTATGTCGAGTATAAAGAAAAAAAAAATCGCATTCGTATTATTATTAAACGAATCGACTGTAATTTTTTTTTTTCTGAAAAAGGGCAAATAAAGATTTTTTGAAAAATTTACATTTTAGACTATTCGTTAGTCTGGCAACCTTATTTATTTTAATTTTAATAATATGATTTTACGAATAAAATAATATATATTCTAACGTTTGATTTTTAATTATAATTGCGTACTTTTATAGGCAATTTACTCTGTTCGCTGGAAAATAATTAAGCAGGCAGAAAAAGTTTTTCGAAACAAAATTAAACAGTTAAAGGGTTAAAGAATATTATAATATTTTCTGTGATTCTAATACAAAAAAAAAGCATAAGAAAGTAATAAGCAATGACCATATTTCCTGCAGGAAATATGAAGTTCTTTTTTGACGGAAAGTATATAGAAATTAGTATATAACAGATTTAGAAGTTTTGATTTGACGTTTGACAATTGAATTGAATGTAATCAAAAATATCAAACAGACCAATTTAATTTAATTTTTTCGTTAAAAACGATAGATATTTATTGAAAAAGTATAGGAAAGGAACAATACAATAGCCGAAGAAAGCAATTAACTCCATTTTAAATAATAGCTTGGAATGGAATAATAGTTACTAACGGGACTTTTTTTCTTCCTTGTTTTTTCCATTTAAAACCAGAAGAGGTCACTGTGTAAAAAGAATGTCATTGCACCCTGTACAATCTAACACATTGGCAAATATAAAACCACCAGAAAAACATAAACAAACTTTATTTTATTGAATATACAAATGTGCAGATAATGTTAACAATTGATACGTTACGTCGATAGAAGAAGCTTTAATTACCTTCTTGACGCTTTCACATTTTTCCTATAAAAGTTAAAACTGCACTCGTTCAAAAGCACAGAACATAACAAGCCACTTAGGAATCAAGATGAATGGAAGTAAGGATATCTATTATAGAGACACGTTTAAGTTTCTTTTTAATGTTAATCTTTCATAGAAATCATCAATTGTTATTATGGCACTTGGGCTGCATATCGTCCTGGCAATGGTGCTTTTGAACCTTCCTTTATTGATCCATTCTTATGCACCCATATAAGTTATTCCTTTTTCGGAATTGGTGATGACGGCGCATTTAGATCTCTGGACACTTGGTTGGATATGGATGATGGAAGAGGTATGTTTAATAACTACTATTGATGCTTTTACTCAATAAAATATTTTTTTTTCATCTTTTGTAGCTTTCATTAGCAAAACCGTAGCATTAAAACAGCAAAATCCCAATTTAAAAGTAATAGCCGTCGTTGGTGGCTGGAATGAAGGTTCTGCAAAGTATTCGGCCATGGCTGCTGACGCTGGTAAACGTGCTCGTTTTATCTCGACTTCTGTGCAATTTGTGCTCGATCATGGTTTCGATGGCTTTGATTTAGATTGGGAGTACCCTGCGCAAAGAGGTGGCAGTTCAGAAGATAAAAGAAATTTTGTGAACCTGTTGGCTGAATTGAAGGGAGCGTAAGTGGACGTCATTGACTTAAAAGCTAATTTTACTGAAGGGCTTATGATAAAGTTCTAAGCTTAGCTGATTGGTTTAAATCTGATCAGAAATCGAGATAGATCATTCCATGTGATTGAACAAAATTTGCTATATTAATTAAAAAGTTAGTGCAAAAATGGAACAAGCACTCTTTTTGATGCAAGCCACCAGTCACCACAATATTTTTTTGTTAGTAAACTCAACATAGAGCACTGACGTAGATAGGAGTCTATCAAACATGAATCGTTTTTTTATTTTAAAGTGCAATAAGTCCACTCAAGGTGCAAAAATAATGTCATAATATGAATTGGCTGCCATTTGGTTTGAAATAAAACAAACTGGACTGTGATTGCATTGATGGCCTTAAGTTGAAAAAATGATTTTGGGCAAATAACCTATTTTTATGCCACAATAATGTGTATGACATTACTTTTGCCACCTTTCCTTTCAACAAAAAAAAAGAAAAAAAAAAAACGATTCATATAAAATTTAATACTAATAGCCTTATCATGTATGACGAACAAATCGAGTGACAGATTTTCAACTGCTTCAAGTTAAGAGGTGATTAGAAGTTTATGCTTACAAACTTTATTCTTTGAACTAAAATTAACGCTTAGGTCATAATAAGTTCTTAATAAAAAGTTTTAATCAGTTGATATTAATGACTGAAAATCAGTCACTTTATTCGTTCGTCATACATGATAAGGCAATAAGCTATATTTTCCTCATCGCAAAAATGTATACACTGCACTGATATGAAGGCATCACTTTCATAAGAGATGGTGGAACCAGCTTGCTCGAATACATTTTTCCGTTCTGTCTTGTAAAGCATACTTTTGGGCGAGTATTTACACTAATAAGATATCTATGTATATTCTAATGCACCAAGTTGTATACAAAAAATCCATTTTACAGTTTATCATTCCATGGTAAAACGCTTGGTATTGCCGTTGCTGCCACAGAAGCTTCTGCTAGTCAATCGTACGATGTTCCAGCTGTTGCAGCTAATGTTGACTTCATCAATGTCATGACGTACGATTTCTCTGGTGCGTGGGATTCCGTAACGGGCTTCAATGCTCCACTACATGGTAACGGCGTTAATAACGTAGAAACTTCGATTAGATGGTGGCTTTCAGCAGGTACTTTAATAATCTATTCCAAAATATATTTTTCTCCTCGTTGTGTTTATTTATTATAATACTCGTTTATTTAACAGGTGCTCCTGCTTCAAAACTACTACTCGGCGTAGGTTTTTATGGACGTACATTTACATTGGCTAACCCCGAAAATCATGGTGTTGGTGCACCCATAACTGGAGGTGGTGCAGCTGGTCCATATACACGTGAATCTGGTTACCTTGGTTACAATGAGATTTGTGAAGACAAGTCTTGGAACGTAGTATGGGACAATGTCGCTGATGATCCATACGCCTGGAAGAGTAATCAATGGGTTAGTTTTGATGATACCCAAAGTATTGCATTAAAAGTTGAGCTCATCAATTCGTTAAATTTGGCTGGTGCAATGTTGTGGTCCATTGAGACAGACGATTTCCGCGGCGCCTGTGGTCCACGTTATCCACTTTTGACCGCCATAAATAAGGGCTTCGGTAACAACGTTGAAGATCATCCAGCTCCTCTGTAGCGTGTGACTGCATTTGAAAAAATTATAAAAGGTGTACGGCAGGGTTAATGAATTCGAAGTTAATTTCTTATTTTATGAAACACCCTATGCTCTATGTGATATTTCCCGTAATATGTACTAATACTATCACACGAAACAATAAAAGATCGAGTAATTGAATGTCACTTTCAAATGACATTGGGATTGTGAGACAAAAATTTTTGGCGCGATTTTAAAACGTCACCGAAATCCATAGGAATGAGGGAGACCAGAATAGGTTGTTAATTATTTGACGAAAGATTTTGCTTACTGGTATTAGTAAATAGATACCTAAAAATTGGGCTGTTGGCAACGAATTGAAATTGACGAAGAAGTTGCGTTTGCATTTTTGGAAGAGTCTGCCGTGATCGCGGATCAAGAAAAACGAGTTAGAAAAAAAAAGAAGAAAAACGTGGTTGGAATAAAAAAATAAGAAACGCGGTTTTTAAGAACTAAAATTAAGTGAAAAATTAACGAGGCGCTGACGCGAAAGCACATTAGCGTTTCTAAAAAACAATTCGTTTGTTCGGCCATGCAAGCTAACCACGATTATTTAAAGATTTTTTCGATTAAGTCGCCATAGAAGATAACGTGTGTCGTGCGAGGCTTTAGTTTTTTTTTAGAAAAAAAAAAACCAGTAAATGGCTTTAATTTCGATTTTTCTCACTTCGAGATTAAATCAATAAAAAAAGAAATTAAATAAGAGGGAGCAGGGCTAAGTCCAAAAAAGGAAAAAACTAAAACAGAAAATGTGTTAACGAGTTTTTGGTTTTAATAAGTAAGCTATGAGGCATATCGTATGTTATTTCTTTTTGATAAAGACAAAGAAAAAAAAACCTAAAAAAATTAGTGCTATAAGAATAAGAATTTAAAAAAAGAAAGAAGAACTAAAACCGAAAATGTTGCTATAAGAATAAGAATTTTTTAAAAATAAAGAAAGAAAAACTAAAACAGAAAATGTAAAAAAAAGGAAAAAAAAAAACCAAAAAAAGTTAGTGCTATAAGAATAAGAATCTTAAATAAAAAAAAAAAGAGAAAAATCTTTTCCACGCTGGAAATAAAACAGTAGAATGAATCAAAGAACAAAATGGGAGAAAATAGACCCGAAAGAAAGGCAACCAACAACCAAATTGGTTGGAAATGTGATTTGTGCGTGAAAAACTGCTGAAACAAAAGGAAAGAAGTAATAATTTCCGAAATTCGATAGAAGGAAATTTCATAATGACAAGTTAAATAAAAACACCGAAAATTAGAAAAAAAAAAAACGAAAAACAATAAATTTGGAAATCAACGGTAGTGCAGCGAACATCAACAAAAGTAGGAAAACATCAAATGGAATGCAGTCTTTAGCAGAAGCACGCGCAAGATGTATTTTAGGGTATATATATAGATATTTGTATTTTTAAGCTATGTAAGTTTTGATAAATACCTTTTTTTTTGGGTTAACTAATTTTTATTATTAACTTTGAACCAAGATATGTAAACAGAGGCCTCTTAGGGAACATAAAATCAAATATTGTTATTTTTTCTTTCATTTTCAATAATTTCTGTTAAAGTTAGAAATAATGAAATTTGAATTTGTTTAATAAATAAGAAATTTTGATATTAAAGCCATTTGTTTCGACCACTTTAATTAAAAATGGAATAATTTTCAGTAATGGTGAGAGGAGGTTTTTACAAGGGTCCATGACGTAGGAATAGTGGTAAGGGGGTTTTAGTCCCCCGAGCTAGAAGTATGTAGTCAATTATGTGAAGCCAAAATATTTCCCTTCTTTGCGGCAATTTAAATAATTAAATTTTTCTTCAGTTTCTTTTTATTTTTTTTAAAAGGAAGGCTTTTTCTTCATCAAGAGGAAAAAGTCTTCTTATTGTCGGACCCTTCGGGTAGATTGGCTGGGTTGAGAGCTAGCCGGGAAAGTTGCCAATCTGCCAAGATGAAGTGAGGGACACCACACCTCCACCTGTTCCGACTCAAGCAACAACAACAACAACAGCAACACCTGGATCACCTAGTGATGAAAATTGTAACGGTGCTGATGGTTACTACTCCGCTGGCAACGACTGTAGATATTACTATCAAACAAAATAAACATTGAAAGAGCAGTTATTTAACCGATAACGTTGTTAATTACGTAATTCTCCAACTAACTAATCATTTGTTGTATCAGATTATAATTGTAGTTTCTAGAAAAAGTTTCAGAGATTATGATTACTTTCGTAAACTGAAAAAACCACCCAATATCAGTAGCGGATTTAGAACAATTGGCATCTGGGGCACAAAGGGAACTTTGTCATTCCTTTATTCAAATAATCAAATGGGATCTATGGGATTAACGTAGTAAGTAATATGTAATTTGTTTTTTTCATTCATTACAAATAAAAAAATTTTTTAGAATAGTTTTCCTCTTGCCTTGTTTATTGCTGGCGATCGTAAAGCTGATCGCTGCATCGATTATTATGAAAATGTGGTTTGGAGATAGGGATAGTCACTCCCCTAAAGAGAAAATGCACAGACATGGTGCATTATAACCGCAAATAGCTACATCATTTTGAAAACTTTCGTGTATGGGAGGTGCCACGCCCTCCTGTCCGAATAAACTAAGGTTCTGATCAAAGCTTAAATCTACTACTCTTAGTATTTCAGTGAAATTTGGCTGGATTATCTCTAAAAAACACTTTGGAATTTTGAAGCTTTCGCTTATATGGGAGGTACCATGCCCTATTGTTCGAATTCACCCAGTTTGTGTACAGAGCTTGAGCTTGCTATCCCCAGTACTTTTGTCTATTTTTATTGAGTCATCCTGAATAATACTGAAAAAGTTGCGCTTTAAATGTTTTTTGTACGTAGGGTGGGCGTGTCCGCTAACCGATTTTGCTCATTTTCAATCCCACTAGATAACTTTTGTCCCGTGAAAAATATTTCCACAGACAGACAGACGGGCATAGCTATATCGACTAAGGAGATGACGCTGATCAAGAATATACATACAGTTGCTCACAAAAGTATTCGGAATTTGAAATTTTTTTAAATAATCATAAAATTTTTTAATTGCGAATTAATTTTTTTTGAGTCACTCTTAGCAATTATAATTCGGTAAGTATCTAGTTTTATTTATTAGAATAAACTTTCCTAAAATGTAACTTAAAAATGTAAAAAAGAGCTTATAAGCAAAATCCTACTTAAATTCAATACACAAAAGTATTCGGAATTCCAAAAAATATGGCAATATCTTAAACACGAAATTAAAGAATAATCCAAAAGTATTGGCGACACTCTTAAAATTCAACTTACAGTTAGTTTGTGCTAGCTCAGTTCTGCTTTGTCAGTTTTTTTTTAAGCAAAAGACTTTGTTTTTTAGAAAAGTAAGATGGGAAGAAAATCAGAAGAAACCACTCTTGAATAAAAAAAATTATAACGCGTGAGGATGGAAAAACCCTGTAGGTGGTTGCAAGATGCGTTGGAAGAAGTATTTAGTCTATCCACAGCATTATAGAAAGAAAAGTTCCATAATTCACAACATACGAAAAACTAAATATCAACCACGTACTTCACCAGTGCACATTAATAGAAACATCTCTTAATATAATGGAGTAAACATAAGTGATGAAACTGAAAGCTGGACACTCAAAAATGCTAGTTATAATGAAAGAACTCAACGTCTCAAATCATTTATAAGTAAGGCCAACCGCAAAAAGCGCTTAGAGTTTGCGAAAAGCACTTAAATTGCAACGAATGGTTTAGGTCAAGCGTAATTTTTAGAGACAAGACAAAATATTATAAAAATTGTTTCTTTCTTATATATGTAAGCGCTTCTTGCTAAGTGATTTTTTGCCGTTTATCGCCGCTTAACCAGTTTTTATAGAATAACTCCCAAAAGGTAAATTTTTTAAAAATAAAATAAAAATTTTTTGTAGAGAACGTGATTCTTCATAAAAATTCTGTAGAGTTTTTATTGTGCGACTTCCTGTTCATGAGTTATTGCAATTTAAAAATAACCACAATTGTATATACGCGTCAAAAGAAACACGGCATCAATTATAAAATAAAAATTGTAAAATATAGGTACCAAAATAACTTTTTTTCAGACAGATCATAGGTTGGTATTTATCCGCTTTAATTTTTGTACCTCTTCACTGAATTTTTTTATTATATTTGTTAGTGTTTATTGAATTATGTATTCCATGGCACGCGATAGAAAACCTTATCAATGCTCTTATGTACGATATAAATGCTAATGCCAACTAGAGACATGTTAATTACAAAATAAGAATTTTAAAGTTTATTCTTATTACTTAGAACCTTTTTTACAGACACATTATAAAGTTTTTTATTTATGTGCTTTAGTTTTTATACCTCTTCGCGTAATTTTATTATTTCATCTGAAGATTTTTTAGTATCCATTGAAATTCTTGAATTACAAGGCAATTTTGTTTCAGTACTCAAATATTCGCTTAAGAAAGATTTTTCCCTTCCAGTTACGAGAATCTCAATTATTTCTTCCTCATCCGTATCTGGAGGATCAATCATCCGGCTTAGATCATTAATGAATACATGTGGTTGCTTATAGTCTGGACTAAATATTGATTGGCTTGTCAGACAAAGTGCTATGTTGCTAATAAATCCTTTGTGGTAGTGATTTGACAAGTTGCTTGCTTGGGATGTCCCATATGCATACTTGCTTATCCTGACCCCCAGTGATAAGGGTACGGCCATCAAAAGACAAAGTAATGCAGTTAACGGCAGCCTCGTGTCCGACAAATTTTTTGCAATCCCCCTTTTCCATATGATATTCCTGAAAGAATAAAAGTCATTTTTCGTGAAAGGTTTACCCTTTGAATTATAATAAAAGCTAAAAATCTAAAACTGAGCGATTGTTTCCCATCGAAAGAGTGATGCTGTTCGACAAGCCAAATGCCTACTCAATATATTTCAGTAACACTCAGCTTATAACTACTTATTTACCTTCGATCGTGGCAAAGCATCGATATAAAACTCATAAATACATCCACTAGTGTGCGGAAGCTAAACTGGTCAGTTGTTTTCATACACATATTTTTATTAATTTTGGTCATAAGTAGTTAATTTTCAGGCATAGAAATGTATACAAAAAGGATATAATTTCCTGTATAACACATACTAATGATTTTCATCTATATGAGTGTGAAGAAGGCTATCTTGTTGCACGTTTTGATAGAGTACAAATAACAGAAGCTTTAAAACGCAAAGCTCCGGCAAATTGTAATTTGGTGAATTGCCATAATGAGAAAGATGGTAGCGTGTTTTTGTGGGCCGGTACGAACCTCAATAAAGGGTATGTTAAACTTTTTAATTACTCATTCATATCATGAATTCCAGCTGTAAATCTTTTCTGCGAAATTCCATTTTGATTGAAAAAAAGATTTAGTAAAAAAAATTGCCTAAAAATAGAAAATGCAATAAAATCCGCTTGAAATTTATTTCATAACAAGGTTCACGATAAACAAACATTTCAATATCGCTTAAAGCCATTAAATCACAGGTTCTTACGATTTTTTCTTTTCCTGGGTGATTGGTTCCGCCAAAGGCATAATATGCCTTTATTATATCACCCTTTCGAACCACTGCTTGCAACGTGTATCATATATGTATATCTATCTAATCTACGACTAATTATACTTTGCATTGCTACTTGTAACAGTTTGAATTCTTGCCATTGTATGCAGTTTGACTGATTGACTTCTGTTTGTAATTAATCCTAAATGTGATGCAAACAATCTCATACTGTTATATTATCTCTTAAATCTACAATAAGTATCATACTTCATACTACTATATAAAATACAACGTCAGTCTGTCTGTGTCTCCATAACTTGAGAACCCTTCGTCCGATTTGTATGATTTTTTTAGGATACATTTTATTTAGAAACACCCTCGGCTTCGTCCGCTTTCTTGGAAAATCTCATAATTCGAAAATAAGTTATCCGATTTGCATGCTTTTTAAACGTACTTTCAAACACATGTTATCAGGTGAGATTCCATATTAAAAATTTCTAGCACCGGGACAAATAACATCCGCTGGAAAAATGTTCAATACAGCGATATAAATCAGTGTTATTATCTGTTATATCATCACATCTCAGATTTTTCAAATACAGTTTGATAACTTTTGGGAAACGCAAGTTTTTTAAGAACCGTAAGTGCTGCGCTTGCATGCTTTCGAATTTCACTTTCTCAACAGTATTACTAATAGTTGTCATAAAGTCGATGAACTAACTCTTCGTCATTTAGACCTTAATCATTCAAGTCCCCTAAAGTTACTTTTTTTAAACTGTAAATGCCAAATTGTGTGAATTATGTTATCCAAACGTCTGCAAACCTTTTTTGTGGAAATTTGATCTGCAAAAGAAAGTCGCTTGCAAATATGCTCCAGGCAGTCATCATTTAGTAGCAACATTTCTGCAAGATATAAAATAAACTGCATTAAGATTTCTGTGCCATTTTAACAAAAGAACCTAACTTGAAATTGGCAACTTTTCAGGAGAGCTAAAAACTTAAGGGGACATTCGCTTTTGTACAGTGGCGGATCCAGGGGGGCGCGATGGGGGCGATCGGCCCCCCCTCTCAAACCAAGTGGTTACATTTTTTTTTAAATTATATGTAAAGATTTCGAAAACATTCTGTTTTTTTTTTTTAAATGTATAATAATATAATATAATAAAACAGATTATTATATATTTAAATAAGATAGAAATATTAATTATTAATAAATATGAATTAGTAATTTACTATACAGTCGACGTCCAGTAATACGAATGCTCCGTATTACGAATGTCCAATGATACGAATGCAATATTTCTTCCACACGTGATTCTATAATACGAACATAAGAACAGCGGTAAATTTTACGGTTCGATAATACGAATGCGATTTTTTTCTTAGTAGGCTATGCTCTTTTCCTAAGCATTAGGTGCTTCTTAGAATGCATGAAAGAATACGTGGGAAATTTTTCAGAATTTTTAGAACGTTTTGAAATGCTTTTTTCCTAATATTTGGAGAAAAATTGTTGAAAAATTATAAAACGTTTGGAAAAATCTGAAATAAAAGTTTGAGTTTTTGAAAGCAGTCTCTAAGAAATTTACAAAAATCACCAAAATCAATTTCGCGACCCTGTTTTTTGACAAAGAATACCACAGCAAAATCCTCGCGGTTTTATAATGCTAGGCATCGGTAATACAACAATGCCAAATTTTAGCCAAATCGGTCACATCATGCTTTTTTAACTGGTACAATTGGCGTGTTTCACTTAAAATTTCTTCTTTTAGTGTTTAACTCATTAAGTATTTTTTTTTTTTTTTTTTGAAAATTAACAGTGTAGTATGTTTAGCTTAATTTCCATATTTTTCTATCAAATATTTTTTGTTTCTTATCAAAATATTGAGGGTATTCCTTAAAATGTGTAAATGCCACGAAAATCACGTAAACTCGTAGTAGTTGTCAAAATTAATACCAACATTGTCTCCGTATCATATAACTCAGAAAAAAAATTCATAAATTTCCTATTTTTCCTACAATTTTTTTCGTAAACTGATGTTTTTCTTTCAAATCAAATATTCGAGTTAATGAGTTTTATCTCTAAACCGACGATATGTGTCAATATAAAAGAAAAAAGGACCAAAATTTCGTTGCGATAATACGAATTTTTCGATTTTACGAACAGGCCTGACATTATATAATTCGTATTATTGGACGTCGACTGTAATATAATATTTATTGTATTTACAGTAAAATATCTACTTGCTAATTTGGCTTCAAAATATTTGTCATGTAATTTGCCTTTCAATAGCATACATTCACATGTCGATACCTTAGAGCGCTATAGTCCTATCTCCATTTTTCCAATTGTTGGGAAATGCAAAAAGAAGATTTCAAACAGTGGTTATTTAGGATTGGCTGCTATTTTGATATAAAGATACATGCAATATTTTTACCTATAGTATATTTTAACATAATTTAATGTTTTTAACCAATTTAATTAATTTCTAACGAAATCCCAGCCAACTTAGAGTATGTCATTACTTTTGCCCTTATATAGAATTCCACTACTATTAAAAAAAAAGACGTATTTAGTACATTTTTTGAATTTTTCCACTAAAATATCGTAAAAAGTCATGAAACGCGTAGAAAACACGAAAAAACGAATTTTTTTTTTTTTTTTTTGAATTTTTGGTTCCAACAAACAAGAGTTCAGCCTTGGGTGTAACCAAATTTGTTGACTAAAATATCGCAAAAAGTCATGAAACGCGAAGAAAACGCGAAAAAACGAAGATTTTTTTTTTAAAATGTGATTTATCTGAATACTGTTGGAGATAGGATTTTTCTTAATTATCGAATATTTTGGTATTTTAGTGGTATTTTGACATCAGACAGTTTTCCACACGGTAAAGAAGCCCACAATGATGCCATAACTGCAAAAATCTCAAAATCGCAAAAAGTGGAGATAGGACTATAGCGCTCTAAGGTATCGATGTGGTGTACACTAGACTGCTTCATAATTTTTTTTTTGCTTTCCAGCAAGTTTTTTTGTTAAAACAATAGAAACTAAAAATTCTGGTGCAAGGAGAGCCTATAATATTAATATTTACTGGTGGCGCATCGTATTTCTCTGTTTTAAGTTTGAAAAAGTACTCTTCTAAACACTTTTGTACATATCTCGTGAGAGAGAGAGAGAAAACGCAGACAAATGAGACTGCTACCATTGGAAATAGCATAAAATTTTTCATAAAAAAGTTAATAATAATTTTTTTCGTAAAGATGTTACTTCGGTAGTTTTTTAGCTTTCAAAGTTTAAAATCGTTTTTAAACTTGAGAAAACTGTGTTTAGCTTTAAACCGAAATATTTAGTTTGAAAACGATTTTTAACTATGAAAGCTAAAAAACTACCCAAGTAACATCTTTCCGAAAAAAATGATTGTAAACTTTTTTATGAAAAATTGTATGCTATTTCCAATGGTAGCAGTCTCATTTGTCTGCGTTTTCTCTTTCACGAGATATGTACAAAAGTGTTTAGAAGAGTACTCTTTCAAACTTAAAACAGAGAAATATTAATATTATGGGCTCTCCTTGCACAAGAATTTTTAGTTTCTATTGTTTTAACAAAAAAACTTGCTGGAAAGCAAAAAAAAAATTATGAAGCAGTCTAGTGTACACACTATCAATTGCAAAAATTAAATTGATGAGCTCGAATTTGTTTGGCATCACCAATTTTGCCATCAAAAAAAAAAAATTTTATGGATTTGATGAGTTTTTGATAGTTAGAATGCTTCTTCAAATAATTTGTCAAAAACTTTGAAGGAAATCAAAAATTTTCGACATTTCGCTGATTTGATGAGTGACTTGATGAGTTATTTGAAAATGTGAACGCAAATACATTTTTCTGTATGCGTATTTTCATTTCAAAAAAAGATTTCAACGAGTGCACGTCGCACAGTGGGGTATTAGATACCAAAACAAGCTATTAATTCATCCAGACTATTGAGGGTTATAAAAACTTATTTTTTTAGTTAATTATGCATAAAAAAGTAGAAAACTTATGCAGTTGTAGTGAAATTTTTTTTTAATAGCAATATAAAACGGAAATTGAAAATTGTCATCAAATTTTTTACGCATTATTCTGGAGTTTTAAGAATTTCTGTCCTTGATGACCCCTAGTGAAATTTTTTGAAGAATATTTTTGTAGAACATTTTAACCCATTTTAACCAAGTTTTTGGAAAAAAGAGTCAAGAAGACCCATAAAAACAGGATATAATGGGTTAAGATGCAATAGAAAATTGTTTCTTGTATAATTTTATGATAAACTTATGAAATACAGTTTTTCCAAGATGTAGTTTAAAAGATTTACAGCGGGCCGAAATATCGAAAATAAGTTTTCTTTAGGTTTTTTATCTAAAACAACAATATATGAATGATTTTAAATTCGAGATATAATGTTTTTATATATCTTGACTCAAGACAAAAAATTTGATATATCGGATGACTCATTCCGAGCGTTTCTTAAATCGTAATAAAATAAAAACTGTACTAAGCCGAGATTTTGCATAAAACGGCGCTGAGCGACCTCTTTATGACCTTCAAAAATTTTTTAAAACCCAGCGTACTTTATTGACACCCTCTGCAGATTTTTGGTGGTAATTATCTGTCTTTATGTCTGTATTTAACTTTTTATTTGTTTTTTGCTCCACTTTCATACATATTGGACATGTCAGTTTGCCTTAAAAAAATTAAAATTCCTCCCACCTGCTCGAAAACCCGCAACACTTTTTTTTCATAAAAAGTAACTTAAATGTCTACTCTTTATTAAAATCAAAACATTTTTGTTTGAGCTCACTTTTGGAACGACTATATGTCTATGTATATAGCCAAAATGAACTTAATTTTAAACTAACGAGCAAAAAAAAAAAATTTAAATATAACAAAATACTTTTCCACAAAACAAAAACCACTTTTGTATTACAAAAATACCTGAACTAAAAGAGTCCATCAAAATTTAAGAAGAAAAACAAAACAAAAGGAAAAAAAATCATTGCATTGTTGGTGGCTGCACTTGCTTCTTGTGATTATAGCGACTGGAGTTCTCTCACAAAGAGTTTAATAATTCCGAAGGAGCAAAACATGGCACAACCAAATTTTTAACACTTATTATGAACAGTCTATAGTTAAAGAAAATCATAACAAGATGAAAACCTTGCACAACCTAAAATACTTTAACTCCACTTGAATAATAAAAAACGGTATCAAAAAAACCTGGTACTTCAAAAAATTTTTTTTTCAATTAAATGCGTAAAAGCGCATACAATACCCCTTTGTGCGTCGCTTGAATGATGAAAGTAAAGAGGAATATTATTTTTTTTTTTTTTTTTATACTATAAGGCTTGTTTTCATTATTTAAAGTAAGGCTGTGGTTGAAAGATCCGAAAAAAATTTTAAATCGGCCCGACAGACTTTTTTTATGCCCGTTTTATTGAGAAAATGTTCTGAAAAAACCAAAAATCAATCAATCAATAATCAATTTCGAGAATCTCTACCGAAAATTCACGAATGCCTTGACGATATATCTTCGTGGAAGGACCTTCAGACTGCTGCAAAGGCAAAGATATTAAAATCTGCTATATCTGACTCTGGCTTTCTTGTGTCGACCGTTTGCTTATCAGAAGTACTTTCTTGCACTTTGCCATTAAGTCGTTTTTTTTTTTCAAAAATCAAAAATCGATCTAAAATCAGCACGTGATATGCTCAATGATGTTTTAAAGATTTTGAATCGAAAGCGCGAAAAATGTGATAAAACGTTTTCAAGTTTGTATGACGAAATTCGAGGCATTGCTACTGAACTCGGTATAGAAATGAAACTTCCTCGGCTAGCGCAAAAGCAACGAAATCGAGCAAATTATCCATATCAAAATCCTCAGGACTATTTTAGACGATCTATGTACATACCGATAATCGATACCATGAAATGATTTAATTTTCGTATATAAAATTAAAAAATAATTAAATATGAAAAGTTTTGTACTGTCTACATTTTTGCGCCTACATGATTATTATTATTATCTAGAAATGTGGTCAATCGCCCCCCCCCCCCCTCTTGACAGTGCTGGATCCGCCACTGCTTTTGTAATTGAAACAAAAAACACTTTTTAAAAATTTTATTATGAAAAAACTATTATATTTATTGACATTGGAGACGGTTAAATATTGTCTAAAAAATATGAAAATTTTTTTTTTTTTATTTTAGTTTCCCTTGGTTGCTGTAGAGGGCGTCATCCAAAAGTTACTTTTTAAACGGTAGGACATGTTGTAGACCTCCTGTAACAGATTTTTGAAAAATTCAAAATGGATTTTATTCTTGAGACTCAAAACTATACAATAAGCCTCTAAAATTTATACTTCTTTATATTTTGAAGTTTTTGTATGAATATTTATAAAAAATGCGAAAAAGTTGAGGGACATACCCTCAAAAAATGCCGCGTAAAAAAAAGGGGGAGGGGGGTATTTTTTAAAACTTTCAGAGGCTTATTGTTTAATATTTTTTATGAGTAATCGAATGCTCTTTGGTTTTTTAAAATCGGTCGAGTAGGTTCGGAGAAAAATGTCCTACCAGTTTGAAAAGTAACTTTTGGATGACGCCCTCTGCAGCAGCCAAGGGAAACTAAAAATAAAAAAAAAAAAAATGTTCATATTGTTTAGACAATATTTAACAATGTCCAAAAGAAATTTTGTCAATAAATATAATAGTTTTTTCATAATAAAATTTTTAAAAAGTGTTTTTTTATTTTCAATTACAAAAGCGAATGTCCCCTTAAGGCGGCCAACAGTCCCGTATTCTGCGGAACACTCCCGCATTTGCTGCTATTGTCCCGCAGAATTTATTCATACAGGAAAGTCCCGGAATTACATAATTATATCCCGCATTTGCTCATATTAATTAATTTCTTACAATCTCAAACCTTAATACGCTTATTCTCTGCGTGCACATTACACTAGTTTACAAATGATTAAAATTGTTTTTCCCAGCGAATGCCGTTACTCATTTTATATGGAAAATGGGCTGCTGATTCCGAAAATCGCATTTTTTTTTTTTATTTCGTGTCGTTTATATCGGTCATTTTCGATTTTTGGACCAAAAAAAAAAGATAGTTCCACTTAAATACAAATATCTCAAGAACCAATGTTTGTATTCAAACAATTAATATGTCATATTAAAGGTAATTAAATTACCTACAAATGATACTCACGTCACTTTTTGGCTGGTTTGTTAGTTTCGATGAAATAAATTGATTTCTGAAAAAAAGAGTATATTTTTCCGAAAAAATTACACAAATGTCTAAATCATCTGCAGATTTTTACAAGAAAAAAAAATTTGAAAAATCATTTTGTATTTTTATATCATAGTCTATAAATTTGTTAGGCAAATAAAATACTATTTAAGAAAATCGATGGAAAAATGCAAAAGTTGTATACAATTCATTGATAAGTTACCAAAATGCGTTTTTCCCTATTTTTCCGTTTTTTTGTAATAAACTGTTCGAAAATTTGAAACTTTTTGTAAAAGAAATTAGAAAATCCAAAAAATTCTTAAAGAAGGCATTAAAAGGAAATACCCGTGCCTCACCGTTTTTCTCTAGCACGTCAGATTTTTTTTAATCGATTTTTGAAGTTTTTTAATCCACTATACATGAAAAAACAGAAATAACGCATTCTTGTGTTAAATCGATGAATTTAACTATATGATCCTTACATCTGAGGTGTATCATGTCTTCAGCAAACTTATGCAGGATACTACGCGGAATATTTTTGTAGACAATTTTAACCCTCTCAAACCCCCACATGTAGATCAAAATGACCTTCATGTGGGGTTCAAAATGACCCACATGTGAGGGTTTTAGAGGGTTAAAATTTTCTACAAAAATATTCCTCGCAGTATCCTGCATAAGTTTACTGAACACATAATACACCTCAGATGTAAGGATCATATAGTTAAATTCATCGATTTAACACAAGAATAAGTTATTTCTGTTTTTTCATGTACAGTGGATTAAAAAACTTCAAAAATCGATTAAAAAAAAATCTGACGTGCTAGAGAAAAACGGCGAGACACGGGTATTTCCTTTTAATGCCTTCTTTAAGAATTTTTTGGATTTTCTAATTTCTTTTACAAAAAGTTTCAAATTTTCGAACAGTTTATTACAAAAAAACGGAAAAATAGGGAAAAACGCATTTTGGTAACTTATCAATGAATTGTATACAACTTTTGCATTTTTCCATCGATTTTCTTAAATGATATCTTATTTTCTTCACAAATATATAGTCTATGATACAAAAAAAAAAAAAAAAATATTATAAAAAAGTAATGTCTTCTTGTATAAATTTGAAGTTAAATTTGATTTTTTCTTAATTTTTTCGAAAAAAAAAATTTTTTTTTTTAGAAATCAATTTATTTTACCGAAACTAACGAACCAACCAAAAAGTAATGTGGATATTATTTGTAGGTAATTTAATTACCTTTAATATGACATATTATTTGTTTAAATACAAACATTGGTTCTTGAGATATTTGTATTTTAATGGAACTATCTTTTTTTTTTGGTCCAAAAACCGAAAATGACCGATATCTCGAAAACGACACGAAATAAAAAAAAAAAATGCGATTTTCGGAATCAGCAGCCCATTTTCCATATAAAATGAGTAATGGCATTCGCTGGGAATTTTGGCTGTAAACTAGTGTTATTATTGTTGAAATGGCCGGATGTACAGCAGAGAAACCAAAAGCTATTGATGGATAAGCCTTCGGCGGCTACGACTTTAATCTAACATAGTTTGTTTGACGAAATAAGTTACATATCAAATTATTTGAACCAGGACGTCTTAAAGAGATGAGAGGAGGTGAAGAGCGATACAGAACAACGATGGGTGGAGATTTAAAGAACACGGAGTCCCATTAAAATATATCCGTCGTCCAGTACCTTTTATGTTTTCAAGAAACAAATGAACCAACAGAAAGAGTATTCTCTGAATGTATTTTGAACATCGGAAAATGAAAGTTGATGCATTACGTGCAATGCTTGTTGTAAAATTTAACATGGGCAGTTGCGAAAACTTTTATAACATCCTTCACGAAAACCCACTCTTGTGAAAATACGATTTCAAAAAAACATTGTCATCAGTACGTTACGTTTATTTTTCATAATTTTAGTGCATCTGCTTCCAATTGTCCTTCACCACCCCCACCCTCCCAACAAAACCAAAATAATGTCCCGCATTGAATTTTTTGCAAGTTGGTCGCCTTTAAAAAACTGCATTTCTCTCTTTCAATACAGTTTTATTTACCCTAAACTGCCAGCTATTAAACTGTTTTCGTTTTTGGTTGGCAACTCTTTACCGCACAAATGGCGGCAAATTCAATTTTATATTTATAACTAAAACCCTACAAAAATTGTCGATCTCGAGTTAGGTTGTTTTGTCAAAAGTCCTCAAATTTGTTCCCATAGAGAGTTGACAGCTTTTACACTTACAACATAATAAAGTTAAAGTTAACTTAATGACTCAATCACATTAAATCAATAAATTTTCCGCAAACACGGGCAGAGCAATAAATCACTGTAAATTTACGAGGTGATCTGAATTTTCGTCTCTAAGTTTTAACCAATGATCTTTAAAACTATTCATAATTTACTGACCAAAATGTTAAATGCAATGTAGGTAATTGCGTTAAATCACCGTCTGCTGATAAATAATTTAGACAAACTTACTTTGGCTCAGTGTTGCCAACTTAGTGCTTTTCGCACTAGATCTAGTGCTTTTTTGGGTTTTCATCAAAAAGCCTCCTAAATGAAAAGTAATTGAAACCTTACGGCCTGTATCTCTTATGTTTTGCTGTACTGTTAAATTTTGTCTGGGAAGATAAGGTTCTTTTCATGCGTACGGTCACACGGTCACAAATATAAATTCTTACAAATTTGATAATTTCAAGTTTATTTTAGTGACACCTCATATTTCTTTTTTTTAAACCTAGTATATTTTATTAAGCTTTCACTACTCAGAAAAAATATGTAATCAAGAGTGTCGCTCGGGTTTAGCTTTGGGATTACAATCATCAGAAAATCCGAACATAGCTTTTAGAAAAACCGGTATAAGTTGGAAACCCTTGGATGGATATCAAAAATATTGGTGTCATTTGAAAGGTACATATTTTAAAAAGCTATAAAATTACGAACTTTTTAAATTTGACATATATTATTTATTCACCCTTCGAATTCCGTTAAAAAATTGGAGAAAAATTCATATAAAATGTGTCGAAATATTCCCTCCTAAAATATTGCCAACAACTTTACTTTCCAGGGAATTTTGGCCAAGCAGAATTTTTTTTTTTTGCGATTGCAAGCTAGAGTTTGAGAAAAAATTCTCCAGATGAGGCCCAATATTCCTTGTCTCAAAAAAAGAGTTTTCAATAAAGAAATGGGAGCATAACTATTCCGGCTTTCGATAGCATTGAAAACATCATCATTACATTTTTGTTAAACTAATTAGGATTTTTTTTTTAATTTTTATTTAGTGCAATTATATTATAAATTACAATTGTTATTTTTCGATTACTATTGGTTACCTTATTAAAACAAAATGCACAATTTTATATATGATATCTGATGAAATGTACGTCGTAATAAATCAAAATGACAATAGCTGCTAGTTGGTATCGTTCGAAGTTTTCGGTGTAGAATTGTTACTTCCCATAATGAGCATCGGTTTCCCAGGTTCGCTTCCATAAATTTTTCCCGCCTTTTTGGCCATCGAACCAAGTAGCTCTTGGGAAACTTTATGTGCTGAGCGTAACGAAGATGCCCATTCTTTTAAGCCGATTTCATCCGAATTAGTCAAAATGATTCTTCCGTCGCGACTTCCATCATTTACCCGTATTTGAATACACTGCTCACCCTTGTATTGTATGAAATCGGATGATATTTCTTCCACTTGATCCATAAATATTAATTCGGGCTTATTATTGCCACTTTCGAAATGCAATTCCAATCGATTTGGATAAAGTTTGGCATAGCGTGTCTGCCACAATGACGCAAATGAACCACCCAATTTTTTCATATATCCATGGAGTATACAATCCGATTCTTTTTCATTGGCATCGAAATGTAGTTTTTGTTTGGATTTTTTCTTTTGTTCTAGCTTATCAGTTTCAATATTGACAGTTTCGAAAACAGTTTCAGCAACCTCTTGCTGCCACCTTTCCGAAATGGTCAACGAAAAATATCTGTATAATTCCTGATCAGCATCTGTTAGTTTAATACCTTTTGTGTCCTCTTCATCAAATGAACCAATATCGAATGCATCGGCCGCATTCACTTCTCCTCTCGGAGGAATCAATGGTGGTGTGTATTTTTGTATGTATGCCTGGTACCAATCAATGCCCGAAAAGAATGGATGCATCTTCACTTCGTCAGCGCCGTGACCCATACATCCGAGTCGTTTGTTTACTTCTCGTTGAAGTAATAAATTCAAAAGATTTTTGAGCTCTTGACTAAATGTATCCGGAAGTTCAACATTCATTGTAAGCGTCATTCTATCGATTTCGTGTTTGTCTTTAGTCTTGTGCTGTCTAAATGGTGAATGTCCCTTAAGCAGTTTGTACAACATACAGCCAAAACTAAACCAATCAGCGCTCGAATCGTATGTTGTGCCTTTAGAGAGAACTTCTGGTGCCATATAACCGTGTGTACCGACAGATGCATGCGGTTTTTTACGTGAATAATCGCATGCCAAGCCAAGATCCGAAATTCGCACATGCCCGTTTTCGTCAAGTAAAATATTGGCTGGTTTCAAGTCCCGATACACAATAGAACGTTTATGCATATGCTCCAAACCCAATATAACTTCAGCAGCGTAGAATTTCATCTCATCCTCGTTGAATACACCATGTTGGGACAAATGATAGTGCAAATCGCCGCCATTCATTAAATCCAAAATGAAGCACAACTTATCCGGTGTATGAAAAGCATAAGTCATGCACACTATGAACGGGCAGTCAACACCAGTGCTGACGCCTTGCAGCATAGTGCGTTCATTTAACGCTAGCGTTTCTCCCTGCTTCATTTTAATACGTTTCTTATCCAAACATTTCATAGCATACATTTTACCTGTATCAGCCTTACGACATCCGTACACCTCGCCGAATCCACCGCGCCCAATTATCCGGTGCACACTAAAATCGTTCATTGTTAATTGTATGTTGAGTTCCATATTCTTCCACTGACAAAAACGCGTAAATTTGTCACTTTCCAGAAACTTCTTAAATGGCTTTCCTTTAAGGTGGTTGAAAATCTCTTCAATGTAGGGTTCAAACAAAGTAGTAGGTACTTCGTTCTTTAATAAATATTTTTGAACATCAGCGACAGCTTCTTTCGAATACTCATAGGTATGGGATAGCATTTCTTCCATAATAAATTCATCATAAATCTCTCGAGCCAACTTTCTGCGTTCTTCATAGCATTCTGTTTTCTCGAAATTCTTTATCTGTTCGTAAAATCGTAATTCCTTAATGGGCTCATCAGAATCATTTTCGCAAAAGTCCTTAAACAGCAGGTAACCCAGCACTTGATTGAAGATTTTATTGAAATTCAATTCGTTTTCTTTTTCAAGATACTTGTACATAACACTGCGGACACTTGGATCGGGCAGTATTACTTTTTTACTTGCCCTTGCAGCTGGAGTGCACTTTGATTTCTCCATAGCCATAAGGTAGCTAACATCAGCCAAAACTGCCTCCAAATCGGCCATTGTGATGTTTTATAATTAATCAATTAATCTCCACGTAAAATTACAATAGTTTGCTTAGAGGGAGGCGTGGCAGTTATAGAAAAGTAAAAATAAACTTGATCAGCAACACCTCCTGATTGTGAGTCAATTTTTTTGCCATCATGGTCTTCTTTCAGACGAAGAGATTAAAAGCTCATGGCTTTCATTTAACTAAAAACATAAAAATGAAATTTATTATTTAATAATAAAACATTTTTAATTAAATAAAACAATAAGCATTACACTGAATATTAAGCCAATAACTCTGCAATTTAAATATTGAAAGGCGTAGAATTTTTTAATAAAGATTTTTTTAATAAATACACGAACGACGATAGATACAGATAAATATTTTGACAATTGGCATAATTGGAAAAATTCTCCACTTGCCAAACGGTTTGATAAAATTCTCCACGTACGAAATAATGTCATTGCCAGCTTGAAAGCTGGCATATCTTGAAAAATAAAATAATGTTAGCTTTGCTACTGCAGATGGGCGCGTGACGTGATTTTCGTCGTGACACAAACACGCACGATGTGACATGGCGTGTTCGTGCTAGAAAATTGGAATTCTTGCATTCTGTTGCGTGTTCGTGTTGACCAAAATTTCTCATTTTGTTACAATTTTCAAACGATTATAAAATTATTTCTCATTTTAGAACAAACATTTTATCCAATATTTTGAATTCGTTTAGAAGCAAAGAGGTACAAGTGCAGTAAGCTTTCAGTAAAATACTAATACTTAGGCTGCTATATATATTTCTGGCCTGGGCAACACTAAGTGTTGCCAGGTGCAAAGGTGGAAAGTTTGACATTTTTTAGCATAAACGTACTCAGAACGTTTTGACGTACGACCATCATTTGTGTTGTTCACAGTGACTTGAAAAAATCAACTTGGCAAAAAAATGGAATTAACTCGTGAACATTTTCGTGCGATCATTTTTCACAATTTTCGACGTGGATTATCACGACAAGAGTGTATCGATGAACTTAAATCTTTGTATGGCGATAAAGCACCATCCTATAGCACTGTGAAAAACTGGTTTAATGAATTCAATCGTGGCCGACGCTCACTCAAAGACGAATTCCGTGAAGGTCGTCCAAAATCAGTTGTTGGGCCACAAAATATCGATACAGAGCATGAACTGATAATGCAAGATCGTCATGTGGCATATTGTGAGATAGAGGCATCCTTGCACATTAGTTCCACTCCAATACATTCGATTTTGCATGAACACTTAGTTGTAAAAACGTTTGTTCTCTTTAGAAACCCCATAATTTATCAATCGCTTAAATTATCAATGGAAAAATTGATTTTCTTAACTCACTGTAAACCAAGGCTGTCAGCGTAGAATAAAAGTGAGCCAATTTCGGCTCGACCAACAACATCAATATTTCTGTACAACATTCAAAGAAATAATTTTTGTTGTTTTTTTTTCACGCTCGTCAAAATTTCGCGTTTTTATTGCTTTTTGCGTACACACAAAATCGAACTCGAACCAACATAAAGCAACAACAACGACTACGTCGCATCAAAAACAAAAACAATATGGGAATTAATGCGTTGATGCACAGTTGCGAAAATGCAAGTCTTTTACGCACTAACGCCCGAATGTTCAAAGTGAATATTTCCATCTTGAGAAATTGCAGAAGTAGTGCGAAATTTTCGGCAATGTGTTTGTTGTTTTATAAATGTCAAACTTTCGCAACCCGCACTTCCGCAACGACGCAGAGCATTGCGCATCAACTCGTGAATACCCCTACATTTTGTGTGTGTCTCAGTTCTTAGAAATTTTGAAAATTGTTGAAATATTATTGTTGTTGTAAACGAGGCATGAAAAAACAACAAAAAATTGTTTTTGTGATTGTTAAATTCGAATTTGAAGTTATTGTAAAAGAGAAAATTTTGTGACTGCGCTGCGTGCGCTTGGCTCAGTGTTTTGAAAACGCTGACACCCATGCTGTAAACAAAACAAATAGCACTTGTACATCAAAACGTTGTGACTACGTTTATGCTAAAAAATGTCAAACTTTCCAATGGAAATGTCAGATTGCACCTGGCAACATTAAGTGTTGCCTAGGCCAGAAATATATATAGCAGCCTACGTATTAGTATTTTACTGAAAGCCTACTGCACTTGTACCTCTTTGCTTCTAAACGAATTCAAAATATTGGATAAAATGTTTGTTCTAAAATGAAAAATAGTTTTATAATCGTTTGAAAATTGTAACAAAATGAGAAAAATAAGTATCAAAATATGTATGTATCTCAAAAAACTCTTTCAATATAGGATTTTGAAACTTTTGGTTATATGGGAGGTGCCACGCCCTCTTGTCCGATTTCGCCGTTTTTGCTGGGAGCCTATATTTACAACCCGACTCGACAAGCAATAAATCATGCATAATATCATAACAGCAAAATATCTAGTGGAGTCACCAAAATGTCTCCCTTTGTTCCTTGGAAGATTCTTGCAGTTATTTATTAAAATAATAATGCACCATTTAATCAATTTTAATTATAAGTTATTTTATTTCGATACAGTTTTTCATTATTTTTTACAATTCAATTGTAGTTTTGGTATATAATTATTGTTACTTATGTTAAAAATCAATTAGGCATATCTATAAAAAATCACTTTCTATAAAATAGCTTAAAACACTTAAATATGACTTTTATCTATATAAAAAATGTACGAAAAGCACAGATTTATTTATTACATTAAACATTTATACATTAAAAACTAGTGATCTATTTTTAACAAAGACAATGCAGTATTTTATAATTAAAACATCTAGGTCCAGCTTCCAGCCTTAAAGGGTACTGACTATAAAAAACTCACAGTTTAAAAATGTTTTTGATTAAATATTTAAGTATATTAGTAGTCTTACTTATGTTTAAAAAAAAAAAAAGAAAAAAAACTTTTTTAAACTTAAAACAAAAAGTAATTATTGTACTTTGAAGTAGCCATTTTTATCTATAAACTGCTACGCCTCAAGCCAGCCTGTAGGATTAGCAGCAAAATCAGCATTAGTAGAGGAGCCTTGTCCACAGATGCACGTGATATATGACGCCCTAGAAAGAAAAATGTTGGTCAATTTAATTTTGTAATCAACATTAGAAATTTAAACAACAAAAAATAAATATTTCATAAGCAATTAGTTTATGTAAATATACAAGAGAAAGATTCGAAATAAAAACTAGTGCCTTTGGCCTGGCCAAAAATTAAATACCCTACACTCCAGCATTTTGAAAATGTTACTTGTATGGGAGGTGCCATACCCTCTTGACTGAATCAAGGTTCTGATCGGATCGTTGCATTAACTATCTCTATTATCCGATTGAAATTTGGTTGGATTATCTCAAAAAACGCTTTCAGTATGGCATTTTGAATCGTTTGCTTATATGGGAGGGATTTTGGATGTTTTTCGATTCTTTTGGACTTTTACCAATATTTTATGTTTTTCGATACTCTTGGAGTTTTTCCGATATTTTAGATGATTTTCGATACTTTTTGACTTTAGCCGATATTATGGATGTGTTTCGATACTTTAAAACTTTTACCGATATTTTGGATGTTTTTCGATGCTTTTGGACTTTTATCGGAACTTGGATATTTTTTTCGATACTTTTTGAATTTTACCGATATTTTAGATGTTTAGATGTTTTTCGATACTTTTGGACTTTTACCAATATTTTATATGCTTTTCGATACTCTTGGAGTTTTTCCGATATTTTGGATGTTTTTCGATACTTTCGGACTTTTCCCAATATTTTAGATGTTTCTCGATACTTTTTGACTTTAACCGATATTATGAATGTGTTTCGATACTTCAAAACTTTTACCGATATTTTGGATGTTTTTCGATACTTTTGGACTTTTACCGGAACTACTTCTTTGTTAAATATTTCTCTATAAGACTGCATCATTAGATTTTTGAATTTTAGTGGTCGAAAAATTTTTTTTTTTCTTCCCCAAAAGACCACTGTGCAGTGCAGTAGCGCCTTTTGTTTAAATTACAAATGAGCATTTCTTTTGTTTGTACAAAATTTAAAGACTCGAAACATTTACGTACACAAACAAGTGCAGCAACCCCCGATAGCCACCTACTGTTGCAATAACATTGGCAAGAAAATTTGGCCAGTGTTATAACCAGACATCATAATTTTACACCTACGTTTTCTTTACTTAATAAAATAATTTATTGATGATATTTAGCTCGTCTAAACTGATAAATAGCGCGAAAAGTAGAACCAACACATTTTAATCTTATCAGCCTCGGTTCAGTAATTCGTGTGGATTCAATTACTTGTCATTTCGGTAGCTTTTAAATGAAAGCGATGATTCGCACGATAAGAAGCATAGAGATCTCTTTTTTGAAGCATCACAATTACAATTAAAATTGATTTTTGTATACAAAAAATTTACCGTTTACGAAATGAAAAGTAGTTGAAACCACATGAATTTCAAAGTATGCCTTTTTAATGAACTTTTCGATTTCATTGGCTTTTAATGACCTATTTTTGCATATTTTATTGCTCTCTATGGGCAAGCAAGGATATTAACTCAAAAATGTGGACTGATTCTATTATTTCCATCAAAAGAAAAGTATGAATGAAGAATGTCTAAGGCACTTACTAATAGGCTGATATCCTTACGCTTATGTATATCTAGAATGCAGACTTACACCCAAAATACTGAAAGTAAACAGCGCTATGCAAATGGAAGCTGATCAATCTACAGATACTACCAAACGAAGGCTAAAGACGAAATGGCAGACCAAAAGTCCCTACCTAATAATATGCAAAGTTGTAGAGAGAAATCAAAGTCAAAGCAAAGGATCGCATTTGATGGAAATGATTCATTTAGGCATTGCACTCCCCCCCTAGAAGTTACAAGACTATACAAAATTACAAGGTGAATAGCACAATTAATAATGCGTTTAATGAAATTTCCTGAAATTTTTAAGAAAATATACAAATGAATCAGTTAGTAAAATCACGTTGTGAATAATGGCATGAACAATTTCTTTGAAGGAATATATATTTTTTTTTTTTAATTTATGTAGAATTAATTATGATGAGTAGGTACGCACAAGAAGTGAATCAATTTATAAATGCAATATTTTTGATTTTTTTCTTTTTAATAATTTTAATAAGAATGTGTGTAAGTACGCTTTATTGTATAAAATGTTTATATGAAACATTTTGCAGAGTTTACTTATTTTGCTATTGGTTTATTTTCTCTATTTTTTATTATTTCAATAAAAATTGATATTAACCTGGCAGACAGCTAGTACACATAAATAGCTGCTAATTGTTTGGCAACATATACGTACATACAGATAGTTTTTTTTAAATCCAATATTTTGTAGTTTATTTGAGTATTCAAAGTGGTTTTCATAAAAGTTTACTAATTGAATTAGTAAAACGATTTAGCACCAAAAATTTTATAGTTTATTATTGTTTATGCTATAAATAAAAAGTGCTAAAGGGAAAAATATCAGTAAATCAGATTCCAATCAGTGAGCGATTCATTTATGGCAATTTCTTAAATAAACACAAACAAATTAATTTTAACAAAAAAAAAACATTTGTTAGATGGCATTGCCGGAAATACGAAAAAACTTGTTAAAAAAAGGAATAGCAGTCTACAAATGCCATACAACCATTGGAAAAAAAAAAATCGTCCAAAAGCTTCTCCAATCAAAATTTGATCTTCCTTAAATCTCAAATAATACGAGCCTTAAAGTATGCAATGAATTTTTAGTGCCGGCTTAACTAATCTCTGTAGTGGAAGAAGGTGCGCGTCTTTACTAAAACAACTTGCGCAATTAATCAAACAAAAATTGGACCCCACTATGTATGTTACAAAAGATATTAGAAACATTGAGAAAATTTTTCTGCTATGATACCTTATATGGATGTAACTGGATTTGCCATAAACATAAATATACGGGGAAGACTAACAAAAGTTCGCTGAATTTATTCTTTTTAAAAAATTCAAAGATGAGTCAGAAAGATTGATCACAATGCAGACAAGAAAACGTTAAATAACTGAAAGATATGCCAAAACCAACACCGTAAGAAATTCATCATGCGATTCTTCAGCCAATATAAGTTATTATCGAATGCCAAAGTCCAAGACTGACATGAGAAATCATTTGGGGTTAAATGCCATCGCTGTGTCGCAAATATTGGATAATGATCTGCTGTACACGAAATAATCTGCTCGATGGGTTCAAAGCAATTTAATTGATATACAAAAAAAGAAGCTCGAGTATATTTCGCCCATATTTCCTACACAAAATCGAAAATCGACGATTAAGAAACTTTAATAATATCGTAACAGATGATGAAGCTTGTTTTTAATGGTACTACCCAGAAACCAAATAACAGTCCATGGTATGGAGCCCGGAAGGAGCGAATCCTTCAATTAGAGTAAGACAAAAAAGTAATGATGTCCATTTACTTCATAAGAGCGAAAATTGTAGCTACAATTCCTTTGAATACTTAACAGACAGTACGAAATGTTATACTGAAGACAGCTTACGAACAATTTTAAAAAATTTGTTGGAAAACCCAAAGAAAAGAGAAACTAAGTATGTCGCTACTTCTTTCATCATGATAAGCACTTCTGAAATATTACATAGCTTTATTAAGGTCTCTTTGGTCGAAGAAATTCCCCCAGCACCATATTTTTCGCATCCAAAACCTTGTGATTTGTGTTATTTCCAAACATCAATAAATTTTAGATGGTAGCAATGCGGAGCTAATTAAAATTATTACATAAAAAAAACACAATTTTTGCAAATTTTACAATTTTTGCAAATTTAACAATTTTTATGACGTTTTTTACGCATAATTTCGAAGTTTTAAGCTTTTTTTGCTTTCACTGAACACTAATGAAATTTTCGGTAGAATATTTTTGTAGAATAATTTAACCCATTTTAGCTCAGTTTTGGAAAAAGAGGTCAAATGACCCATAAAAAGGATATTACTGGTTGCGATGTTCTAGGAAATTGTTCTTTGCATGATTTTATGATAACTTTGTGACAACAAGTTTTATCTAAAATGTAATTTTTTTATTTTTAAAGTAGGATAAAATTTCGAAAACACGTGTTTAGTGTGTATTTTAGCTTAAAAGAACGATATATGGCTAGATACCTTGATTCAAAACGAAAAATTTGATATATAGCGTGACTCTTTACGAGCATTTTTAGGTCATAATAAAATAAAAACCGTATTAAGCCGAGACTTTGCATTAAAAGGCGATGAGGAACTTTTTAATTATGTTCAAAAAATTTGAAATTTTCTCACCTTTCTTTTTTCAGAACCCTCTTTCAGAATTTTGGGAGTTATCCAGGAAATTCTTAATATCTTTTTTTTTAAACAATCCAATACAGAAGTTCAAGGATCAAAGAAGCTTTCAACTATTGCAACCATTTGCTATATTTATAAGGTGTTGTCTATGATAGTGCAGTTCAGTATGGGTTTGATTGCAGTGCAATAAGATTAAAATGTTGACTATTGAATAAGTTTAAAGATATGTATTTAAAGGTTCCAACTATCGCAACCATTTTCTAAACTTATAATGTTCTGTTTATGATAATGTAGTTCAGTATTGGTTCGATTGCAGTGCATTCAAATTAAAGTGTTTACTAATGAATAAAAAGTATTTGCCCAAAAAAGTGAAGTGTGTGAAAACTTTATGTAAGTGGTTTTTAAAGATTTTAATAAAAGTAAATTAAAACAAAAGACATTTCAAAGAGATTGGAATTACTTGTGATTTTGATTTTGTTACTATCCATAGGTAGAACTTTTACTGAAGGATAAGGATAATCTAAGGGTTTAATTTTGTAACAATAACATTTCGATTTATTACTTAGTAATTTATTACTTACATTGTTTGGCTAACGCCGGCGAACAGCAGCATTCCTTAACTTCTTCGTAAAAGAAACAAGTGCCCACCGATGGTGAATATGATTGTTCACCAACATAGCATATGTGCGGTATAAATGGAAGTCCCTCTGAAAATGTACAAATAAAGAAAATTAATTATTTAGATTTTAGCAAGTTCTTAGATGCATAAACTTTTAAGAATAAACTTTTGGCTACGCAAGAACTGCCCTTTAAAAATTACATATGTCCCAAGTTTATGGCATTAAAGCCATTCAATCGCAACCAGCGCATTTATAATATTAATTAACAATTTGTCCAACTGTCTGTCATTCTGTCGTGTGCTCCTTCAAAATTCGACACATTCCTGTCAACAAACACAAAAAGACCAAAAAGAAAAATCATTTTCCAAAAATTGCAAATCGCAACTGTTTATTATTATACCACCATAGAATGATTGATGATCAGGGACTGCAGTGATGCGTAAATATCTGCTTACTCAAGAAATGCGAATGCAGCACATAAACTATTTTCATGCGAGTACATTAGAGTGCCTCAAAAAAGTCAGCATCTCTTATAAATGAAGGACGCACGAAATATTTCTAATCTTTTCTTTTGATTGACTCATAAAGGTCTGTTACGGAAACAGTGGGATTTCAAGAACTTTTCGTTTTGAAAGCTTTTTTATGAAAACATTGAGTCGCACGACAAAAAGTATAAGAACTCTTTTTTGGAGAATTGCATGCTCTACAAATAATATGGATTTGTGTATACGAAAAACCGACCATTTCAAAATTCAGCCGTATGCTATACACGTAACAACACTCGGGGTGTCAAACGGCTGAATTTAGAAGTAGTCGGATCGTTGAACATGTTTAAAATGTGAAAGAAATTTTAATTTCGTTAAGTCTGGTAAACAACTTTAAATTCCTAATCTTTGCCTTTAAAACCTAATTTAAATTATGTTGATATCTTTTTTTTCCTCAAAGATATCCTAACCTAAAAAGACACAAAAGTGCAAAAAACCCGTTTTGACAATATTTCAGTCTACGATATCTCTTAGAAGCACGAAGATATAAATATAATTTAAATTAGGTTTTAAAGGAAAGGATTGGGGCTTTTAAATATCTAAGCCATATTTGACGAATAAATGATATGTTACATAGTTATATAGCTTCAAAAAATGGCAAAAACCGACTTTTTTTGTTCTTTAGGTTACAACATCTCATAAACTATACACGATAGAGCAATTCTGAGGTTGGATTCGCGTTTAGCATTGCAAAACACATCGATTGTGATTATTTTAATTTTTGTTTAATGTATTTAAAAAATTTTTTTTTTCTTTTTGTATGGGAAAATGCCCCAATTGGAAAAGCGATTATCTCAAAATTTAGTCGAGGAGTCACGAGTGAAATTTTTTTATACATCATTTGAACGATAAGTAAACAGAATCTGGAAAAAAATTTGATGCGCTACGACGTCCGATTTAGAACGGGTTAAGGCACACCGTGAGGTACTCAGTTTTTGGATCCACTCAAAGAAAACTTTTCATAAATTTTTTTTTTCGAACTGCCCTAATAAATCACGTAGAAATCTGTGAGAATCCGCAATACGCTTATATTTGGCATTAAAGTTTATTTTTAGTATTCTACCAAAATGTAGAGCATTTGTGTGTTACATGTAATTTGAAATGCTATTTTTCTACTCGTATGTTGTTTTTTACATTCATGTTTCTGCGTTACTTATGCAATAAACTTTAAAAAGTATCCGAGTTATGGCATATTTTAGATCTTTTTGATGATCAGTTTCAAAACGGTGCTTCCTTCGGGCATGCCATTTTAAGATTAATGCACACTCGTAAATGTGGGTAAAATTTCGTTTCTAAATGAATCAGCAAAATTCTTAAAATTCATTTTTTTTTTTATATGAAACAAAAAAAAATAAAAAATGTTTTTGATCAATACGAAAAGCTGATAGGATTTGGTATTAATTACTAAATGGTTTATTTGATATTCGCGAAATTAAATGTAAATGGTTTTTGCATCAATAATGAACAAGGTATTCCAAAAGAAAGTTCATATTTTTTTAGCTTCCAGCGTGAACGCAACGAATATGAGGGGCGCGGGAGGTACATATATCACTCGGTAGGCTGGATCTTGGGAGTTTAGTAGCTATAGGACGTTTCTCGGGAGCTGACCGCGCGTTGTGAGTGCGAGAGTTTTACAAAAACTCTGATTTCGGCGACTGCTACACGGAAAAAACTATCTCGTAAAAATTCATTGATAACACAATCCTGCATGGGTTTTCCTCTCTAAGTTTTAAAAAGCGATTTCTATAGATTTAAGTGTGTACTGATTACGAGAAATAATGAAAAAATTCCAGCACGTCACAATTTTCAGTGATTTAAGTTTTACTTAAGTGCCTTTTTTGTATATACAAGACTACCACGCCTATACTACTGAACGTATCAATACCATATTTGCACCAGATGTTTTTTTGGTGCTCCAACACATTATTTTTGAGGTTATGAAAACTGAAATATCTCAAAATTCTGACGTGATAGAAAGAAACCAAGTTCCGATTCGTGATGAGGAGGTCCCAAACCACCATAATGGCTTCAAAAATCAAGAGAGGAAAAAAAAGTGTCGAATTTGCAGGCCTGTCACGGCGTGCCTTAACCCGTTTTAAATCGAACGTCGTAGCAGATCAAATTTTTTTCCAGATTCTGTTTACTTATCGTTCAAATGATGTATAAAAAAATTTTCACCCGTGACTCCTCGACTAAATTTTGAGATAATCCCATTTCCAATTGGGGCATTTTCCCATACAAAATAAATAAAAAATTTTTTTTAACTACATTAAACAAAAATCAAAATAATCACATTCGACCTCAGAATTGCTCTATCGTGTATAGTTTTTGAGATATTCTAGCAAAAATTCAAAAAAAAAGCCATTTTTTGAAGCTATATAACTATGTAAAACATCATTTATTCGCTAAAAATGGTTTAAGTACTTGGAAGCCCTGATGTTTTTCTTTAAAACCTAATTTAAATTATATTTATACCTTTATGCTTCTAAGAGATATCGTAGACCGAAATATTGGCTAAACGGGTTTTTTGCACTTTTGTGTCTTTTTAGGTTAGGATATCTTTGAGGAAACAAAAGATATCAACATAATTTAAATTAGGTTTTAAAGGCAAAGACCAGGACTTTCAAGTTGTTTTTGTTACTTTAATATCTAGTTTACATGATTTTTTTTTTTTTTCAATTTTCACTCGGGGTATCAAACGGCTGAATTTAGAAGTAGTCGCTTCGTTGAACATGTTTAAAATGTAAAATAAATTTTAATTTCGTTAAATCTGGTAAGCAACTTGAAAGTCCTTATCTTTGCCTTTAAAACCTAATTTAAATTATGTTGATATCTCTTTTTTCCTCAAAGATATCCTAACCTAAAAAAACACAAAAGTGCAAAAAAATCGTTTTGACAATATTTCGGTCTACGATATCTCTTAGAAGCATGAAGATATAAATATAATTTAAATTAGGTTTTAAAGGAAAAGATTCGGGCTTTTAAGTATCTAAGCCACATTTGACAAATAAATGATATGTTACATACATAGTTATATAGCTTCAAAAAATGGCAAAAAACCACTTTTTTTGGTCTTTAGGTTACAATATCTCATAAACTATACACGATAGAGCAATTCTGAGGTTGGAATCGCGTTTAGCATCGCAAAACACATCGATTGTGATTATTTTAATTTTTGTTTAATGTGGTAAAAAAAAAATTTTTATTCTTTTTGTATGGGAAAATGCCCCAATTGGAAAAGGGATTATCTCAAAATTTAGTCGAGGAGTCACGGGTGAAAATGTTTTTATACATCATTTGAACGATAAGTAAACAGAATCTGGAAAAAAATTTGATGTGCTACGACGTTCGATTTAAAACGGGTTAAGGCACGCCGTGCTGTGTAATCCCTGTAATTTTTACTGATTTTTTCAGTAAAAAACCGTAATTTTTACTGATTAGACACAGTCAATTTATTAAAATGTGTAAAAAATAAAAAATCTCATCTTGACGTAGCAAGTATCGAACTTAAGACCTTTGTGTTTATAGCCGACGCTCTAACTACCGAGCTACTGTGGCACTTTCATTTCTACCGCTTATTGTCTTATTTCAATTATTTTTAAACAAAATTTTTTACAATTTCAATCAGTAATAATAGTCCGGGAGCCGGCAATACTAAAAGTGCCGTCATCGCGGATTCTGAAATTTTTAATGCAAAATGGTAGTTTACACTAAGACGAAAAAGAAAAGCTTGGTCAGCATGGCTATAGCCTGGCAGAAATATTTTTAAATGATTTTTGAATTATTAAATTTTCGGAATGTTTTACCGTCATTGCGGATTTTGATCAATCTTAATATTAATTGATGATAAATTTCATAAACAGAAAAATTCCGGCCGACCAAATTTTTTTCGCCGAAAATGACCGGCAGACCTATTTTAATGGTGCTACAGTGGGTACAATTTCTCTGTTATCACGGAAATTTGTTTTTTTTTTTTAAATAACGTGTTTTAATGTCAAATTTAAAAAATCCGCGATGACAGCAAAACATTCCGAAAATTTTATAATTCAAAAATCATTTAAAAATATTTCTGCCAGGCTATAGCCATGCTGACCAAGCTTTTCTTTTTCGTCTTAGTGTAAACTACCATTTCGCATTAAAAATTTCAGAATCCGCGATGACGGCACTTTTAGTATTGCCGGCTCCTCGCTTATAATTGAAGGGTATTCTAAGTAAATATTGCAGAGATCGCTGGTATTTTTTCATGTGCGCACTTTTTACTAATCTATTCAGCATTTTTTACTTTTTGAAGTTTAAACTGTAGATTTTACTTTCGTATCATTATTTTTTCATGAGAATTCAGTAAAATAATTAAATTACTGGAACAAACCGTAATTTTTCATGACATTATTATCACTTTGTGCTGTTTGAAAATCAATTTTCGCTGATAATTTTTTTGGGTGTACGTTTTCTGGCGTCTTTGATGATCTTGGCTGCTCCGATTTTTGATTTTTCTAATGTTATACAGGTCCTTACAAATTTCTTTATCCACTTTCGAATGAAACGTATGCTTGGCGCCTAATTTAAGTGGCGAAAGCCTCCAAGAAAATATCCACGGGGCGACCAAGATCTTTAAGAACGGCAGAAAACTTGGCAGTCGCTGAAATCAGAGTTTCTATTAAACTCTCGCACGCACTACGCGCGGTCCGCAACTGAGAAACGCTCCATAGCGACTAAGTTCCATGCTACCGATTAACATACCCCTGCGCCCATCGGATTCGTTGCGTTCACGCAGGTAGCCAAACATGTATGAACTTCCTTATCGAAAACCTTGCATTCGGAAAATAATTACGCGCTTCAACCGAAAACCATTGCTGAGTAGAAAAAAACTGCTAAAGGATTTTTCGAAGTTGGTTCGTTTAGCGGTGCGATAGCTTTTCAATATTCGAAAAATCAAGTGTTAGGTAAAGAAAAAACGAATTTTTGGGTTAAAAATTTAAATTTTTATATGAGATTTTCATTTCTCACTTATGACGTCTTGTTTGGAAGATATTGACATATTTGGAGAAAATTACAGAAAACTTTGAAAAAGAACAAAACACCCTTAATTTTGCATTTTTCCCTCCCACACAAAATATGGGTTCACGGAGAGAATTTTGAGCTAATAACAATCCCAAACCAATCAATTTTGGGTGTGATTTTCAGCTTGTCCATAATTTTCTTGATATTAAGAAATAATGTGCTTGTTCATCAAAAAAATTAATATGCCCATTTGAGCTCAATTCAATTCAATTTGGGATTGTTCGTCAAAAATTTATAAAACGCTTTTGTGCTTAATTTCAGTCCTTTTGTACTTGTTTATAAAAAAAAAATAAATATTCCCATTTTTTTTAATAATTTCTTATATATCAAAATATAAATATGACCATTCTTGCCAAATGCAAGAAATGTCATTTCATTTTCCAAAATCAATGTACCAAAATGTCCAAAGACACCTCAGTACATCGTAACATCCCATTATGGGATGTCAGGAGTATTTACTCTATTATAAATACCCAATTCGACTGTCGAGCAGGAATTATTTAAGCAGTAGATGACATAGTCATATTGAGAATCATAAACACACAGAATAAACACAAATGAAAATTTATTTTTTGATAAACAATCACATAAGGGCTGGAATTAAGCAAAAAATGGGCTTATTTATTTTTTTTTGATAAACAAGTACAAAATGGCATGCATTGAGTACAATTGGTCTTAATTATCAAAATTTATATTATGCCCAAATTTGAACTTGAATTGCGAACAAGTTGGGCGTATTTTGGGATGATTTTATGCTATATTGGGCTTAATTCTGAATATTTAATTTAAAAACGATTTGAGCTAGATTTTAGAACATTTTTTCCCTCCGTGTTCGGTTCTAGTAAAGTACTTTCGATTACCATTGATGAGTAGAAAAAAACTGTAGCAGTTTTTTTTTCGAAGTTAGGTCGTTAAGCGGCGCTATAACGTTTCAAAGTTCGAAAAATCAAGTATTATAGAATAAACGTATTTTTGGATTAAAAATTAAAATTTCTGTATGAAATCTTCATTTCTCGTTTATGATGTCTTATAAACATAACTTCAGCATAGTCCAGTGAATAATTGCTTCGAAGATATTAAAGGCATACCTTAAACAGTTTTGAAGAAAATTACAGAAAACTGTGAAATAGGACCAAACACCCTCAATTTTGCATTTTTTTCCTACCACGATCAATGCAAAATTTGGGATAAGTTCTAATGCCGTATTATCGATTTCATTTAATGTGTAGAGCAGCACAATCAAGGGATTTCGTAAAGTTGGGTCGTTAAGCAGCTCTAAAGCATCTACAGAAAATTTAATTGCGAAATTTCACACTAGGTACTGTAAAACTCTAAATCTTCATTTTGAATAAAACTTATTGTTGCCAGGTCATCATTTAATCACGCAATAATCAATTCTCTAAATAATGGCTATAATGCGTTAGTGTATTCTACAAAAATATTCCACGGAAAATTTCATTTCAAAAAATAGCTACATTTATCTAGGAAGCATCAACTCAAGAATCTCAAAAGCAAAAGGCTTGTTCGGTCAACTCTACCAAAATATGGACATTTCCGGATATTTCAAACAGAAAACTACGCAAATAGAGACATACTCTCCGGGAATCACCCACAAAAGTTTGCCTCCAAGCTGTTGAGTGAAATCTATAGGGCAGTAGATATACCAAAAGTTATCTTCAAAAGGTTTTCGAAAAAAAAAACTTCCACTACGAGTGATAGGGGATTAAACGAGTCAAAACTTAAGTTGCAAAAAGGTCTCGAATCTCATCCTAGATTATTGAAATTAATCATGTTAAGGTATAATTCCCTGATCAGCTTATGTTTCTACTTTTTTTAAGCATAATATCATATATTGCATTTGATTATAAAAAGACATTCCTTCTAGAAAAGTCCAACAGGTTTAAATTTCACCATTTAACAAGTCCATTTAAATCAGTTTTAGACCTATGTAATGATTATATTCATTAAAAGAATAAACAACAAAACTATTAAAATTTTACAATTTAACAAAATTATTTTATTAACCTGTCTTTAGTAATCAAAATTATGTGAATTAGTCATCAAGAAAGTGCAAAATTCACTGCGAACGCATAAATACCGTCGGTTCTCCTATTAATTCTTAAATTGGTTGGATAGATTGAAACGATTGAATGAACGTGTCTTTTGTGATTAACTTATGCATTTAAATAATAATTTTGATTTAAATTGAATGATAGATACCTATATGAAAAATGGAATGTGCAAAAAAAGTAATTCTATTTATTGATAGATTTATTTTTAAATTGTTTGGCGTTACGTGTAGCTTATATTCATTTTGTGCTAATTACTTGTATTGTAAGGAACATGTGTTGTATGTTAAAAAGAAAAAGGTACCAAAATTATATTTATTTTTATATAATTAGTATAAAGTTAAGGTTCAAGAAAAATTTTCGCATTAAGTTAGATTCTATATAGGGTTTATCGCATAAGGTTACGAAGCTGCTGGGAGGGGATAGGGGAAGCCTAGAGTAACAAAAAATTGTGGGGGTCTAAAATGTACCCCTAAAGAGTTATAGGGTTAAAACTGATTTTCTGACTCATTTAGAATAAAAATTTTCTAGGGTCACCCTAGCGTTTTAGAGAAACTTTTTTTTTTTTGATTTGAGGTCAGAAAAAAATATTTTTCAAGAACAATCTGTTTGAAAGCTGCGGTAGATAAAGGACAGCGCACACATCATATGTAGTAACCCGTGTGTTACATAGAAAAGTTTTTTTTTTCGACCTCAAATTAAAAAATTGGTATGACAAATGTACTATCAAATTAAAGGAAATTTAACGAGTATTCTAAAAAAAATTATTAAAGCTTATGTTAATAGGACCTTTTTCTTACTAAAATGACCGCCAAAGTCAAAAATTAGGAAAAATAATTTAAAATATCAACTTTGAAGATCCAGAACTTTGCGAAATCTTTTTAAACCCTATAAATATAAACCAAACACACTCTTAAAAAGCTCATACAATTAGCTAAAAGTTTCTTTTAAAAAAGTTTTGCTCTAAAACAATAGAGTGATCCAAGAAAATTTTTTTTGTAAAACAAATCAGAAAATCAGTTTTAGCCCTATAACTCCTCAGGGGTACATTTTAGAGCCCCCCACCCCACCTTTCCGCTATCACCTTCCAGAAGCTTCGTTACCTTATGCGATACAGCCTGAATAATGATTAGAGCTTGAGTAAGATCATAGATTTAAAAAAGACTTAAGCAACAAACTTTTTACTTATTTAAAAATAAATTATATTATATACAAGAAGAAATGCATTAGCACAAATTTACGAGTTTGTGTGCATTTCAAATTTAAATTAAAAACAAATTTTCAACAAAACAACTCTCTATTCGGTTGTTCACCAAACTCTTTTGATGATAATACAATTTAAGGTACATTGACAGCCTAATTAATGCGTTTAGGTGTTTTGCGGTACTTATGTATATTGCTTTTTTTAGATTTTACAGCACACTCTTTAAAATTGTATATGTTTTTATAAAATATGTGCACAATAAATTTTTACACGATGCATAGGATGTACCTATTACTATGTGTATGAGCAATCGACATTAACCCAAGGTATTTCATGCAAGGCGTTCATTCAACTGGAAAACTTGCAGTGCGAACTATATGAGGTTTTATTTGAACAAATGATTTCTTACGTATACGGGTTGGTTTTTTCGTTTTCACTTGGTTTAATTGTTTTAATGTAATTTATAAGATCTAAAAGAATAAAAAAATTACCAACCTACAATATAATAGACTCAATTTTTATTTTATAAAGTAATTTGTTATTTATGTAAATATGTTAAATCAAGTAGAAAATAAAAAGAACAAAAATAAAGTATGCCATTTCCTGCAATTGTTGCGGCCTCTAAGCAAAAATTTTAAATTTTTGTTATACTAGGTATAGATAATAATATATAAAATATAATTATATAATATAATTTTATACCGGACGTAGGGTGCTTATTAAAATTGTTCGTCAAATCTTCGGCGTTTACAGTCCGATCTTAAAGTATGATATATCAATATTTATATCTCGAGAAGACTTCTTTTTTTTTTGCTACAGAGGTCATTGATATTTAGTGCCCCGTTCAAGTACGTACCCACCAGATCTCAGTTTCTACAACCCTAATGTACCACTCTATGTCCTCGATCCAGAAACAAAATATTTTTACAGTATAAAGTCTGGTTTGCGAGTTAGAGGGTTTTCAAAAGTCCTCTAACTCGTTAACCAGACTTTATACTGTAAAAATATTTTGTATCTGGATCAAGGACATACATACATATATAGGTATACCATAATCAAATATTACTAAAGTCGGAAACATACAAATTTTTACCTGGTACTTCATGGGGAAAACCCCAATTTACATAAGTTCCTGGAAAATTGGGAGGGCGCATTTTGGGTGGGGGGACACTTTTCCCATAATCGTTTTCCCAAAAAAATTATTTCCCAAAAACATTTTTCCCAATTTTTTTCCTTCCCAATACTTTTTTCCCCAAAATAAAGTTTTCCCACGCCTTTTTAACTTTTCTCATTAATATATAAGCAACTTATTGCGTTGTCATTTGTTGTTCCATCAATATTTTAAAAGCGCCTTCAAATTTCAGTAAGAAATAAAAGTTAATCAAATTTTTCGTCTTCGTATCTCAACATGGCGGAATTAATAAATTGCCGAAAGTCATTTCTACTCCATGTCGATGGATATCTATATTACAAACGTTCGGGTACCATTGGATCGACAACATATTGGAATTGCCGTAGCAAAGCAGAATGCAGCGCTAGGGCAATAACTTCTGGCGGACCAGAAAATATCACACTGTTAACATTGGGATAAAAATCTTTTGGGACAATCTTTTGGTAAATCTTTTTAGTGGGAAAAAATATATTGGGAAGAAAAAAAATTGGGAAAAACGTTTTTAGAAAATGAATTTCTTGGAAAACGATTTTGGGAAAAGTGTACCCCAACCTTTTTGGGGGGGGGGTTTTGGGAAAAGTGTACCCCAACCCGCATTTTGATATTTTGTTCAGGGCAAAATTCTCTATAGATTGGTATAGGTTCTATGAAGTTTTTCATTAGTGCAAGACTTAAATCTAATGTGACCGATCTAAAAGTAAGTCTTTATGAGTGATATATGCAGAAAAAAAAATTTGGTTACCCAATTTGAGCGTTATTTGCCTGTAGTGAATCGCAATCGTTATTCAAAGTAAATATTTTTTTTTTTTGTGAATAATGCTCATAAAAAAGGAAACAAATACAAGCTATGATAATTAAGTTATTCTAAAACTCATTATAATTCTTAATACTACTGATCTACTCTGGTCATGTCTTCTGATCAATTTAACGCTTCATAATTTCACTAATTTACTCCATTGTAAACAAAAGGTAAACAGATTTTTCTCTCAAAATTACCAAATTAGTTAAAATTACTCTTGAGTAATTGTGTTATATTAAAAAATCATTTACATCAAATATATTCCCATATCAGAAACTCAGATGTCCGATTAAATTATTCGAATTAACCTTAACTCGTTGTAACAACAACATTATTTGCGTGCCAACTATAATTCTATTATGATGATGAAGCGATTAGAGACCATTTAAGTTGTTTAAACTTTACCAAAAGTGGGTTAGTGGAACTGAACATAACTATGGGTAAATACAAAACCAAAAAAACTAAAAAATTAAAGTAAACGCAATTAATTTTAAACATTTGTTTCTTTTTTTTTTTTTTTTTGCTGAAACTTTGTATGCTTAAGAAATAATTTTTATTTGTAAGAAGAAATACAAGTGATATTAATAATAAATAAAAGATAGTCAACAGTGGGGTTATCAGATTTAAAATGGATTTCGTCTGAACTTTTGGAGAAAAAATATGGATTTTTCTGAACAAAGAAATTTAAGCTTATTAAAAAAGAGAAACATATTTTACACATTGAATTTTTTTCAGAATTTTCTAAACTTTTAAATTTAAATTTGTTTTAACAACTCGAAAACATCAGTTCTGCTTTTTCTAATGCTTTTCGTTGAGTATTTCGAAATTGTGTCCAAATTTCAGATCTGCAATTCAGAAAATCGTAACTGTTGCCCTTTTTTAAATAAAGGTGTTTACATATAAACGTCAGACTGATTAAAAAAAAAAAATGATTGGGAGTTCCACGATTGTTCCCAAAAAGCTGAAGGCGGATGTCAAAAAACTGAGCTGAAATCTCGGCTTGATACGGTTTTTATTTTATAACGATCTCAAAAATGCTCGAAATGAGTCGTGAGGCATATCAAATTTCTTGAATCAAGGTGAATAAAAATAATGAGATATCAAACTTAGCATCAACCATATATGATTTTTTTACTTAAATATCCACAAAAAAAGTATTTTGGAAATTTCACCCAACTGTGAAACTCTAAAGACTACATTTTAGATGAAAAATGTTTTAACAAGGTTATCATGAAATTATGCTAAAAACAATTATCTAGAACATCTAAACCCATTATATCCTTTTTATTGGCCTTTTCGACCCCTTTTTTTTCCTCTCCAAAAACTGGGTTATAAAACTTAACAATAATGCGTAAAAATGTTATAAAAATGAAATAATTCTCAAACAAAGTTCACTGAAATAGGTAGGTAATGAAGAAATTTTTTTATATGGGGGTCCAGCCTCCGCCTCCAAGCGCCACCTACCGCTCGTATAAACATATATAGGGGATAGTGTTGCCTGCGGGCATGGGACGGGTGTGGGCACCTCCCGTAACTTTTGACACAAAACAAATACGGCTGTTCTGACAAATGTTAAGCGCGTGTTATGACAGCACGAAGTTTTTGTGCATATACCGGAGCAAACAGACGAATTTGCTTTGTGCTGAGAAGAAAACAATTTTTGAATAAGTGAAAGTCAACACAAAAGTTTTTTTCAATAACTTTCCAAGTGTGATAAATCGAAGTGAATCAATCAAAAAGCTGAATGCAATCTATATTTATGCAGTAAATTTATTATATTTCGTGATTCAAAACCGAATCCCACCCAAATGTTCACACAACAGAATTTGCTTATTGCTTTTCAAAGCGGCTGTCAAAGTCAGTTGTGGGCAGCTAATATGGTTGGTTGTGGGCACCACTCTTTTTTTATTTAATGAGAGTGATTTACTGAAATATCGTCGTTGATGTAAGCATAACAAATTTAAATGGTATTCTTATCCCTTTTTACGCTTTTTTTAGTGGAAAGGAAAGAACCAATAGGCCTTTTAAGGATATCGCAGAAAAAAAAAAAATTGTTTTCATTAAGTGTGGGTGGTAATGTAGCATACCATTTTGTAAAAAATCTCGGTATTGAGTTCCCAGATAAGTGGACCGAGGAGCAGAAAGGGCTAGAAATTACGTCACCTAGGCGGCTTAGTCTGCAAAACAATTGATTTGGCATTGACGCCGAAAACAATCAGGTTTGGTTTCAGGCAACAGGTATGATGCCATTCGATCCAGACGTTTTCAGTGGCGCTGATTTTGTTGAAGCCGTTGAGCAGAATTTGTTGAATTTGTGTGAGTCAATGTTACCAAAAAAAAATAATTTTGCTTTCGTCTCCATTTGATTGCGTTTAACTTCATATTTATCCATTTTTAGCCGATTTTCTAAGGGTGCCCACAACCGAACCAAAAACTTCTTTTTGTCAAAAATTATCACTTCACTATTTTTTTTATATAATTTTTCCAACTGACGATATCAATTTACTTTCTTCACCAATAGTTAGCTAAGGTCTCTAGCTTTCCATTCTGCATGTCTGCATAATATACAAAAAATATGAGTCGAAAACAAAATGGTGCCCACACTCCATGTCAATGCTACAACAAGAAAACTCCAATTTTCTAGTTTTGAGATAATTCAATTTTAAAATCTTTAAAACTTTAAATTTACACTGAATTTCGACTTTTCTGGTTTTGTTTTGTTTTTTTTTTTTTTTTATAACTTTGCAATGGTGCCACTTTAGAGAACTCTGGTTGAACAGGATTGTGCACAAAACCATGAAGAATATCATAGACCACTTATCCCAAAAATGATAGACTAGGAGTTATCTAGTTGTAGCATTGACGCGTCATGACATGGCGATATATATATAGGTTTTTTTACTGCTTGCAGATCTGGAATCAAGCGATAATTTCGATATACTCCACGTTTAATTTGGGTGGATCCATGTAAAAAAAACTTGTAGGAAACCGTGCTTTTGATAACTCTCGACTTGTACTTTTTTGATATTGTTCAATATTACTCGATTACTATCGGACTTTCGTTCGATTTTTGTACTTTCATTCTTCGATACTTTTAATATTTAATGGGGGTAAGCGTGAATCAAGATTCCCGAAGAATTTTCTCATACTACCGTGCATTCTCTTTTGCAGTTTATTAAAATTCCCCGGGAATCTTGATTCACGATAACCCCCATTAAATATTAAAGACTTTGGTCAATATACACAATCAAAAAAGTCGAAAAATATCAAATAAAATTGTCAATATCGAAAAATTGAATAATATCAGAAAGTTGCTTAAAAGTTAAACTCTATCAAAGAATTTCGAAAGAAGTCGAAAACTATTGGGGGTTATCGTGAATCAAGATTCCCGGAGAACTTTCTCAAACTGCTGTGCATTCTCTATTGCAGTTTAAGAAAATTCGCCGGGAATCTTGATTCACAATAACCCCCAATAGTTTTCGACTACTTTCGAAATTCTTTGTTAGAGTTCAACTTTTAAGTAACTTTCTGATATTATTAATTTTTTCGATATTGGCAATTTTATTTGATACTTTTCGACTTTTTTGACTGACGACTTTCTATAGGTAAAATGTGTATATTGACCAAAGTCTTTGATCACTATAGAACACAATTTTTTAAAATTTTCAATGTAAAAAATTTCAGACTTAAGAGTTCTAATTTTCTAATTGTTTATTCAATGGCGAAAATTTGTTCCCATATTTAATTAACAATAAATGCTACCAATACTGCTTTTTTATGCCGAAAAATTTCTTAATGATGTGCGAGTATCTCATGTTAGTACGAGTAGTCTGCATTGTATTTTATGATCTTTTATTTAGGTTAATGCATTATAAAAGTTCATAAAAACTACGATACTGCAATGTAAACAAATTCGATGTGCATTTGCTAAAAATATGATTTTTTTTTTTTGTTTAGTAACAATTTAAAAAATAAAAAATCTCAAACAAAAAAAAAAAAAAATAAAACTAAACAAAATTGCATTTTGCTGCTGTTATTGCGTGTGAAAATTAAAATCAAATTTTATATACAATAAGATGTATGTTGCATTTGGTGCTCATAAGGTTTTAAGTGCAGAGAGTTGCATGTTTATGTTTGGATTTTTAGGTTTTTTGTTTTTTTTTTTTGTAATTTTGTTTTCGATTTCACTTGCATTTTTTAGTATCAATTTAATTGCTGCATTATTCATAAAAACTGAAGTTAAAAAATTATTTTTAGAAATGTTGTTCTATTAGCTTCAATTTGCTATTACTTATTGTGTCGATTATTTGTTTTATTTATTGCGGTTGAATTAGAATGTTTTCATTTTCAAATGTCAGCAGTAGTCAATCAGGTTGAAAACCTACATACTACATATACACCTGCATATTTACGTCCTATAAATTTATTCTAACTTGATTCCTAGGTATATATAGCAGATATCTGTATAATTACAAAGTTACCGTTGCGAAAAAAAAACACCTGCTAATACATAAACGTATTTGTCTTACATGTCAATCATTTGTTCAACGCTACAGTCCATATTTGTTTGTTGGAGACAAATCAATATTTAAATTTTACTATCCGACTTTACTGAAGACACATAGGCACTAAAACAAAACAATTTCCCATGCATTTATACAGGAGGAAAAAGATAGAAAAGAACAAATATATAAATACTTAAATTTCAATATAAACATTGATTCCCCCCATCAATGAAACGTCATTACCATATCCCATACGTTTGTAATCTAGCTACTGAGCCGCCTCAGCGACAGAGAGTGTGGTATGATCATCACCATGATGATCAGAGTCATGTGTGACAGGTGTTTAATAAAAATTTGCACGTCTTTTGCTATGCATTGTATATTGTTTCTTTCTCTCTCTTTTTTCTGATTCAATGAAACTCTTCAAACACTCTCTGTTGCATATTAAAATCTCCGGCAGTGAATGACTGACGCTGTCTCATAGAAACGGAAAGAATTTTATTTTTCTATTGTTAATGTGTTGTTTGGCACTCGTAGGTTAATAATGAACATTTTACTATTTGGTGATGGCATGAATCAGCCTGTAAGCGCTGCTTCTACAACAAATCAAAATGAAAAGTATTATTTTGAACCTGGTAATGATATTCGAAAGCAAAAGTGCTCAAGTTTTGAAAAATTTTTTTTTTCCATTTCAATGTTTTAATGGTTTTTTCGAATTTTACAACTATTTTGTATGTAGAGTAGAACGGGGCAATGTCGTGCACTCAACTTTGACATGCTCGTAAAGCCGTACATCTCAAGCGAATGCGACGAGTAAGCATCCGATCGAAAGATAATTTCGTTGGTTACATCCATGTGTAACAACATTTGTGTAGCGAGAAATTGTGCTTGTGTAAGTGAAGAAAAAAAAAAATGTGCACGACATTACCCCCCCCCAAAATTTGTGGGGTAATGTCGTGCATTGTTTTCCGAGTATAGTAAAGGTACCAAAATGTGTGAGAAATGATAGGTAGTGGTTCTATTAGTAGAGATTTAGCATTATCATGCATTTATTCATTATTATACAAGTGTGAAGTACATAATATGTTGTGTAGAGTAGAACGGGGCAATGTCGTGCATTCAACTTTGACATGCTCGTAAGGCCGTACATCTCAAGCGAATGCAATGAGTAAGCATCTGATCGAAAGATAATTTCATTGGTTACATCCATGTGTAACAACATTTGTGTAGCGAGAAATTGTGTTTGTGTAAGTGAATGTGCACGACATTACCCCAATGGTCGTTTTAAAGGTCAACTTCGATAACTCGGTGAAGCCCAACATTTTTTTCGAAAACCAAATACTTCTTTTCTTTGGCAGGATATTTTGTTTCAGAAAACACTTACCTGGTATATTTTCCCGGAAGGAAAATTATTTTTCTGACCCGATAAAAATACACTTTTATCGTCCCGAAAGCGTGCGTTTTGATAAAAAGGTTACTCTGTAGAGACGAACTGGTGAAAGATGCTAGTATTATATGCATAAGCTCAGTAGGTCAGCAGGTCCCTACCTTACGAACAGTTGGTAAATCATTCAATTCTTTGGGCTAAAACAGCCAGTGTACGACATTACCCCCTGCACGACATTACCCCGTTCTACTCTATGTATGTATGTATTCTCCTTTAACACCTAGGAGGAGCATAGGGCCAATATGAAACATCTCCATTCGTTGTGATCCCTTGCGATGACTTTGATCTCTTGCCACGACTTTCCCGATTCTTGGATTTATTTTCCAGCGACCTTTTCCAGTTGGTTTTGGGTCTACCACGTGCTCTGCTGCCTTGTAGATTCCACTCAAGAGCATGGCGACAAACTTCACTATGTGGTTTCCGGAGAGTGTGACCAATCCATCCCCATTTGCGCAGCTTGACCTCGTTTGCTATAGCCCTCTGATTGCATTTTTGATGTAGCTCGGCATTTGATATAGTGCGAGGCCACCAAACCTTTAGTATACGCCTTAAGCATTTGTTGACGAATACTTGCAGTTTGTTCGTTAGTTGTTCAGTAACAAGCCATGTTTCGCACCCATATAACAAAACCGATTTCACATTCGAATCAAAAATGCGCACTTTCGTTTTGGTGGATATAACGGAAGAAGACCATATTTTGTTCAGTTGAGCAAACGCGCCTTTTGCTTTGCTATTCTTGAGTTGATATCCTCTTTTGCTCTACCATCCATGGTCCATGGAGATAATGCTGCCTAAATACGTGAAGCTATCGACGTTTTCGATGTCATCACTGCCAGCTCTAAACGTGATGTCATCCCTGTTTGCGTTTAACTTCATGCTTTTAGTCTTGAATACGTTGGTTTTTAGGCCGGCCTTTTGTGATTCCAAGACAAGGTCTTCAAGTTTGCTTTGCATATCTGAATGTTTGGACGATAAGAGGCAGATGTTGTACAACTTTTTTGGCTCTCTCTAAATGTTTTAATTTCAGAAATAACGCATTCCCACTTGCTTGGTCAACGTGATTTAGTTAGTTTATGCTTAGTTCAGCAAAAACCAGGTTAATTTTCTATACAAACAGCTTTTTAATTCGAATGTGAAATCGTATTTAGCTAACCAAATGTATTGTGTGTATGGCAATGCTGTTTTTACAATTTGCAATCTTGAATTTGAAAAGTTTTAAGAATAAAACACTTTTATGACATATGTTGATGTACGTCAAACACTTTAAACAAAATTAAAATAGTAAATTATTTAAAAATACATATACTATATTTGATAAAAGTTGTAATTTGGTAAACAATAAAGTAACTGTCCTATATGGTGTGAACGATGATCTTTGCTTTTTGGTTTTTTCTTCTTTTGGTTTGGTTAACCAAGATAGTGAAAACAAGTCATAAGACAAAAAGTAATTGATTATGATAATGATAATTTTGAAGAGATAGGGTGGCCATTGTACTACTTTTTTTTAAAATTTCAATGGTGGATGGTGATCAATCGGCTCAAAATGTCGAAAAAAAATTTCCGGATTTTTTTTTTAGATTCTTATGTTGAGTTCCTACTAGCCCTGTATAACGCTGATTGGTCCTATGGTAAATTAGTCGTTGTGTTTGTTAAAATTACGATTATGGCCAAACGGATAAATTATATGCATAAAACTCATTAATAATAGGGTGGTCCATAAAAGTTTGAAATTTAGGGCTAACCTAGCTCTAACCATGATAATTAATATCTTTCTCAAATTTCAATTGAATTGGACCATATTTAGAGGGTGCTCAATCAGAGCGACTTTTATGTTTGATTTACATAGAATTTGTATGAAAAAGGAAAACGACTAAATAAAATTATTTTTTAAAGAGTCTATAAGCATGCTATTTTTGTACAAACCAAGAATCTTATAGATTTTTGTATGATGAACACGGTGGCGTTTTCAGTTTTTCTCTGTGATGTCATAATTTTGAGAAAGCCTTACGTCAAAATGCAAAAAAGGCCTATTTTTGGTCACAATCAAGCCTTAATAGCTCGAAAAATGGTCTACTCTAATTAATATGCATTTTAAAACAGTATATGGAAGGTAACTTGTGCTTGTATTGTCACTGGTATGGGGCAAATGAGAATTCGAGCGACGATTTATTCCACTTCTCGATATTGTCCTTTTTGTACTGAGGGTATTCCTTAAAACGTGTAAGTGCCTCGAAAACCTCGTAAAGTCGGAATTTGCAAACTTATACTTATATATCTATAGAGGAATACGTGACCGTAGGTATAAACCTGTTCATTAAACACAGAATAAAAAAACTCGTTGCCAATATCTAAATTGAAATTTAATAAAACTATGCTTTCAAATTATTGGTTCCTACCTAGAGCACTGACGATAAATTGTTTTAATTGAAATTATTACTTAAAAACAAATATAATTCCATTGCTATGGTTAAACAATATTTAATAAACATGTTAGTTTCAGGTAGCAGCAAAATTGGCATTTATAATTGAACGCTTGCCAAGTGTTTTAATTAAAACTCCCTCTAATTGAGCAATAAAAATTTTTTATAGAAACAAGTTTTCGTTAGACTGAATAATAATAAATGCATTAACAAATTCTTATCAACATTTATGTAAATATGTGAATACACACATGAGTATGTAATATATATATCAAATTCTGCTTATTTTGTTTAACGAAAAATAAAATAAAAATCAATCAATATTTTCCATATGATGATAAGAGGAATACCAATTTTAATATGTGTGAATCAATTTTTTTTTACAAATATTTGCTAGATAATAGACAATATTATTTTATTTTCTATTACTTCCCGTTATAAATAATATTTATATTTTTTAATTGTGTTGAAAGCTGATTGCTAACCTTCAAAGGCAAAAAACACCCCATATTTTCCCTTTAGATTAACAGGCACAAAGGAGAAAGTATTGGTTATACCCAGTGATCAGACTACTGAAATAGGTTGATAGAAAATATATTTTATTTTGTAAACTTTTGTAAGTGATATAATATAGGGGCTTTTTTTTGGGGTGGTAAATCTCGAAATAAATTTTACTCAAATTTCTTTGTGCAAGGTAATTGTGAGTTCCGGAGGAGGGTCAGAGCTCCCTGAGCACCTCCCATTAATATGCCCGGATACAAAGTTTTAATTGCTTCTTATTGCGATAGTAAAGAAAAAACAAACAAACAAAGACAAAACTAAATTAACTTACATAGTGTGAACGGTGATCCTTGTGTTTTGATTTTTTTTCTTCTTTCAATTTGGTTATCCAAGATAGGGGGACAAGCATAAGGTTAAAAACTTGAAAATCCCATTCATTCTTGTGAGTCGGAATGATGTTTTTTTTTTCTTTTTTGAGACATACATGGGCAGTTTTTTGTATAAATTTGATTAAGTTCTCTAAGACTCATTACTTTCTCAAGTTTTGTGGGTATGACAATAGGGTTATTCATTTCTTTGAAGTTTTCAAATTATATTCTAAACAAGTCTGCGCTTATACCGATCATTATAATTAATTGGAATTGGACCATGTTTAGAGCTCACTATGATTTGCGACTTTTATGTTTGATTTATTTTGGTTTTGTATTAAAAAAGGAAACGATTTTTTAAACCATCACAGAGAAAAACTGAAAACGACATCGTCTTTCTTCAACATAGAAAAATCTTTAAGAATCTTGGTTGGTACAAAAATAGCATGACTATAGACTTAAAAAATCATTTTATTCGGTCGGTTACCTTTTTTATACAAAACCTTTATTAGATTAGATTTTTTATTCACATTCTCGAAAACAAACATAAAAGTCGCAAAACATAGCGAGTACTGAATTTGATCCGATTTAACTTTTGGTTAAAGGAAGAAGGACAAGCTTGTGGAGATGGAAAAATAAGAACAAAAAGATCCCATACAACTCTAGTATGATATACATAGGTTGTCATTTATTTGCCGTGTAACGATAAGAGAATTCAATAAAATGTGATTTTTCGAGTCGAAATTAATAGAATTATGTATGTATTCTCCTTTAACTCCTAGGAGGAGCATAGGGCCAATGGAGGAGCATAGGGCCAAAGGAGGAGCATAGGGCCAAAGGAGGAGCATAGGGCCAAAAATTAATAGAATTGCCCTTATAATAAGAATACTGTGCTAGTGGAGAAATCTAACATTTGCTGGATAGTAGACATAATTTGAGTCCGCTAAATTCAATGATCTTAGTATTTACGGTTTGGCTCTGGTTTGCAAGATATTAGGGTTTAAAAATTGATTACATGCAAAATTTGACCCATTCCACAAGGAATGTCCGAATTCTAAAATTATAAGGTTTTATCTTAAAAATGGGTGAAAAATTAACCATTTATCATAATATTTGCAAAAGTTGTAGCCATTTTGAAATTATTTCCCATACAATCGCGTACAAAATAACATGAATAGCAACATCTTTTATATATTATATAAATAGGCAAACGAAATCCCTGTTTCTATTCCTGAATCTCATCATATTCGCTTGATTTTTATTTTTTTTATTGTTGGAAAGATTGTTAGGAGAAGCAGTGCATAGATTTTTTTTTTTTTTAAGAGTGCGGTACCACTAAATGGAGAAAAGGTATGAAGATAGGGTTAACCCTAAGGAACGATAATATTAACATTATGTCTTTAAGTGGGCGGAGCCACACACCTAAATGAAAAGACGTTCTCATGGCTAAGCCACTGCATCGATTTTTATGAAATTAGATATGTAGATAGGGTTTGGTTTTCGAGATATCCTAACTTAAAAGTGATAAAAACACAGTTTTTTTGCTATTTTTGAAGTGATATAACAAGACAAGGTTATTTTCAGATACAAAACGAGGTATGGAGGTTGAAAGTTTCAGTTTAATTTTTCAAAACTCAGCAATTTTTAGACCCGATTCGGAATCAGCATCGAAAAATTAATCGAAAGTGGCTATTTTAGTTTTGGTTTAATTTACTTATTTTTATATTTTTTTAAGATCTATGAAAACTATCTATTAACCCATTTTGCCCACAAAAAAAAAGAAGTGCCAAAGTTTTGATTTTAAAAAGCATATCATTTTACTCAAGAGGTTTAAGACTATTGATTGCAGCAACAAAAAAAGGGTAGGTCGTCCTCTTAAGAAATCTTGTTTAAACAACGTGTGGAACGTTAATATGACCTTTATGTTCTTAAGTCTGCTTTGCCACGCCCCTAAAGAGAAAATGCACAGACAAGGTAACTAAAGAGCATTTGTTTGCTTAAGCTAACAGTTGGGTGGTCTTTTTAGAGTCAAATTGAAATGGTCGAGTTTCGGCCACAAGGCAATCTCTAGATAATTTAAAATGAAAAAAATAAAAATGTTTATTAAAAGTTTTCTGCACTTTTTGCGATCGTGAACGCTGAAGTGAACAGATATATCTGTTGAATAAATGGTTCAAATAGACCAAAAAATAGTGTAATGGATAACGTAAAACCGTAAAAATTCTTTATATCACCAAAATCTGCGTACTCGAATTGTGTTTACTATTCATGACCATTCAACTTTAGAAAGAAAATATGTCCGATTCAAGCGCACTGGAATCAATGGAAACTACAAACAGTGCTGGAAGGTATAAAAAAAGATTTTCGTTTTTCACTAAAAACTCCGAAAAACAAAACAAAAAAAAACCCCCAAAAGTGATTTCAAATATTAATTAAAACTTACCATCTGAGTGCCCTTGCTCACACCAACAATGATCATTAATAAATTGTGGGCTGAGACAGTATTTCATTACAGTTTTACTGCAAGTCACAGATTTGCAGGATAGTTCCGGTGATGGGCCTGCAAAAAAAAAAAAGACCATATATATGTAAAAATATGTGCTTAATTAATCTGACACCTCAAAGTACAATAACATACCATCATAAAAGCTATCATTTAGCAAGCGCAAAGCCATGATAGCATCCTGTCGCGTCACTTGATGTTCAAATAGAAACTCCTCATAACTGGAGGAGTGCGATGATTTTGCATTGGCCTTCAAATCATTGATATCACAGTGTATACATGACTGTGGTGCAGCACAGACGCCGCCAAGCAACAGACATTGTTGAAATGACAACAGTAATGTGGTGTATAAAATAAAAATGTAGCAAAAATTAGGACGAAAATTTATTGAGAAATGCAATGAAGTTGCTGATGAAATTGTTGATGATGATCGTGTCGTTGCTGTTGTTGTTGATATTTTTGTAGATTTTCTTGAACTATTGACATAACATGGTTTCAACTGATGATAACATATGCAATCTGTTGACAGTGTTGTTGTTTTTTTTAATGTTGCAAACACAGAATCAATTTCTGGGCACATTTTTTCGTTCACTTTTTTCACTAATTACGATTAACATTCTTAATGATGATGATCGTGTGTAGTGTATTTTTTATATTGTGTTGTAATTATTATTGTTGTTGTTGTTGCTGTGCGGGTACTGTTGTTATCTGATATATTTGGAAAAAAATAAATTAAATGCACTGTATTATTTTCACTTCAGATAGTAGGTACATCATACGAATATGCGAGGTATGTCACATTTTATAAAAATTCTATTCCGTTCGTCCAAGCGTACAATTGATTTGCTTAGATGATTTTGATTAATGTCAGATTAATGGAATTTTCGAAAATTAACACCTGAAATTCTATTGGTGATTTAAGCGTTTCAACAGTTTCGAGCAATTTATCACTGATTTTGGTGTTTGTTCTTAAATTTTTGCTGTCATATCTTTTGTTTTGTACTTATGCTAACTGTTATGATGCAAGATCATTTGTGAATTTTTACTTTTACAGCTAAAAATATACTGTATACACCAAAGTTCATGTGGGGCTACAGCGTTTACTAATAAGGGTACAGTATGAATAACTCATTTGAATTTCCATTTGAATACTCGCATGTTTATCACGCTTTTATCTATTTTGGCATTATTACACTACATTGTATAAGCGAGTAATGCAAACTTAATTATTGCAAAGGTGGGAGAAAATACATAATTATACCAAATATAGCGAAAAAAAGCTATGTGAAAATGAAAAGTAAAGCAACTTGAACCATTTTAAGGCTTGAAGTCGTGAAACATGTGGTTGAGAATAGGTATGAGTAGGACTAACTTAACCACAGTTACTTCCGAGAAAAGTCTAAACATATTTTTTATGTACGATACGAACCCCTTCACCAATTGATACAATAAAATGTTGCCTTATACTGGAGACAGAAATCTGGTAATGATACTACAATGCTTAAAAAATACCAGATGTGTCGAATCAAGTAAGTATTATTATAATACTAGCATTTCCCGGTGTACGTTGCTACACCCTGTCTTGTATAGGGGGCGGAGCATTACCCTTTTTTTCAAAGGATCTAAATTGTCAAGATGCAATTTAAATATGTACCACGTCTCATCTATATGCGTTAAATAGTTTCAGAGACATAACGACATTTTTTAAGGGCGTGGCACCGCCCATTTTTTTAATGGACATTATTTGTCGCCAAGTTTCAGAGCCATTACGAAAAAATTTTTAGAGGGGCATGGCACCGCTCACTTTTTTAGCGTATAACCTAGCTTTTTCTACTACTAAGTTATTGTAAAAAATTCATTCAAACAAACAAACAAAATCCCATTTTTATCTACTAGATTATTATAAGCGCTGATTTGTTATGCGGCAGTAAGCGTTCTTTGAATTGCAAAGAAAAAAAAAATAAAACAAACTGACCGCACTAGGATTCGAACCGAAGTCCGTCCGTGTGATAGATAGAAACGTATTATTACGTTACAATTATGAACTTGGTAGACCTCTACACCACTGACCCATATGATGATTTGTATATTAAGAGCATTTGGTAACAAAAATGTCTCTCCAAACAGAATTTATATTCAATTTGAGTTCAAAAAACAAAAATAAATAAATAAAAAAGGAAAAACAAGTAAAAAATAAAGAAAAGAAGTAAAACAAAAAAAGAAAGACAAAAAAAGGAAAGCTAAAAAGTAAAAAGAAAAGTAAAATAAAAATAAACTTGTCCGCGATAGGAATTGAACCTGAGAATCGAATCAAACTTGTGCAAAGTGTCTTTAAGGGGACATTCGCCTTTGTAATTGAAAAAAAAAAAAAAAAACACTTTTAAAAATTTTATTATGAAAAAACTTTTACATTTATTGACAAAATTTCTAAATATTAAAATAAATATTGTCTAAAAAATATAAATTTTTTATTTTTTTTTATTTTTAGTTTCCCTTGCCTGCTGTAGAGGGCGTCATCCAAAAGTTACTTTTTAAACGGTAGGACATGTTGTAGACCTCATGTAACAGATTTTTGAAAAATTCAAAATGGATTTTATTCTTGAGACTCAAAACTATACAATAAGCACGGCGTGCTTGAACCAAGTTTAAATAAAAGTTCCTTGCATATGAGTTTTTTGACTGAATTATGTTACGTAATAACTTCACGAATCAAATGATCCCAAAATTAAAAAAATCGAATGGGCCCTTTTTGAAATAAGGAGCCTTAAGCAATAACTATAAAAAGTTAGTACAACACAAAATTAAAAATATTTGTAACATTTTGCAAACCATTTTTTTTAAACTAATTTGAGGTAGCTGAACACGAAAAACGCATTAATTTTTTTTTCCCTTGGGGTCGTTCCCAAGTTATTCGATAATTTATAATTTCGAGGTTATAGCTTCATATACATCAATATATTTCTTTGACGCCTAGTCCGATCAATTTTATTTTCCCACGCTTACAAAGAGTGATTAACGGCGCTTCTAACAAGTATACCAATAATTATGCTCCAAACAAAATTGACTGAGTTAAAGCAGGAAAAAGCTTGATATTTCAACAATTTTTTAAATTTTTCACATCAACTTCAAATAAAACACTTTGTTTTTGGCACATATTTTTTTTTAAATAATTATTTTTAGAAATGTGATTTAATGGCGCATATAATTGCAAACATTTTAAGCCTATGTTGAGCAAAATCGAATGAAATTTCCAAAAGATATAAAGGCTTTAGTGCAATAAGGAAGATGTGAGAATTTTCGAAATGTTCGGCCTGAGTCAACAGATCCAATTTTTCAGCCTCCAAATAGGACACCCTACACTTATTGAACACTTTAAAGATGATTTAAGTAACTTCTAATCATTCTCTGTAGAAGAAAATTGCGGATTGTATCAAAAATATTAATTTTTGAAAGAAATCGAAATTTCTCTATTGCACTAAAACCTTAATATCTTTTGGAAATTTCATTCGATTTTGCTCAACATAGGTTAAAATGTTTGCAATTATATGCGCCATTAAATAACATTTCTAAAAATAATTATTTAAAAAAAAATATGTGCCAAAAACAAAGTGTTTTATTTGAAGTTGATGTGAAAAATTTAAAAAACTTTTGAAATATCAAGCTTTTTCCAGCTTTAACTCAGTCAATTTTGTTTGGAGCATAATTATTGGTATACTTGTTAGAAGCGCCGTTAATCACTCTTTGTAAGCGTGGGAAAATAAAATTGATCGGACTTGGCGTCATAGAAATATATTGATGTATATGAAGCTATAACCTCGAAATTATAAATTATCGAATAACTTGAGAACGACCCCAAGGAAAAAAAAATAAATGCGTTTTTCGTGTTCAGCGACCTCAAATTAGTTTAGAAAAAATGGTTTGCAAAATGTTACAAATATTTTTAATTTTGTGTTGTATTAACTTTTTATAGTTATTGCTTAAGGCTCCTTATTTCAAAAAGGGCCCATTCGATTTTTTTAATTTTGGGATCATTTGATTCGTGAAGTTATTACGTAACATAATTCAGTCAAAAAACTCATATGCAAGAAACTTTTATTTAAACTTGGTTCAAGCACGCCGTGTAAGCCTCTAAAATTCATACTTTTTTATATTTTTAAGTTTTTGTATGAATATTTATGAAAAATGCGAAAAAAGGGCATTTTTTGAGGTTGAGTCACCCCTGTAAAAAAAGGGGGTGGTATTTTTTAAAACTTTCAGAGGCTTATTGTTTAATGTTTTTTATGAGTAATCGAATGCTCTTTGGTTTTTTAAAATTGGTCGAGTAGATTCGGAGAAAAATGTCCTTCCAGTTTGAAAAGTAACTTTTGGTCGACGCCTTCTACAGCAGCCAAGGGAAACCAAAAATAAAAAAAAAAAATTTTTTTCATATTTTTTATACAATACCTATGTTACAATGTCTAAAAGAAATTTTGTCAATAAAAAAAATAGTTTTTTCATAATAAAATTTTTAAAAAGTGTTTTTTTGTTTTCAATTACAAAGGCGAATGAATGTCCCCTTAAAAGTTGTATATTAAACAAATTATTGTTTTTTTATGTTTTCTTTCTCTTCCTCTCCTTGTTAAGATTTCGATTGGAACTAAATCTAGTCGATATTTTGGCATTATATATTTCGATTCTGGAAATCAAAATATATGATAGCAAAATTTCGATTCGATATAATTCCAAACGAAATCAAATTAGATGATAAGGGTGATAGTGGAAGCGCTTCTAAACTTCTATAGAAAAAACCGCTTAAGAAGTTCTTGATATTTTTCCACTTGGGAACTTACTTCAGCCATTCACCCATTCAAATAAAAGTATGTATCTGACTACATGCAAAGGACTAAATTACATTTGTATGGAGTTGTGATACCTTTATAGATGATAATTCAAAAAGTAATGATTAATTTAAAATCTTGAAAGGTAAATTTTGTTGACGGAATTGAGCCACGCTGTTTATTTTGCACTTTAAAGCAAGTATGTCTTCAGAGCTAGAGTGAATTCGGAGAATCTGGTATTGTATTCGTTTTCAGTATATCACAGAGGTTCTCAACTGGTGGGGCGCGCCCCCATAGGGAGGCGTGAAGACAGTTCAGGGGGGTGCCACACATTTCAGAAAGCCTTTGAAAATAAAGAAACAATACAAGACAACATTTTTTTCATCTCATTTTATCCCAATCTTCTTATTTTGATGATTTTAAAGTTTTTCATTGTTCTTAAAACGTTAAATACAGTCACGTTTTTGAATTTTCTTCTGAATCGAGATTAAATCAAACTAAAAGTGCTCCTCATTTCTATAAGTAAGATGGAATCGGATTTGTATTTTAACAAATTAAATTGGCTACCGGTTCCAATCTGATAAAAAAAGGTAACTCGGATCCCAGATCTGATAGAAAATAATAGTTGCCAGATATGGATCCAGCAACCGCAAAACAACAAAAAAAAAAAAAAATATCAAGATCGCATTCAAAATTTAGTGTTATTGGAATACCTTAAATTTCAAAACATTGCTGATAAACTGGATTTTAAAACAACCCAATGACCTCTTTTTTGTAATATTAATGTTCTATGTGAAAAATGTTAAAACATTTAATTTTTTTTTGTATCTTGAATGGGGGCATGACCAAAAACGGTTGAAAACCACTGGTATACCATGATTACTCGAAATCATTACCTAAACCCAACACCGGAAAATCATTGTTGCAGCCTGATGAGGTAAGACTTTTCAAATATTTTTTTCTTTCGAAAAATGCTGCTAAGGCATCGTGGTCTTGTGGCAAATGTTTGTGAGGTTTTTTAAAAAAAATTTTTGTTTTTAATTCACAAAATTACATGCAAAATTTGGTTGTTTTTGAAAGAGATAAAAATTCCTTGAATTGTTTATAAAGTCCCCCATGCAGCGCAAAAAACGAAAAACTCTAATTTTCGCATTCCGCTAAATATAACGTTTTTTACTCAAAACTTTGCGTTTTCCGTTTTTTACTCGGCATGGGGGGCTTAAATCAAAAAAAACCTCATGAACACAGTAAGTTTATTTTTCGTCAAGGAATTTGCTTTAATTTTTTCAGAATTTTAGAACCTGTCATGTGGCCGTAATGAGCGATTTGGACTTTTTAACCCATTCTGTCGCCACGATCCACATACGATTTTTCTGAATTTTGCATCAGAATATTTGTTAGACATCCCTCTATCTTGCCTTATGTGTCGTTTTGGTGCGCTCGGTGCATATCGCCAATAATCGCATTTTTTACCCAAAGTTTAGGGTTTTTTTACTTGGAAGGGGGCGCTTGAATTAAAAAAAACATCATAAATAAAATTAATTTATTTTTTTTATCAAGGAATTTGCTTGAAATTTTTCAGTATTTTAGAACCTGTTATGTGGCCGTAATGAGCGATTTTTTACTTCAGAATATTTGGAAACGTGTCCCGTAACATATCTACTACTTCTGAAATATTTGCTCTCCCGTATATTATCGGAAATCTTGATTTACTTAAAATTTTTAAATAAAACGACCTCCTGACACCCTCTCGGGTCGAAATTTTTATGTTCACCTACTGGGAATTTCATTTTATACGTCTAGGAATATATTCTACCATATTTGGTTATTGAACATGAAAAAAAATGTTGTTTAAACCTGGGTTATGCAAGAGGAGATTATTTTCGGATAAGCCCATATGCTAGCGTAGGAGATTTCAACGCTTTCTTACCTAAATATCGAGAATTTGACTGAATTATTTGAAGGATTTTTTCTTGCATGACATGTAACTCATCCACTCTCTTATCAAAATGTTTCAAATTTGTGTTCGTAGAAACCTTTTTAACTACTACCCTTATCCTATAACTCCTTAGGAGGGCGTATGACCTGAACAAAATGTATATGATTATTTCGATTTCCAGATCATTCATTGTCTTACATATGTTGTATTAATACATTTAAATTTTTGACACATCATTTGCTATCACGGCGCTACGATGATCTGGTTTTTGGTCTGATTCAAGAATTTCCTAAGCATGGTCCAAACTATCCAAAATGATATATTGTTTTCATTTACCAAAAAAAAAAAAAAACTTTACTGCGCTCTACACTTAACAATACTAAATTTCAGAATTGTCATTTGAAAAAATAAAAAAAAAATGTTTACCAAAAGAATGTAAATTTATTTTTCATTAAACACTTTGATAAATAGCTTAAGATTATCTTTTGATATTTTAATTTATGGCATTTCACCGCTTCACAAACGATCATTCATAAATTTTCCTAATTTTTTGAATTTTCCATTTCAAATTGAAATTTTTTTTTCTCAACTCTATAAATATTTTTATTCACAAATATTTTTTTTTTTTTTGTATGTTTAAAACAAAAATCGTATTTTGTCGCCTGCTTTTATTTTTATCACGTTTTATACGCACGATCGCTTACCGCGCACAACTGTTCCGCATTACTTTTCATAAGCGCATTTTGTTTTTTCGGTTTTTTTTTTAAAAAAAGATCGCGCCAATTTTTTTATTTCACCGAATACGAAAAACGTCCGCATTCGTCCGTACGCAAATAAAATCTGAAATGAAATTTTTGCTGCACAACGCAAGAAATGTTGAATCATTAAATCACTCACTCACTCACTCAATTAGCTCTGCTTTGAAAATGCAAGAGCGAGCGCGCGATTGAGCAAAAAAGAGCATTTTGTATGAGTGGGTGAGCGCGTTACAATGCGCGAATATGTGGTATTTTAATGAGAGAGATAATGACTGATTTTAATTTTGAACTTGAGCTTGATTCAATCTTGCAAGGAAAATTGATTTGCAAGAGCGTGCAAAAGTTTTAGTTACTTAGTTTCTTTTAGAAGGGAGTGTGATTTAATTATTTTTTTTATATATATTTTTGATATTTAACGTCTTTTTACCCGATACTTTTTAAGGATTTCCTGCAACAATTATGGATAAATTCTGCATTTAAATAAATTGTTGAAATGTCACTCATACGTCATGTTGTGCAGCATTAAATGTTCGTAATTAAAGTTGCCAACTCTATTGATATTTTCAGGAGATTATTGATTTTAAATCTGGTCTCCTTATTGATATCTACTCCTGAACTATCTCCTGATTTCCGGCCGAAGACCGATTTTTTTTTATTAATTAGTACGGAGCAAAAGCTTTCAATGGTTTTGCTGTGTAGTGAGTGAAACTAGGAAACTGTTCGATTCCTTCTACTTGTGAATGATTAGAGAAGACACTCCGTTTAAAGATTTCGCTTACATTTTTGAGTTTGCTTTCCGTTTTCCTTTCTCGTCAGCTCTTGTTGAGCGCGTTTTCGCAAAAGCGAAGAAAATTTGGACGGAACACAAAGCTAAACTCCTTTTTAAAATGCTCAAAACAATCAAATTTGTGAAAAATAAATTGAAATTTTTGAAAACTCAACCGGAGCTCTTGGCGAGAATATCGAGTCAGGAAAAATACGACTTCAATTAGTCAATGTTGTTCGAAAAAAGTCCGGGAGCAATGTAGATTAACGACGATTAATTACGTTATTTTTTCTTTACAGCATTTGTTCAGGTATGGATGATTTTCTTCGAAAAATGTTCTATTCAATGTCCCGGGGTTCAAAACCACATTTAAAATTTAAATTTGATATTTTGACTATATAATACAGATATGTAAAGGGTGTTTTTTTTAGAGGTTTGTTTTTCGAATAGAGATAAAACTGGCATTTTGTGGTCAAATCTGGCAACTCTAATGTCATTTATGTTCAGTTTGGTTTGCCATTTCATCATGAACAGGTTGACAAAAGAACAACGCTTGCAACTCGTGCAAATTTATTTCGAAAATAATGGTTCAGTTCGCGAAGTTTACCGCAAGCTCCGTCCATTTTATGGTCGACATAATCGTCCATCAGAGCAATTAATTCGGTTAACCATGGATCGTTTTCGCACTACGTTTACTCTATGTGATAATACGCATCCGCAGAGACGTCGAACAGTGCGCACCGAAGAAACAATTGCCGCTGTAGAGCAAAATGTTGAAGAGGACCCGAATGAATCGATTCGCCACCGTGCACAGCAATTAGAGCTTTGTCCATCAATTTTATGGAAGATTTTGCGCAAAGATCTTGGCTTGCGACCTTACAAGATCCAGCTTGTGCAAGAATTAAAGCCGCGAGACCATGCAATGCGTCGTGATTTTGGTGTATGGGCCGAAAATGAGATTGATCTCGATGCTGATTTTCATCGCAAAATTTTGTTCAGTGATGAGGCTCATTTTTGGTTGAATGGCTACGTCAACAAGCAAAATTGCCGCATTTGGAGTGAAGAGAATCCACATGAGACCCTTAAGACGCCATTACATCCACAAAAACTGACTGTTTGGTGTGCTCTATGGGCTGGTGGACTCATTGGGCAATACTTCTTCCGAAATAATGCTGGAGAGTCAGTTACCGTTAATGGAGACCGGTATAGAGCCATGATAACCGACTATTTTGTTCCCGAATTGGATGGCATGAATGTGGATGAGTTGTGGTTCCAACAAGACGGCGCTACATGCCACACAGCGCACGTCACAATCGATTTATTGAAGAAAACATTCGATGAGCGCATAATTTCGCGGAATGGACCTGTCAATTGGCCACCAAGATCGTGTGATTTGACACCATTGGATTATTTTCTTTGGGGATATGTAAAGTCGCTCGTCTACGCCAACAAACCAGAAACGTTAAGGGACTTGGAAGCCAACATTCGTGGCGTTATTGCCGACATACGGCCCCATATGCTCGAAAAAAAGGTTGAAAATTGGACCTGTAGAATTGGCTTTATTCGAACCAGCCGCGGCGGCCACATGCCCGAAATTATATTTAAACATTAATGGCATAAAATTATCCTTCCAATAAAGCCAAATTGATGGACATTAAAATGATTTTCTTGTGTTTTATTTCAATTCGAAGTTCTATACCTCTAAAAAAAACACCCTTTACTTTAAAACAGTGTCTATATAAATAGCTTGAAGTAAAAAATAAATAATTTTTTACTACAAAATTGTAATTGTTAAAAACTCATTCTCCTGCTTGTCCCAAACCGCGCGTTTTGTTCGTTTTGCATATAACTTTTTTTCTAAAAAAAAAATTATGTGACATTATTTGCATGTAGTATATTATGTAGTTACTCTTTTAACTCTGTGTTAGCTCTGCGAAAAAAAAATTATTTATGTACATTAAATTGACAAACACTGAAGTTGGTCCCTTATTCTATACTATCTCCGCTCAATTTTTCTTAAGCTAATTGTAAAATTTTTAAATAATGAGTAGTGCGTTTTTTTTTAAAGTTTAGAAATTTTTTAAAGAACACGAGGGTATGACATTCTCCTGGAAAGTTTTTTTTTATATTACTGTACGCATTCTTTTATTTTTAGATAATTAAATAAATTTACAATTAGAATTCATATCCACTAGTTTCAAGTTTTTTAGGACTTTTTGCTATTGTCAATGTGATATTATTGCAATTATGATATTACAGCAATAATGCAATGTACTGTTTGGAAGTTCGTTTACTGTGAACAACAGCAAACGATAGTGTATCGGTCTAATGACTTGCGCTGTGTGGAGAGACCCGGGTTCAAATCCTCCACTCCGTGATTTTCAATTCCAATTTTTAAATTTCCATTAATATGTACACAATTTGCCCGAAGAGTATTCGGAGCGGAAAATGAGGCATGTTTCCAATATAGCCGACGTATAAATAAATAAAAAATTAATAAAAAAAAAATCTCATTCGCACTGAGATTTGAACCTGGAACACAATGCTCAGATATGTATAACCAAGTCTTTAGTACATTCGTCTATGAAACCTTTTGAAGTTTTTGTGTAAAATTTGTATATTAAATTAAATTCTTTCAAATTTAACGCATAAGGAGACAATTGACCATTTCTGGTCCCAATGTAATGCAAAAGGAGTCAATTGGTTACGTCCAACGACAAACAATATAAAAAGTAAATAGAATTTTATATGTGATGGGACCAGAATTTGGACTAGTCGGTTTCTCCCATGGAGTAGTTTGCAAACTAGTTTTGAAATAGTCCGTGGTCCTGCAGGGTTACAAGTTCTCCTCTTCGTCGTCATCACATAAGCGACATCTAGTACGAGCATGATAACCGATAAGAGAGTGTTCTAATGTTTTATAAAATAAAGAAACCTTTACAGAAAGTTGCCCAAAAATGTTCAGTTATTTGAGTTAGTTTATTTTAAGTAATAGTCTAAGATCCGGCAGTAAAAAAACGTATCGATCGAGTTTTAAGTTAAAATCTAACTTTTACATATATTTGGGACTGGGGGAATATATTTGTGCTGGGTTGCTTATCAAAATGTGGCCGCTAGTATTTTCAAATTGCGATAACTTATGAACCGTGAGTCTCACGGGGAAAAGTGTCAAAATCTTTTTTATGAAGAGTCATATGCTCTACATGTAATTTTCATTATATGCTAAAAAAAATTTACCGTTTAAGAATTATTTATTAAAAAACCGATTTTTTTTACGCAATAAACAATAAACGTAAAATAAAACGGTTTTAAATAAAGAACTCCTAAACGGTAAATTTTTTTTTAATATATTAAAAATTACTTATAGAGAATATGACTCTCCATAAAAAAGATCTGGGCACTTTTTCTCGTGCAACTCATGGTTCACAAGTTATCGCAATTTGAAAATACTTGCGGCCACATTTTGATAGGCAACCCGCTAAAAATATGATCCCTCATTCATAAATATGTGTAAAAATTAGATTTTAACTAAAAACTCGATCGATACGTTTTTTTACTGCCGGAACTCGTTCTATAAGTGATTTCTGAAATATAACATTATTGGAAGAGTTACGTTCAACGGTTCCTCTGTTCGGTGACCTGGACTCGTTTATAAAATCCTTATGTGGTATGGTTCCCTGATTTCAAAAATTAACTTTAAAAACTTATATTTGGTTAGGTTTTCGAGACATAGACCGATTTTTGTTTTTTCCTTTTCGGAAAAGTGATCTAACATGTTCGCAAGGAATTCCATTTAGACTAGCGGATTTGATTGAAATTATCTCAAATTAATGATAATTAAATTACATAAAACTATACGTTTTGTCTTTATCCGATTGTTACGTAGTACCAAGCATGATACCATCTCCTTCCGGTATGTAAACGATTCCTAACGCCAAATTTGCTCAATGGTTAATTACACATTAGTGCACGAGAAATCATTTCTTCCATAGCATAAGAAATAAAATAACATTTTTTACATTCCCGAAAAGTTTCAAAGTCTATAAAATCTATAAAATATCATCTATTTATATGTAAGAATCGTAAGCAGGTTGCACATAATGAAAAAAACACACACACGTATGCATCCGCGTAATAATGCATACACCTACTTTACAAAAACAAAATTCCAAAGAAAAAATACCTGCACAAATTTCAGATAAAACAAAAGAATTGTTTATTTTTTTTTTGGATTTTTTTTTCGAATTTTATTTTGAAAGGCTGCTTTTGCAGGCAGCATCATATTGTTGAGAGCTAATTTTAACTTAGGAGGTTAACTAGGGGGCTCCCTTAGTAGGGCAACATAACAGGGTATGTTGTTTGCGTCTGGGAAAGTGTGTCAAAATTTAATGCTAAACAGCAGCAGCAGCAACACTTGAATGCAGGCAACAGCTCATTATGATAAGTCCTATGAATAGCGTGGCAGTTTATTGAGAGAAAAACATATCGCACAGTTGTTAGAAGAGTGATAAAACTCTAAAATTATTTCGAGTTATGAACATTTGAGGTTTTGTATTGGGGGTTATCGTGAATAAATATTCCCGGGGAATTTTCGCAAACTGCCGTGCATTCTCTCTTGCATTTTTAGAAAATTCCCCGGGAATCTTGATTCACAATAACCCCCATTATAAAGTACTTGATCTAATTTCTTGATCTCTCTCTTGTGTCATTAACCTTCTTCAGAGACTTTAATTTCAACCAAAATTATCCCTAATAAAGTTTTTCTTGTTGCAGCTAAACTTTCCACGAAGTTTTCAAAGAATCACGCTTCCTTGAGGGTTTTACTTTTTAACTAGAATCGCCTAATGGTCAAAATTTACTACAAATGTATTAAATACACGGCTAGGTGGAACCGATTTTGATTGTAAGGAACATCACCCTCGCGTTTTCTTCTGAATCGGTATCTGGGGACCTTCAGGTACAATACCCCATTTTTCATAAAATCGTACGTGTGGCAGTTTTTGAGAAACCCCAATTTAAATGATATTTTCCATATGAAACGAACTAAAACCAAGAAGCAAAAACAAAAATGGTAATTTTAAATGTATTTTTCAATGCAATTTCAGCAAAATTCCGTATTTTTCACTATTTTGGATTAAGATATCTCAAAATCCAGACAATCTAGCGCAATTCTGGTGCCGGAGTCGGATTCAGCGTTGAAAAATTCATTTCAAATTACTATTTTTGTTTTTGTTTTTTGGTCTTAGTTTCTTTATTTAACATGGAAAATTTCATTAAACTTGGGATTTTTCAAAAACGGCCACACGTACGATTTTATGGAAAATGGGGTAATGTACCTGAAGTTCCCCAGATACCAATTCAAAAGAAAACGCGTGGGTGATTTCTCTTTAAATTAAGATCAGTTTCACCTAGCCGTGAATAATTTTGGTACTTTTTGGACAGTTTTAGTACTTTTTTGCTATTTGGTACAAAATAGAAAAGCCCATTTATCATCCCTGGTACAATGACAAATGTGAAACGAAAAGAAAACAAAAAACATGAAGTCAGTGTCAGTCAGCTTTTTGCATTTCTCTTTGTGCTGTATCCTCACTTTTTAGCTCTATTTGTCGATGATAATATTGAAAATTTTTTATTTAATTTTACCTGGCTTAATGGCAACATATTAAAATAATTTAACTTTGTGCACATTTACACACAAATAACTTTCTAATGGTGTATAATTTAAAGTTGTGCTCCATTTCTAACATAGTAAAAAAGGTAGGACAAATTTTTGTCTGGCGTATAAATATATGATTCTTGAAGACAGACTTCTCTTAGTGGCTTGCGTTGTGTGACCTGTCCATTTTCATTTTTGCCACCTGATATGTTGGAAAATAGGATTTTGTCTGGTTAGAAATTGGACATAAGAGATAATCCAGGGCTTGTCGAAGTCTATTGTTAGACTGGTTAAATATAAAAACTCATTTTTTTTTTTGATTTGTGACACTCTTACTTTTAATGTACGATAAGTTCATTATATATATGCTCGAAAGGCTTTTGATGAATTGCTCACATAAAGATTTTAATGTTTTGAAGAGAATTTGAACAAATTATTTGATGATTAATTAAGTGATTAACATAATGATTTAATTAAAGGGACTGCTGACAGCAACGATGGTTAATTGTGATTGAAATAATTTTTGATTAAATATATAAAGTATATTCTCATACGTCGAGCTTTTTTTTCACTTATTTTAGATTACAGTATAAGGTTTAATTTTTAACAACCTTTAAGGTAAACATCTCGTACTGCAAAACCAAAAATTGTTTACTCTAAAGTGCATTTCCACAAAAATAATAAAATATTTATCGCAATGCTATTATTTATTTAAGATTAAATCAAATATATTTTGGGTGAGTTAAGTTTCGATAAGCTTTTGCAGATTTGATACTTTCAAAATACAAAATTTCTCAGAATGCCTACATAAGTATAACCGTATACGCGTACACATATTGACATTATTGATAAATTTATGTATCATTTCGTGAAAATTTTGTCATCATCGGGTAGTGCTTCTCACTGTCTCCAGATGACATCATCACACAATTAAAAAATGTCCTTTGTAGTCGAGTCAGTATGGGATGCGTGTAAACGATATGGCAGTATGTATGGTACAATGTACTATTTTAATGAGAGTATTGTGTGCTTCGGCAGCATTCCAATTGTATTGTGGTAGGTACGTAAAGTATGCATGTACTATGTATATATGTATGTCTGCGTACATTTGGCATCTTTAAAAGATGTACTTATATGTGAATAATTAACCCAATTGTCTATTGATTAAAAATTGCTAAAAAAACAGTAGTCGAGAACAAGAACTTAAGAGGTGTTGTGCGAACATAATGATGTTTCATTATGTTAATATAGAAAAGCAGAGACAAAAAGTATCGAATAGTTGGGAAAAGCTACAGGGAGAAAAATCTGCGTCACAATTTTTACTGCACTCGGATTAGTAAAAAAATTAAAGTAATTAACACTAAATTTCAAAAAAAAATTACCTTACCTTTTAGAACTATTTTGACTTCAAAATTCTAGTAAAAATATTTGTGTTTGTACAAATTTTATACCTCTTCATCATATGCGTCAGTAGTGCAGAGGATATGTTTCTATCTATCACGCACACAGGCCCTGGTTCGAATCCTAAGGCAATGGGTCGTCATTTCGTTTTTTTATTTTTTGTTGTTTGAACATTACAGTTCTTGTATGGTTCATTATTTTTTATATTTGAACTTTAAAGTAATGTAAATATCACTTCAAGTTTTTCAAAAAAATTACAAGGTCATACGAAAATTTTGAATTGACTAAAACATTAAGATAAAAATCACTTCAGTGGGAAGTTGTCACTATTTTGACTTGAAATTCTAGTAAAATTTATTAAAAATAAAGAAGTACGTACTATTTTTCTCCGTGTAGATACTTTTATTCAGCAAGTCGAAAAATGCTTACAAATCAGAGAAAGGAGAAAAATACAGCTCGCGCCGCCAAATTGGAAAATGATAGCACTGATATAGCATTTTGTGTGTTTTTTCATATGAGGGGTGCAACGTCCCCTAATTCAATCCCTCTCAAATTTTGCATGGTGAATGGTACATACATTATGCATAAGTTCACCAACTTTCATAATCATACCTTGTATAGCTATAGAGATATAGCATTTTTTGTATTTTTTTAGTATGGGGGGCGCAACCCCCGTTCCCCTCAGTGGCATCTCACCCCCTTAAGAACCTTCTACAGACCACAACAAACAATTTAAAAAAAAATTATGTAAATCGGCCGTGTAGTTTCCGCGTTCATAAGCTACATACGGACATCATTTCATTTTTATATATATAGAAGATTAATTGCTCTACAAACTCTATGCTATCTTTCTTTAGTACAGTTTATAATTTAGGAGATATTTTTCGAAAATCCTAAAATTTATAAAAACACCTTTTTTTCAAAATATCTTCAAAACAGTGTGCTGTAGAAAGATTTTTTCATTAATTTTGTAAAACATGCAATTTTTTATGAGAGTCCCTCCGAACACTTTTTTCGTCCGACTCACCGTTCATGAGATATCACGATTTAAAAATCCACATAATTTTTTTGAACACTAATACGCCGAGTGTCTCTTAGTTTTTTCTTTTTTTTTTCAAAAAAACTAACAGGCTTAAAATGTCGAGAAATTTTAAAAATTTTAAGTTTGAAAATTTGATTTGCTTAGAGTCTAAAAATATTGAAAACGATGAAAAATCTTGAAAAATTCCATGAATGTTGAAGACAATCAAATATGTTGAAACCGTAAAAAGCAATTGAAAAAGTTGAAGAATGTTAAAGATATCGAAAAAAATTAAGGTCGAATAATATTGAAAAGTTCGAAAAACATTTATGGAAAGGAGTAGGCAAATGTTGAAAGCAATAAATACAAGATTTTGGAAGTGTAGTGGAAAAGGTCAAATAAAGTCCAGAAATGCTAAAAAATCTAAAATTTTGATACACGTATAATAAAAAAAATTTTAAAAGTGGAATAATGAAAAAAATGTTGATTGAAAAATTTTCAAATAAACTAAATATGTTAAAAGAGTTAGAACCCAGTAAAATCTTCGTTTACATGTAATCGATCGAGTAATCTAAAAAATTTTCTGCATCGATTACTTTCTGGGTTACATAAGGCATTATTTTAACACATGCATGTCATTGGGCGTAATCGATTACCCTAATAAAACACTCGCTTACATGTAATCGATCGGGTAATCGAAAAAATTATTTGTATCGATTACTTTCTGGGTTACTTTTACGTTATATAAGCACTGAATCAATGTATTAGGATGTTATAGATATGTACACGGAAAAAACTAAACAGTAAAAATTCATTGAAAATCCCAGTATTTTTTACTGATTTTCTCAGTAACTGTGCGCCCGTAAAGAAAAACCGTATTTTTTACTGATTACATACAGTAAATAAAAAAAAAAATAAAAATATAAAAAAAAAATGTATGTTGATGGTGTCGAACTTAAGACCTTTGTGTTTCTACGCGACGCTCTATCTACTGAGCTACTGCAGCACTTTCATTTTAATAGCTTATTGCTTAATTTAAATTATTTTTAAAAAAAATTTTTTACAATCTCAACCAGTAAAAATTGAAATGTATTCTAAGCAAATATTTCAGAGCACGCTGGTATTTTTTCATGCGACAAGTTTTTACTTCTCTATTCAATAGTTTTTACTGATTATCTCTGTACTTTTTGAAGTCTAAACTGTATATTTTACTTTCTTGCCGTTACTTTTTCATGAGAATTCAGGAAAGTAATTGAATTACTGAAACAAACCGTAATTGTTCATGAGATTATTATCACTTTGTGCTATTTGAAAATCAATTTTTCCAGATCATTTTTTTGAGTGTAGGGTTCTGTTTTAGGCCAAAAGTTCATCAGAGGAAACATCTGAAATATTATCTTTTTACTATTTATTTCTTTTGAAATATAAACGAATATTTAAGTCAGAATGAGTTAAAAATCAAAAAATCTTAAGTAAAAAACTTTCGAAATGATTTATGTTCTCACATTACCCATTGCGTTACATGTAATTGAAAAAGTATTTCATTATTTATTGCATTACATGTAATATAAAAAATGGTTTAGCATTCAAGTAATGCGTTAGGTAATCAATTATCGTATAAGAGGCTACAAATTTATTCAAAAGTTCTATTGGGAAAATGGTGAAAAAAATTTAAGATCGAATAATTATCAATAATTCGAAAAATGTTTAAAATCGTGGTTACCAACTGGTGGGTCTTTGAACTCATTGAAATTTTAGAATTTTCATTCAAATATAGGAAATATGAATATAGTGCAGAAAAGCCTTTCATCGTATTCAAGGCACAATAGTTCCTTAATATATAAATATTAAATAATTTGAAATTAAAATTACTAGATATGAATACAAACATTTTAAATGCAAATGACGAAATTTTATGTATTGCAATAATTGCAAGTTATTCAGCTTCACTCAATGTACTCATAAATTGACAAATTTCAAATTTTCAGCATGAGGTTCTTCAGATTACTCATTGTCGTAATCATCGAAAAATATTTTCCTGATGCTTCGTCAGAGTGCTGGAAATTCAAGTGGAACATTTAATTTGGTTGTTATCTTACTTTCCAAGAGAATTCAAGAAGAAGTATTATATAAAACCCAATGAACTCATTATTGTTCATTTATTCTATTAAGGTTTATAATATTAGTTCTTAATCTTTTGAATAAAAAAAAAAAAATATTTTTTTGTGGAAAAGGCAAAATATTTGGGTTTTTTTTACGTTTATGACGGGGATGGGGAATCTTTGGTTTCATACGTGGAACAATGTTGGAAAGAATAAATATAAATGTTTTTGTGAAGAATATAGTTCGAAAAATAGGGTAAGCAAAGTTAAAGAAGGAAACAAACTTCTGTATACAAAACATAAGCCGAATCTTTTAAATTTTTCTGAATATATTAAAAATTACACCATGGAGTGAAAAATCATATCCACATCCATACGCGATTTTAACTTTCATGTATCATTTTAAAATAGTCATAACTTTTTAAAGAAAAATCATACAATGCCTATTCATAGCTTATTTTGAAGACGAAAAATAGTACTAAGCGATGCATTTTGCAGAACAGAGCAAAACAATTTCGTGCGCCCTTTATATAACCTCAAAAACGTGTTTTTGTTGTTTTAGGTTAGAATATCTCGAAAACCATACATGATAAAGCAATTATAAGGCCGGATTCGGATTCAGCATTGCCATGTACAATGAAAATGACTTTTTTTTTGTTTTGGGGGCACTTATTTACGATTTTAAAGAATGTTGAATTTTGTTGCTGACACCTTCTAATAAATGCTAATACCTTTTCCACACGATAATTTAAAATTTCATCCAGAAACAGAAGCCCTGAAGTCCGAAGATGAAGAATTCATTAAAACATTTTAAATTATCTTGTGGAGATCCGGGTCAAATAAGTATTTGTTTATAAAAAACCAATAAATATATTACAACTAATACAAACGCGTTCTAATTATTATTTATCGTTGATCGTATTTGTTTTCTACCATCCCGCTTAATTTTCAAAAACTTTCAATAACAAGTTTAGGAGCAATTAATTTTTCTGTAAAATGATACCTCAATTTTCAAGTGTTCAAAACTTTTTATGTCATAACTTTCATCACCACGTCGAAAATCATGGGCCCATTTGGCGAGTTTCAACTCATACTCAAATCCACTTTACTATAAGAAATTAACTGAACAAAATATGATCTTCATCCGTTATATCCACCAAAACGAGAGTGCGCATTTTTGATTCGAATGTGAAATCGGTTTTGTTATATGGGTGCGAAACGTGGCTTGTCACTGAACAACTAACGAACAAGCTGCAAGTATTCGTCAACAAATGCTTAAGGCGAATACTAAAGGTTTGGTGGCCTCGCACTATATCAAATGCCGAGCTACATCAAAAATGCAATCAGAGGGCTATAGCAATCGAGGTCAAGCTGCGCAAATGGAGATGGATTGGTCACACTCTCCGGAAACCACACAGCGAAGTTTGTCGCCAGGCTCTTGAGTGGAATCCACAAGGTAGTAGAGCACGTGGTAGACCCAAAACCAACTGGAAGAGGTCGCTGGAAAAGGAAATCCAAGAATCGGGAAAGTCGTGGCAAGAGATAAAAGTCATCGCAAGTGATCGTGACAAATTGAGAGATTTCATATTGGCCCTATGCTCCTCCTAGGAGTTAAAGGAGAATACATACATTCATAAGAAATTGAGATTCTCGTTTCATAACTTCATTCTAATGCTCTCAGGAAGGCTCAGTAAAATTTCTCAAACTTTTATCTTAGATATTTACAAACTTGAGATTAATTTCAAAATGTAATAAATTAGTCAATTCTCGGAATTTTTAGGTGATCAAGGTGCCATTTTATTCAAAATAATATATTTAATGGAGTGTCTCCGGGTATGAGACCGGTTTTTGTTTTTGAGCCATAACTTGTTACTGGTTAAACCGTTTCAGGTGTTTTATATATCGTTCGAAAGGCAGGAAATACACACAACTTTCTTTTAAGAGGAGCAGAAAGTAATTTCATCACATTCAAAATTTATGGCCAATTTTTTAAGTACAAGTTTTTCGCATAAAAAAATTTGTATCCGGCTATGAGACACCTAGAAAAATGCAATGAAAATCAGAAATTATGAAATAGAAACCCCATGACTGTGTGTTAGCACAAACTATTATTCATTTTTCGTTACATTAATATTGATATTTGATAGTTGCACTAGATTTTGGTTCGAAAAAAAAATTTCCAAATCGTTACAAATTTTGTATCCGGGTATGAGACAGGTAGAAAAATGTAATGAGAATGAAACTAGTAAGGGTGTTACCTTTGGCCTGGCCAAACATTAAATACCCTACACAGCAGTATTTTGAAAGTTTTGCTTATATAGGAGGTGCCACGCCCTCTTGTCCAAATTCACCCAGTTTTTTCTCAGAGTTTGAATTTATAGTTCTTAGCATTTGAGTGAAATTTGGTTGGATTATCTCAAAAATTGTTTGCAGTAAAGCGTTTTGAAGCTTTTGCTTATATGGGAGGTGCCATGCCCTCTTGTCCGAATTCTCCTGGTTTTTGTTCAGAGCTTGCGCTTACGATTCGTAGTATTTATGTGTATATTCGTTGCATTATCGTGAAAAAATCTCAAAAAGTTGCATTTTGAATATATTTTTTGGATGGGCGGTAGGCGCGTCCGTTGACCGATTTCGCTCATTTTCAATCCCCCGAGCTATCTTTGACGACGGAGGCAGTGTACCAAATTTCATTGAAATATCTTGCTCAGTTTTCCCAAAAAGTGTATTTCAACACACAACCAGCCAGCCAGCCAGCCAGCCACCTAGCCAGCCTGCCAGCCAGCCAGCCAGACAGACAGACGGATATGGCTATATCGACTCAGGACGTGACGCTGATCAAGAATATATATACTTTTCTATATCTGCCACGCCTCCTTCTCTGCGTTACAAACGGAAGGACAAAGAGAATATACCCTAAGTGTACACAGAGCCAAAACAACCACATAAAATAGAACAAAAATAAAAAGATATCTCTATGCTTTTCATCCAAGAAGAAAGTCACATCAAAACCATAGAGAAAATCTTTTTAAAATTTCTGTAAACATTTATATGAAAAACTCGTAATATTAAGAAGAAATCTTATCATTTTCAATACGATTTCTTCTTGAAACGATGTTTTCATTTTATTAAAAATTATGTGAAATTCAACTAAAATTTATGAGGAATCTTCTTGAAAAAGGATGAGATTTCTTCTTAATATTATAAGGTTTTCATAGAAAAGGTTTGCAGATATTTTAAGAAGATTTCTCTATGGTTTTGATGTGACTTTCTTCTTGGATGAAAAGCATAGAGATATCTTTTTATTTTTGTTCTGTTTTATGTGGTTGTTTTGGCTCTTTATATATTGTAAAGAAAACTCAATCTAAAATGGTTTTACAGTTAATTTTATTGAAAAGAAGAAGAAACATTAAACAAATGCTAAGCAGTACAATAATTTTGTACAATTGGTAAAATCGCACCGTACCTAATTCCAGTATCTTTTTCGACGAGTCCATTGTTTAACGTGTAGAAATGATTAGGAGGTCCATCTAATGAAATGAAGTTAATAATTGCACATTTTTAACTAGCATTACAAAACTAGTTGTCCTTTTACAGTGAACTTAAGCATAGTCGACAAATCGCTGCCACAAGGCTTAAAGCGAGAACTCCGTAGAGGGACGGGAAATACCTTTAACTGAGGATCTGGAGCAATTGACATTGCTTATATTATTTGAAATGTTTTCTAGTATTTCTAACACTTTACGGGTTGATGGTGGCGATATTGTCCCTTGGTCGCATATTAAGGGCTTGTTCTGCAAGAACAAATTGACGGTTAAGACGATTCACCTAAATATAACAAAATAACTTACTCTGTCCTTTCGCCACTGCCGCAATCCGGCTTTGAACTTTATTTCTTCACCAAAAAACCCAGAGCCATATATATTACCAAAAAATTTTTCCACATCTTCCATTTCTATTTTTTCTAGGACATCGATGGAGTTCACACTTTAAACACTAAACAAGCTGAGCCACTTAAGCCCCAGGAATGAAAAATTTCTTGAGTTTCCAGAAGCTCACTTTCATTCCATTCTATAGACGGTACAGTTAGTATATCACCAACATTTTCATTGTTGGTGCTTCCACTTGGAAAATTTTTAAAATTATCCATTTCGCAAACAATCACAATCACTTTTGCAAAAAAAAAAATTATTTATATTTTTAACACAATACAAACGAAGTAACACACAAATTGTTTAGCTGAAAAATTCAATTTATGAGAAACCTCATAATTTTAAAAACAATGTCTCTTAGATTTTATTAGAGTATCTTTTTAATTTTAAGTGACAAACTTTTTTGTGCAGAAATCAATTTATACGCTTTCCTTCTTAAAACTAGAAATCAATAAGTTGCTCACATAACTTACATCATTTTATGTTGTATTCTATACAAAAATAATGTGAAAATCTTTTTGAATTTATAAGAAGATTTTCTTAGTGAAGTCATAGGGATTTCTCTATGGAATATTCATATTGATTACTACTTTTAATGTGAATTCATAGTAAAATAGCTCAATACGACAATCTTCTTGTTTTTAGGGGTCACTTTTTGCTCTGTGTAGGGTATAAAAATATGAAATATGAAGTATGGTCATAGCAAGCGGACAGTTCGACAGTAGTCAGATTGGCAATATTAGTTTTGCATTATAGAAAAAATCGACTGTCTCATACCCGGAGGTGTCTCATACGCGGTGACTCTTCCTTATATTTTCGGAGAGTACAAAAAACACTGAATTTAAATTTTTTTTAGAAGATAAGTAAGGTCGCTTTTCAAGTGGCGCATCACAATTTAAGTTAAAAACTTTACTTAGAAGCTTATGATTGACCAAAGACGACCAATGTTTATTTCGACTAACGATTCAAACAAAACCAATTTAATTGACTAATCAACAACTCGATTAACTAAACTAGCTGCAAATTTAGTTGATTACGCCCAACAATGCTAAGTACTATATGGTATATGTAGGTGAATTAAAATAAAAAAATGTATTTCAAAAAAATGTATTACCAAAGTTTTTAAAGTTTTGCTACAGAATCGATGACTATCAATCTGTCAACACATTTGAATGAAGAAATATTGAACAAATACATAAATATTCAATGCAGCCATTTTTCAAAATTGTTCAAAATAAAGAAAATAAATAAAAATTAACTTAATCATACTAAGGAAATGCTAAAAATGATTTCTTATGAGTTGTACATACTAAAATTTTCCAAATCATTTTTGTTGTTTTTTTCTTCTTCAACGCCAGACATAAAAAAGCTTTTACAAATCTTTCAAAAGAGTTAAGGACGCGTTTCAATACTCTCATGTATGCAGTTACTTACACATTTGTCATAAATTACAAATTTTGTGAAATTATTAAGAATTTTTAATTTATTTGTTAATTTTTAAATTTATGCTCATCTAAGCAAATCCAAGAGATTTTCAAAATTTTGTCAGCTGTTTCGCTTTTCGAGACTTACGACTTCGGCGAGACAACACAAAAGAAAATTTTCAAAATTTTCAGCAGACAAATGATTTCTCAGTTCAAGGTGTTGTAAGTGGAATTTTTTATGATTTTTTGGTTTTATTTATAATTTTTAGTTTTATTGAAATGTTAAGTAAATATTGTACAATATTTATGTAAATATATTTTTTATGTTGTTTGTTTCTTTAGCACATTTGTTTATATGTTTTTCGCATAAAAAATGTTTTACTCAAACAAATAATAATTAAAAACACGATAACGTCACGTCATTGAACTTTCGATCCGGCGCGTAACGCGTAATTTTGAATACTAAATCATATTGTTAGTACTCGTACCTTATACAAAAGGCTTTAGGGCGAACAAACTGAATGAATGTTGTCGTCGATAATGCTACAAAAAACTACCCTTAAAAAGTTAACACATTTAAGTTCCAAGAAAAACTTGTTTTGGTCTGCTGGGTTGATTTTTTGATGATGACGAGGAAGGAGCAGCAGCGAAATGACAAAGCATGCCATCATCAAAAGCTAAAAAGAGTATGACAAAGCGTAGTAGATATCTGATTTTTTGTAGTGTCAAAAGGGTAGTTTTCTAGAGATATATTGTAATAACACTGGTGGGGCAGAATTTCACGAGACTTGTGACCTTTTGATCAAATTTTGCTTTTCCAGAGGTTTTTGGTGCACTGAGTTTGAGCCCGACTTTTGAGAGATCTTAAACAAAAAATTGAAATGACATCGGTTTTTTTTTTTTTTTTTAGTTTAAAAATATAACAAGTTGGCAACCATTTTTATTGGCGCATGCGCATGTTATTTTATAGTCTTTAGTTGGTATGACGATGACAATTTTTAAGTAACATCTCAAACTGCTCTTTTCTTTTTCGTCTTGTGCTATACCCTACATTGTAGTTTTGAATAGCTGACACTAGCCTTATCAGAAAATCAGTCAACATAGCATTAAATCTACAAAGTGCAAGGACGAAAGATGACTAACTTTGTAATGTTTAATGAGTTTTATTTATGAGCATTGTAAGAACATTTAGTTTGTTATCTGGATAAACTGTCACCCTAAATTCTAAAAACATTCTTGGGTGATTTTGAAAATTCCTACTTTTTTTCGACCAGCTCCGGCTCTTAATATACTGACAAATCTCATCTATTCATGTGGAAAACTATGTCCATGAATGAAACTTCCCTTCTAGAAAAAAGTTCAGGTTGAGGTCCGACTCGGATCAGGCTTGCCTAGAGAATGATCAGGAACGAGTCAAGCTTTCTGATCCGACAATGATGAATAAACGTCACACCTCATATGAAACGGATCTGATCCGTTTGAGTGGAAAAATGCTGTATTTACTGACAAAAACATGTTCAATCTCGAAGGTCCTGGTGGATACAATTATTATTTTCACGATTTTGAGTCGACACCATAGCCACAAAGGCGGTGTTATGGTTTAGGGAGCGATTTCGTGCTATGGCGAGTTCTATTTTAAAGACCAAAAAATTACGTAAGAGGTGGTTTTTTAAATTTTTTTTTGTAATTTCAAGTGCTTTTAATATTGTTCGTCGAACAATTGATTTGCAGACTATTTGTAGTGGGTATTATTACAAGTGATCCAGACTGTTCTAAACACTTTAATACAGATTTCATAAAACGATTTCTTTACCATGAACTAATATGCTCTTTTTCGATAAAGTAGCAACGATCTACCTGCATCATACCGAAATTCTGATTCAAGGACGATATAAAATAACTAATATAGTCAGATGGTCATGAAATTATATCGACTAAATTAAACATGAGTATACTTTTGAGTAAAGAAGTGAAATTTAAGAAAGGTAGCTCTTTAAAAAAGAAAGAGTTTGAGTTCATGCATGTCAAATGGGCGTTAGAATTTGCTTAACCTCTTTGATTTAACAACTTAAGATTAAGGTGTGATGGTAATTTAATATTTAACATTAATAAAATATGGTTTTTTTTTAATAGCTCTTGTAATTTAAGATTTAAAAATATATTGGAATAACATCATTTTTATATTTAAGTTTTTGAGTCTCAATATATAAATATGACACCATTGACCATTATTTGGTAAGAGCTGTCAATTTATATTGACTTTAAATTCAGTGCCCGAAATGTGTATGGGTCTGAGACTGAGATATAAGTTTTCCATTCCAACTTAAACCTTTTCCACATAATATTAATTTTTTTTCAAATCGAATTCAACTTATTTCAAATCATATTAAGCTATGAAAAAAACACTTAAAATACACAAATAAACATATGTAATATTCAGCCATGTTGTAAGTATAGCCAGCATAAGACATGAGTCTTTTTTATACTAACATAAATTAAATAAATAAATCAATAGATCAATAAATCAATAAATCAATAAATCAATAAATCAATAAATAAATAAATGAATAAATGAATAAATGAATAAATGAATAAATGAATAAATGAATAAATGAATAAATGAATAAATGAATAAATGAATAAATGAATAAATGAATAAATGAATAAATGAATAAATGAATAAATGAATAAATGAATAAATGAATAAATGAATAAATGAATAAATGAATAAATGAATAAATGAATAAATGAATAAATGAATAAATGAATAAATGAATAAATGAATAAATGAATAAATGAATAAATGAATAAATGAATAAATGAATAAATGAATAAATGAATAAATGAATAAACGAATAAATGAATAAATGAATAAATTAATAAAATAAATGAATAAATGAATAAATGAATAAATGAAAAAATGAATAAATGAATAAATGAATAAATGAATAAATGAATAAATGAATAAATGAATAAATGAATAAATGAATAAATGAATAAATGAATAAATGAATAAATGAATAAATGAATAAATGAATAAATGAATAAATGAATAAATGAATAAATGAATAAATGAATAAATGAATAAATGAATAAATGAATAAATGAATAAATGAATAAATAAATAAATAAATAAATAAATAAATAAATCAATCAATAAATAAAACGATGTACTTACAATAGCTATCGTTATGAAATATATATGGATGAATATTGTGTACCAAACACCTTCCAAAATATAAAGGGGGTTGAACAATTGATTTGGAAAAAGATTAATTTGATTGGAAAAAGTTTTATTTGATTTGAAAAAAGATCAATATGATGTTGAAAAGGTTCAACTTCGATGGGAAAGACTGTATAAACAAAGGGTTAGCCATAGGAATTGAACATGAGCCCATATAAATTAAACAAATAAAATGTTCTATAGAGCGGATTACTTAAGATAGCAACCAAAATTTTCACTAGTACTAGAAATGATTTGAGCAAACTATGTATGAGCAAATTCAGATAACACGTGTAGAACTAGACTTCAAAACATTATTTTGAGCTCAATATTTTATACTCTGAAATGGCAAATGGTTTTTTAAACAATTTTTTAAATTTTTTAAAAAATTCGCAAGATAATAAGTTTAAAGTTCCAACGATAGTATTTATTTTGACTTCTTCTGCTGGAACATAAGAATTTTCCTGATTTCTAGCCATTTTCTAGATTTCATAAAATCACAATTTTCTGTGAAATTTTTATTCTAAAAAACATTGAGATTTATTTTATCGAATCATCATTACAGCTTTTTTTTATACATATAACACTTATAACTGTAACAATTTTCTTTGATGCTTTAATGGGCAAATTAAATAGGATTTTAATGAATGAATCAAACAAAATAAATTAACATAAAAGCATAAGTAGGTTTTTTTTATCAGAATACAAGCAAGGAACATTTTATTAAGGTATTTCATTCAATCTTGACACATTTGTCATAAGAACATTCATCTTTATTTGTTAAACAAGTGGTTTAGTGTATTTATCACAGACGAATATACGCAGTGACAGCCAAATGCCGCGGAAATGATAAAGTTTTCACTTAAAAAAAATTTTGCGTTTGGTTTTGATTTGTTGTATTGTCATCAAAAGTTTTGGCCCACAGCCAATGTAATACATTTTCGCCATTACGCCCCCCGCCTTAAGTGTAACAACAAACTCATGATGATGACGTGACGGCATGAATGACACCATGATGTGATAGGCATGTGAAATATTTTATAGCCATTTAAGTTATTTAAGCGCTAACGAGTTGGACAATTGAATGGTTAATTATGCGTGGTAGCTGTCTATTTAGAACGGTAAGTTATTAGGCGTATAAAATGAAGACCCCGAGGATATTAAAAAAAAATTACATACAAATTGTATTAGCGCTAATTTTTTATGCGTGTAACACTTACATATTAACTACAAATTATATTTTAAATATATTATCTTTCAGTTGATAAAATATCATTTTGAGAACTATTTAATTTAAAAAAAATATTTTTGTCTGGGAAAATAAGATACTAATGTTTTTATTTACTCGCATCAATCCACATACCTAAACTATGCATATCCTTGTAAACATAAACAAATCACAGTCATTCGAGTAGCTATGTACGTTAGCATTTTATACAAAAAGTAATAATTTATAATAACTTGATCTGGAAAAAACGAAAGAACAACAAATAATTTAAATAAAAATGCAGCAAAATACACATGTAGCTACAAAATCTGAAGTTACAAAAGTAATGTAAATAACAACAAATATTTTATTTCAAGCGACAATAACACCAGAGTTTGACAAAAATAAATAAAGAGAGATTTCTGGAATTTTTGAGAGTTTTCGAGATATGTTGAATAATTTAATAATTTTAAAAAAAATGTTGAAACATTTTGAATAAAACTCAAAAGTTTGGCAAAGTTCGGATAAAAGTTAAAAAAAAACATATGTACATGTACCAATTTTCATCCATATGCATCTAGTAGTTATAGAGATATCGTCATTCGAATTCTTATTTGCTTACTTGTTTCGACACAAGCAGAAGTTATTTTCTTTTGCTTTTTCAACGAAGTGGCGTTTACGGCAAACAACAATTCAAGCGACGATATGGCGAATTTCGTAATGTGGAGGGAGTGGAATCGCCCATTTTCCGGGCCATAACCTACTCAAAAAAATTTTTTTGGAATTTTTTTTTTGGACTCGAAAATTACTTCGATTACGATTTCGATAATATTTTCATGGTATAGATAAGGGGAAGGCTATATGCTATAAAAAAATGGGCGGTGCCACACCCCTAAAAAACAAAATTCAACATATCTCAGAAACTGCTTGATGCATAGGAATGAAATTTGGCTCATATGTAAAGGGCACTAAGTCAAATAACATACAATAAAAAATGGGGGGTGCCATGCCCATAGGCATATTTTTTTTAATAAGAGCTAATTAAAAAAATATATTTATGTTTTCGTATTCAGTATCCCCAATTGAGTATTAAAATATAGAACTCAATTAATAAGCACACAAAAACTTAAATTTTGTAGACCAGTGCAATAACACAGGTTTACATCAGACTATGTGTTTCCTACGGACTTTGACGTCCTGAATCCGAATCCGGGGTCCGTTTTTTTCCAGAACGTCTGAGATTTCAGGGTCATATGGAGGTCAAAATGGGGTTCGTGTGTAGTTTAGTGAAAAATTCGCTAAAATTCTGATACTATTTTTTTATCATTGAATTCTTAGTCCTTAAAAAAAATATGTAATCAAAAAGGGTATCTTGGACCCAGTTTCGGAGATATAGCCATCGGAAGATCCGGATATATCTTCTATGAAAACCACTATAAGTTGGGAACTCCTGGATGGATTTAAAAAATATTGCTTATGAAAGGTATTTTGACAACCTAAAAAATTGGATTCAAAGTTTTGGAAATATGACCTTTTTTGAAATTTTGAGAAATTTTTCAATTACAAAAACAAATACATCAACAACACCAGCAACAACAACAACAAAATACCTTTCATATGACATCAATATTTTTCAAATCCATCCAGTGGTTCCCAACTTATAGCGGTTTTCATAGAAGATATATCCGGATCTTCTGATGGCTATATCTCCGAAACTAGGTCCGAGAGACCGTTTTTGATCACATATTTTTTTTAAGAACTAAGAATTTAATGATAAAAAATTAGTTTCAGAATTTTAGCGAATTTATCACTAAGCGACACATGACCATTTTGACCTCCATAAGACCTTGAAATCTTTTTTCTCAGACGTTCTGGAAAAAAACGGACCCCGGATTCGGATTCAGGACGTCAAAGTCCCTAGGAAACACATAGTCTGATCAAAACGCCATGACATTTTTTTATTTTGTAAACCTGTGTAATTTGGGAGGGAATATTTTTTGTAAAAATTTTATCTACAACTTTCTTATAGGGAATCAATGTTTTTAATATCCACCCAACTTATACCTCTTTTTCTAAATGTTATATTCGGATCTTTCGATGATTACGTCCCCGAAACTAGATCCGAGCGACACTTTATGATTACATGTCCTTTCTTGCCTTGGTTTAAAAAAGAAATATGAGCTATCACTAAAGTAAGCTTGCCTCAAATTTATCACAATAGCATTTTTACTTTTCAGTTAGTCACTTTTTTTTTTTTTTTTGGATTAACGTTACATCGTCGGCTTCTCATAAAGAGTAAAAGTTTGGAGATTAATTCGGCTGAGCTCGCAGACCAATTTTATAATTTTACTTTGTTTTGGTTGTTTTAATTGGAAATTTAGATGTTTATATATTGTTAATTTTGTTTTAAAATCATAGCTGTCAAAATCAATGGAAAATTCCAGGGCTGCATAGTAGATTTTTGGCGAAAATCGAAAATTTGAAGAAAAAAGCAGCCTTGCTGGAAATGGAATTTCGATTCTCAAAATATTCAAGATTTTAAATGTCTCGCGAAAGGAATATACTCTCGAGAGGGAATTTCCAGACAAATTCATGATAAGACCCATTATGTCTTGCGCATTTTGCAAAAGTATAATGTTGGTACGTGTAGCTTTTCATTGATCTCAATGACATGAGAGTTTTTTATTTTTGACATACTCTAAGGCACATTCTACTGTGTCAACAACATGTTTATCTCACTCGACCAGTTTTCTATGCAAATTTCCTTGCGATTTGCAATTTTTTGCCGCTGTTAGAATTTTTGGGGGCTCGTTTTAGCCTGGGTGGTGATTAGTAATTATGGCAAGCAACAGACCGGAAAAACAGGTGCAAAGAAAAAATTTGACAACTCAAGTGATGGTAGGCAACAAATTCACGCGTGTGTCCCGCAAATAAGCTGCCGCCATATATGTTCTGGTTTCGATTTGGCTAATTAATACTTTTTTTTATGTAAAGTACTGGCTCATTTGCATTTAATTTTGATTTGGAAACAAAAACAACAATTTGTTGGGATAAACGAAATATTTCAAATTTCTAAGTTTCATTGACATATTTTTAAGGAGTATTTCATGCATGAAAATTAAATTTTTTACTTAAATACTTATTTAGATAGCTATGGTAACCGGAGCGAGTTTTTTAACCTCGTATCGACTATCCGTGGAATAAGTATTCTGTTTGTTTTAGCACGACATTTGACCTCTTTAAAGTGCAAGTCTGACTTTAATTCCAACACGTTTTAACCTATTGATTCTTCAAAGAACTTATGAAAATAATTTTGCTTAAATAGCTTTAAATATACTTTTTTATACTACTTTTAGAACTAAATGATGAAATTATATAGATGACTTGACAGAATGTTAGTTCTGATAAGGTGCATATAAAGGAATAAACCGATAAAATAAATTTTTTTAATGAACTAAATATTCGAATTGATTTTGTTCAGGTTTCTAGCATCTTTTAGAAAGAAATTCTTCATTTGCTGATATAACTACATATCACCTACAAAAACAACAACAATATAAAAGTCGCTATACAAACGAGATAAACAAAATACTAGTTTTTAAGATTTAAATATTTAAAATCTTATTGGTAACAGAGATATCACTGGCATAAGCAATATAGGATGGATTTTTGCACTTAATATTAGAGCAGGTGGAGACTGACCGATCGATCGCGTGATAGTGTGTAGTAGCTAAAGCTATAAAAGCCAAGTTGATATTCAAAGATTGTTTTAGTTTCATTTACGATACCTTTTGATAAAAAGCTAAAAATTTTAAACACAACACTTGGAAAGTGATAATGGCAAGTGATTTTTTTTTTTTTTTTTTTTTTTGACAACTAAGTGATAAGTGTGATATTTTTAAAGAAAAAATTATTATAAATTAAAATTTAAGGACCCGGAAGGACACTTCTTAAGAGTTGTTTCGGCGAAAGAACAGTTGAAAATAATTTTTTTCAAAATAATTATAGAAATTTCAGACACGTGGCGGATTTTTGTGTACATGTGATAAAAATAAGTTGGTTTTTTTAATGAATATTGAATAGCCATCAAAACTGGTAGCAATAAAATTGTTATTTCTTAATAAAAATTCTTATGAATAAAATATTATGGTTTCTTGCAAAGAAAGTTTTTAATATAATTTAGAAATATGTACATTTTTTTTCGAGAATTTTTTGGAAATTTTTTTTTTTGCTAAAATATTTAACATAGACCAAGGAATAAAATAGTATTTTTCATTTATTATTGGAAATCCCTTTTTTAAATAAATAAAAATCTAAGCAACTTCTCCGCCACTGAGAAAGTTTTAAAAATTATTTGGACACTCTCCACATGTCTAGAAACTATATTCCAGAAAAAAACTGGAGTAATCAATATTGGTTCAAAAGTTATCAACAATATAGTGTGCTATGCAATTATTTTTTCTGTAGTAGAGAAAAACAAGGCATCTTACGAAAAAACTGTATATGGCATAAAATGTTTGGAAACGTCTAAGGAATACGTGTGAGTTTTTTTGGAATTATTCGGAACGTATTACATTTTTTTTACCAATTTTTGAAAGTCATAAATGTTTCAGAAAATTCTGAAAAAATTCACACGTATTCCTTCGACGATTCTAAGCATTTTATGCCATGTACACTTTTTTCGTAAGATGCCTTGTTTTTCTCTACTACAGAAAAGAGAATTGCATGGGCAATGGCCAATATCGATTACTCCAGTTTTTTTCTGGAATATAGTTCCTAGACATGTGGAGAGTGACCAAATATTTTATATAGATATCTCAGAGGCGGAGAAGTTGCTTAAATTTTTATTTATTTGTAACAGAGATTTTCAATGATAAATAAAAAGTTTTATTCCACAAAAAAAAAAAAAAAATACTATTTTATTCCCTGATTTTATTTTATGTTAAATATTTTAGAAACAAATTTTTTTCCAAAATCTTTACTAGTTGGTCCAAAAAATCATTTTTCTTGAAAGTTTTTTTTTTACGTTTAATTTCTTAGGTGGCTCACTTGGGAAATTTTTGGCTCATAAACATTATGTGCCATAGACCGATATCATTTTTGTAAACTTAATACCATCAGTTCTACAGTTCTGATTTTTAATGATTCTTTTTTCCCCTTTTACAGACCACATATACCGACAAAGGAGAAAAGGTAAAATCAAAAAACTGCCCTTTTGTGCATCTTTAAATATTAATTAAGTCTTTTACTATTTCATAGCCAAAAGCAGGAAGATTTGTTAGTTTCGATCATTTAACTTTTTACGTTGGCAATGCCAAGCAGGCTGCCAGTTACTATGCTACTCGCATGGGTTTTACACCCATCGGCTATCAGGGTCTTGAGACAGGACATCGACGTTATGCGAAGCATGCGGTAAAACAAAATCGCATTACTTTCGTTTTTGTATCAGCCTATAGTCCAGATGATGAGGAGCATGGTCAGCATTTGATGCTTCATGGTGATGGTGTCAAGGATGTGGCATTCGAAGTAGAGGATCTCGATAATATTTTCAGTATTGCAAAAGAACGTGGCGCAGAGGTTGTGCGTGAAATTTGGGAGGAGAAGGATGATTTTGGTAGCGTGCGTTTTGCTACAATTAAAACGGTGAGAAAAATAATTTTTAGAAAGTTTTTAGAAAGTTATTTTAACTTTAAAGTGTATGATCCTCAACTCATTAGTGTAATTGAAATTGAGTTTATTTTTTCTTCTTTTTTTCACTTTCAGTATGGTGATACCACTCACACTTTTGTTGATCGTAGCAACTATCGTGGACCCTTCTTGCCAGGCTTCAAATCAGAAGCCAGTGATGTTTTACTTGCTCACCTGCCACCAGCCAAGCTTGATTTCATTGATCATGTTGTGGGCAATCAACCGGATTTAGAAATGGAAAGCGTTGCTTCTTGGTATGAGCGCATTTTACAATTTCATCGTTTCTGGTCTGTGGATGATTCACAAATTCACACAGAATACTCATCATTGCGTTCAATTGTAATGGCTAACTATGAGGAAGATGTTAAAATGCCCATCAATGAACCAGCTAATGGCAAGAAAAAATCACAAATTCAAGAATATGTAGATTATTATGGTGGAGCTGGCGTACAGCATATTGCCTTGAACACAAGTGATATTATTGGTGCCATTCGCAATTTACGTGCACGTGGCATGGAGTTTTTAACTATACCGGATTCGTATTATGAAATATTGCAAGAGAATTTAAAACATTCTCGCACTAAAGTTACGGAGGATATGAAAATAATAAAAGAACTAAACATTTTAATTGATTACGATGAAAATGGTTATCTTTTACAAATCTTTACCAAAAATGTGCAGGACAGACCAACGCTGTTCTTGGAAGTAATACAGCGTCACAATCATAATGTAAGTAATAATCAAATTAAGTTTTTAGAGATGAATAAGATATATAGGTCGAGTATAACTGCGGACTTGAAAAAAAAAAAACAGCCTAACTCGAGACAAGACAATTATCCAGGATAGTATTCATAAATATAAAATTTAAATAAGCTTTTTTTTGTTCGAGAGATATAAAGGTGTCCCATAGTTCACGGAAGCTTTCAATTTGCAGCCATTTGTGCGATAGTGTTGCCAATCAATTTAATTTTAGCTCTCCTGAAAAATTGCTAATATCGAGTTAGGTTGTTTTGTCAAAATACCACAGGTATGATCTAACGTAGCAATCTTTTATTATTTGGACAGAAGGGAGACTAACCGTTGTTACTTTATCCGGGTACGATATTTTTACAATTAATTTGTCTGTTAATTTCGAATCAATTTTTCGATATTTTTTTACTTAAACGTCGATGACTCGAGTATTTAATGTATTGTTTACATGTCATTAATTATTCACTCTTATCATCAAATTCGAGTTCGATTCGAGCTAAATCGAATCGAGATTTCGCTATCACATATTTTGATTTCCAGAATCGAAATCGAAAATTTTTCCAATCAAACTCGAATTAGATGATAAGGCTGATTCGATTTTAATAGCAAAAATTTTCGCTTCTGAATATCAAAATATATAATCACCCTAATCATGTAATTCGATTTCGAGATTTTGCTATCGTACATTTCGATTCTGGATATCAAAAACTCGATTCGATTTAGTTCGAATCGACATCGAATTAGATGAAAAGGGTGATTATATGATTGCAAAATATCGATTTGATTTAGTTCGAATCGAAATCGAATTAGATAATAAGGTCGATTAAAATACAGGTCGTATGAGGGCTTACCTGTTCTAATTTTCGATTGTCGTATTTTAATTATTTCATTGTATTGAATAGAATTTATTGTTATGTAGCCCGTTGGATATATACGTATCAGTAGCTTTACGTTTTCTTGATTCAATTCTCACCGCTCATCCTGAAATATTTAGTTGAAAATTGTTAAAAACAACATATTATCACCCTTACCATTTAATTCGACTTCGATTGGAACTAAATCGAATCGAGCTTTTGTCATCATAATTTTGATTTCCAGAAACGAAATCGAAAAATTTTCCAATCAAATTCGAATTAGATGATAAGGCTGATTCGATTTTGATTAAAAAAAAATTTTCAATTTTGATTCTGGAAATCAATATATATATATATAAAATCTCGATTAGATTTAGTTCAAATAGAAATCGAATTAGATGATAAGGGTGAATATTAGATTTTTCAAAGACATAATTAATAAAAATTTTGTTAGATTCTTTGTAAAAATTTTGAAAACTTTTGTAAAGCTTGTAAATACATAAAGTAACACTTTTTAAATTTTATTTTCTTAATGTTTTTTTTACAATATTTATAATTGCAGGGCTTTGGCGCAGGCAACTTCAAATCGCTTTTTACAGCAATTGAAATGGAGCAGGAGAAACGTGGAAATTTGTAAAAAAACGACACTTAATTTTAAGAAAATCTTGAAATTTTAATACATAATATGCTATAATATATATATTTATATGTATATGTCTATATAATTGTTATATATTTTAATTATTTTATAAAATAAATGGAATCGTTGACATCACCAAAACAATAATTTTGCAAAACAAAACTTGGATCAGAACAAAAAAAAATTCATTTCGAAAAAGTTCAACTTATAGATATGTACGTTTTTTAAAGCTTACAATTATTCATTTATTTTTATCACAAAATCGTTCATCTATCAGCGTTTCATTACGTGGATCATTTGCATCCAAACTTGCAATAAATGGATTCCAAAAATCTTCGGGTGTTTGCTGAAATCCTTGATGGATAGTGCAGCGCTCTAAATGTGTCTTAATCTCTTTTTCAGTCATTCCTGGTCCAAAAAAGTTAATATACTGCAAAATATAACATGCTTATTAAACAATAAATTAAAATGTGGTAACACGGTTTTACCTTTTGACAATCTCTGCAGTCAATGTTATATTTTTCCTTGATGTTTATTTTTTGATTTTGAGCTTCTTGCTTCACAATAAAAGGCTGCGGCATTAAATCTTGTGATTCATCGCTGCTTAAATCCGCAACATTTGGCATAGCTTTCGATGTAGTTGGTTGTTGTGTTGCTTTTTCTTGTTTGGGTTTAGCGAGAGTTACATCCTGTGCAACGCTAATTTTGCTAGCAATTTGTTGCAACTTTTTTATTCTAAAAAAAAATATAAGAACTTTATTCGTTTTTGTATATTTGCTATACAAATGATACATCTTCAATAGCTTATTATCTTAAATATAAACTTACTTTTCCATCTCAATGCGCTTTAAATGCTCCAAACTTTTCTCATCACATTTTAAAAAATCCTGCGCCAAGTCCATCGATTCTATGTGCGTATTTATGCAGGTATCATCTAGGATGATAATATCCTCTGTAGCAGGTGTTAGCATTATAACACTTTCTTGGCTGGATTCATTTTTTTCTTGAGGATTATTGGCAGCGACAGCAACTTTTTCGGGGCTGCTTGCCGAAAGTGTAAAGTCTAATAGTTCGGGTGCAGACTTTTCGTTGCTTGTTGTTGTTATATTTTGCGCCAATTGAAAAGCGTTTTCAAAGTATTCATCCTCTTCACTGTCAAATTTAATATCAGCGATATCAGTCTGCTTGTTTTGTTCGTCCGCTTTGCGACTTGAGTTTATGCTGATGTTGTCTGTTCTGTAATCTTGATCAGAATTAGTAAAGTAATGGTAGTATTGTATTGTGGATAACTTTGAAAGTTTAAAATTACCTCAGCAACCAACTACGTGCTGGTTTTGTTTCCTTATGAGCAAATGGACTATCACCGATTGATTCTTCGCAAAATGTTGTATCAGACTTACAAAAAAAAAAACAGAAAAGGTTAATATGAAAACTAAAAAACAAAATATTTTCTAACAAAACTTATAGCACATCGGGCAGATAACCTCCACGGCTTAGCTCGCACATAGGTACGCACTCTTTTGTCAATATTTTATATTTTTGCATAGGGTGTCCCATAATTCACGCTAGATTTGAGTTTTCTGCCATTTGTGCGAGAAAACAGTTTGACAGCTGACTGTTTAGGGTTATAGAAGGATAAACGAAAGAACAACGCGTTTTCATTTCATTAATATTCCAATCGAACGAAATTTGCGAACTGTAGCAGCTACAGTTACGTTATTTTTGTAATATTGTTCAACAATGTAAAATGCATCGTTCGTTCTTGTAGTCACCATTTTTCTAACCCTAAACTGTCAAACCGTTGTTTTTTTTTTTTGGTTGACAACACTTTGCAGCACAAATGGCGGCAAATTTAAATCTTGCGTGAATTATGGGAAACCCCACAGCAAGTTCATTCTTTCATTAAAATTTATGAGTAAAAAAATGTCTAAGGATTACTAAACTTCGTTTGATGTGTTTTCAGATAACAAATGAGTTAGTTGCAAAAGAAAATCGAACTACCGAAATTGAGTTATCTAAAGAAATATTCTCAAGTAAAAGCACATAACTTACACCACTCGATGATTTCTCTCGTGCTACATCCAATTGTAGACGTGTCTGCTTTAATTTTACGCGTTTCTTTAACGATAATCTATTTTCCACCCTAGGCACTGCTAGAGGTTTAATGAAACTTTCATTACGATCAACAAGAGTTGAGGGTCCTAATGTTGTTGATTTTCTTAAATCTGTTTGCGGTTTTTTTCCTTTTGCAATCCAAGAAGAAGTAGTGTTCATTTTAACCACATCACCACCGGTAGCAGCGTTAGGTTTTCGATTTTCTTCATTATTGTTGTGTTCATGCAATTTTCGGCGTAATTCAATTGATTTGTGCAGTACACGTGGACTTCTTACCATCTCTGTTTCACCAATAATTTCATTATGTGGAGGTGTCCATTGGGCGGCTGTAACATCAGCGGAAGAGCATTCAAAAATGGCTTCACTGTTAAGCGCCATGTTTAGATCATCTGCTGTTTTGTCCATAGCCGCTGCTTCTTGTTCATCGTCGTGGCAACTCAAATCAATTGTCATGGCCGGTGCTTTGCGTCGTTTTCTTGGCGATGCAAGTGCCTTTTTCTTCTCTTTTTGTAATAATGCTACTGCACTTACGAGTTTTTCGTTGCGCAGCTGCAACTGTTTTAATTGTTCATCTCGTTTAGTTATTACATTTTTCACAACTAAAAATAAATACAAAATTTTTCTATTTTCAAGCAAAACTTTTTTTTTATTATTTGGAGCATATCCATTTCAATACAATTGTAAAATTTGTATTTAACCCTTTCGATCCGGAAAAAAACTGTGGGGTACACAATATTTGAGATAGGTTAACCCTAGAAACTAAATTTAAGTAAAATGCTTGACCGTCTCTAAATTCAAATTTTCTCCGCCAGAGGCGCTTCCGGTCTATACTCTCAACAGATGTTTTGGATTTGAATTTTCGGGGTACAATGTCCTTGGAGTGGGTATAAGAAAAAACAGTGGTTACTAAAAATTGCATTAATTTTATTTATTTATTCAATTTAAGTGACGTTAATAACCGAGTTATATTATTCAAAAGTATTTATTCAAAAATTTTTGGGATATATTGTCCCAGTCGGGTCGAAAGGGTTAAGCGACAAACGGGCTTTAAAAATAAACTTCAACAGCAACAACAAAAACAAGTGCGCTTTCGCCTAGTTCCGAAGATATAGCCATGGAAAAACCCGAATACCTTTATAAAAAAAGCAATATCCCCTAGATAGATATAAAAAAAAATTGGTGTCAGTCGAAAGATAGAGTAACTTCAGGTAATATGATATAGGCGGGTAATGTGATATACCAGCATATCTCCTTAAATAAACAACTCTCGATAATGATTTTTTCGTCCATACCACAGTAACTGAAAAAGAATCGTGCTGCAAGTTTTTGAGCGCCAACCTTTATTTATTCTGCCTTCAGTGTGGTAAAATCGATTTAGCAGTGAATAAAAACTTTATTTGCGTGTGCTTTATGTTAGGATCTAGCCTAAACTGAAATTGATATCATAGCCGCTAGTGGGTGAATATACCTAACCATAAATCAATTGAATTTTTTATTTGCTGGAGTGTGTTTTTCAAAAATAGCCTGATTGTTTTAAAACTGAAATTCGGGTAATGTGATATAGTGCACTTCTGGCACCGAAAATATTTGATGTTCCACTTGCAATGCAAAATGTTTGGCACGATGGTCTCTTGGCCCAAATCTAAAACGTTTTTCCTTATTAACGATTTGTTGGTCCAACATTTTTATATAAAGGTCACAGTTTTTAAGAAAAATAAGGTAAAATTTTGTAAAATGGCGAAAATAACATATGGAGTTTTTGTAACTTCACATTGTACCGATGGCTTACTCAGCAATGTTCAGAGAGTTATGTGTAGATCATTAAAGGCACTGTATCACATACCTTTCCGCACTCCTACGGTTGAAGTTTTCAGCAAAACTAATGCTTTGAATCTCAACAAAGTAATTTTCATTGAAAAGGCTAAATACATATATAAAATCAAAAATAACTGCATCAAGAACAACACAGAAATAACAATTGGAAATCAACTTCACAGTTACAACACAAGAAGAGACACTAACATCAGAACAATTAAATCAAGGACCAATAGAAACAGATATGGTCTACTTAACACTGCAATTGAAGCCTTTAATATGTTGCCATCAAATCTCTCGAACAGTACTAATTTAGAATACTTCAAAAAAAAAAACTTAAAAAACTATGTAAAAACTTTGGAAATTTAAATTGTTGTCGATATTTATTAATAAGTTATTTATTTATTTATTAAATTATTATCTTAAAACTTCTGTTTTTTAAATTACTCTTATACCAACTGTATAGTTGTCTGAGTTCTTATCAATAAAAAAAAAAAGTTCCACAACTAAAATGTCTTTATAACACGATGATCTTTTTGAAATAGCTTAAGATTGACCCACGCTAAAGAACTCCAAATTCATAATATACTGCACAATACATCAATAAAACATAATACATAAAGTGGTAGCAGCTGTGCTTTAAAAACTGCGTGTAATTTAGAAAACAAAAATGCCTATATCACATTACCCGAACTTACTATATATATATATATATATATTTAAACAACTCAAAAAATTGTTGTACAAAAGTTTTAAATTTGATTAGTTTTTTTAATGCAATGGTTTTTTTTTGGAAATTTGGACCTTGTTCTTTCAAAAGAACCTGTATTTATACCAAAAAATTTACTAGCCCAAAGTTTTGTTTTTTTTATCTGATATGCCATTTGTAACGGCGCCATAGTAACTGCCATACCTAAATTGGAGCGTTAGACCAGCGTCAGGCGTATTTTACCATCTGTCTGTTTCATGCTCATACAATTTATATGGAGCATGCCGGAACACAGACGGTTAAATTATGGTGACGCTAGTCTAACGCTTCAATTTCGTTATAGCTGTAAGGATGTAACCTTTGGATTGGCCAAACATTAAATACAGTATTTTCAAAATTTTGCTTATATGGGAGGGGCCACGCCCTCTTGATCAAATTCGCACAATTTTTACTCAGAGCTTGCGCTTACAATTCGTAGTATTTATGTGTATTTTGGTTGGCGTGTCCGTTTATTGATTTCGCTCATTTTCAAACCCACGAGCTAACTTTGACGACGGAGGTGAGTGTACCAAATTTCATTGAATCATCTTGCTCAGTTTTCCCAATGGATTTCCACACACAGCCAGACAGACGCACATGGCTATATCGACTCAGGAATATATCGAGCCTTAACCGCCAAAAAGACTCAATCGACAAAAAACAAATTTTGCAGTAGAAGCTTTTTTTGAATTTTTTTTGTATACATTGTAGTACAAGTCAAAATTGCTTACCCTATAACTTCGTAATGGTACTTTTTGCAGTTATGAAATTTAGAGGGAAGACGCATATGGATGCAAATTATCGATTTCTATCAAAAAACGCAAATCTGAAATCGTGTCGGTTACGTCTTTTTGGCGGTTAGGGCTCGATATATACTTTTCTATATCTGTCACGCCTCCCTCTTTGCGTTACAAACGGAAGGACAAAGTGAATATACCCTGGGTGTAGGGTATAAAAAGATCCAATAAGCCACTCATGTGAATTGGCTCCGTGGGTCCGTTAAGAATACTTCTATACTATTTGTACTTATCATTTTAATCGAAAAATCAGAAAAGTTCTCGGTTAATTTTTAAATATCCGAAAATAAGTATCTGTAGAGGAGCCTAAATGGAGTTCTGGATAGGGCTCGAAGAGTTTCAAAAAAGTCCCATTTTCGGATACTTAAGAAAAACCGAAAATTTTTTTTGATTTTTCGATTAAAATGATAAGTACAAATGTTTTGGAAATATTTTTTATTATTTTTTGGAATATTTTCTTTGGAACTCTTTGAGCCGTTTCTAGATAAATGGTGTTAAGAGCTCCTCTACACTCTAGGTCTAGATTCTAATGGATTAATATGGATAAAGTATCCAATTGAATCTATTTGGATCCATACAATCCAGACCACGAAACCTCTGGATTGAATACCAATTTATTTTGGATTGAAATAGATTTGAAAAATAAAAAACTAACTTATCATTCGAACAACGTTTTCACTTTGAAAATGGTATTTACTTGATGTTTATAAAGTGCAGTAACAAAAAAGGTTTACATAAACTTAAATAATTGCAGTTGGATGGATTAGATTGGATTGACATTGATCGCGCTTTTTTTCTTAATGCATACTTGGATTGAAAAGGACTGGATTTGAGTCGGACTTTAATTCATGTGAGAAATACCACAATCCCAGGAACCCACAATATTGTTCATTCCCAAATATTATCTAGATCCATCTTGAATTTAAGGTACACAATTCTGGATCAAAATATGGAAGAGTATAAATACAAACTACCACCACAACTCTCCATCATAAAAAAATTAAGATTTTTGTTTTTCATTGAAGATATATCCGGATCTTCTGATGGCTATGTGTATCCCCGAAGCCAGATCCATTGGACAATACATTCTTTCCTGGAAGTAAGAACTAAATCAAGAAAACTTGAGCCTTTTTTCTACTTACATAGATAGTGGTTTTTAGCCTTTTCTAAGGCCTCAAGGACACAGTCATTATATGAAGCAAGATGCTTAATTTCTTGTGCGCAATAATCACAATTCATTGTAAATTCACAAATCTTTATTTTCTCAATGCAATGCAAATTTTGTTTGTTGTTCTATAAATGGCGGCACAAAAATGATCAAGTTAAAAAAGAGATGCTTAGTAAAAAAGTAATAGATTTTTGAGATCCATTAGATCAGGGACATATTTAGAGACTTGAAATTTTCATGGGTTTTTTAATTAATTTAGAATCTTTTGAGGGGGCGGCAGAGAAACGGATGAGTATATTCAAACTTTAAAATTGTATTTTAAAATGTTTTACAAACTTTAAACTTTGACAGCGTAGTGTGCACCGGAAAGTTGACTAGATAAAAACAGGTTTCAGGTTTTTTTAGCTTGAAACATTTTAGCTGTATAGTAAAAAAAAAAGAGTTGGATAAAATTTTTTTTTTACCTGCAGCTTCAGCAAAAGATTTAGAAGAGTTTTTGGATACAATTTTCAGAAATGACATCACCGATGCGTCTCTTAAAGCCGGTACAGACTATCGATCAAGTTTATCAGTTTTGCTCAAATTTCTCTTGTTCGCATGTGAAGTCGCTATTTCTCGTCAGTCAACCACAAAATGGTTTGTGGTTGAGTGACAGTCAGTAGCCATATTTGACTGACGACCATGATCGCTAATGCATACCCTGCTTTAGTATGATGATATCTGTCACGGAGCTAATCGGCTAACCTGCAAACCTAAAGTGGGGTATACACATGTTCGCCAGTCAAATATGGCCGCTGACTGTCACAAAACCACAAACTATTTAGTAGTTGATTGATGACTGACGACAAATAGCGGCCACACATGAAAAAATTAGAAATTTGAGCCAAACTGACGAACTGGATCGATAGTCTGTATGCGGCTTTAACATACTTCCTCTCTGTCATGTTGCATCTGTAATGATTTCCTTTGAAAAGGGACCATTTGTAATAGAACATTATTTTATAATATTGAACGTGCCCTCCAATACATTTCGCTATCAGCTGTACGAGCTGTCAAAAAAAAGTGTGGATTTGAATTTGCTTGATGAATAGTTGAATTTTGTAAAAATTATAAATATATTTTATGAAATAAGAATAGTTTGCAACAACAATGGCGAATTTACGTGAATCCGCCGAAAAGGCTTTGAAGATGTTGCGTACATTGCCGCGAGTGCAAATCAGCAACATCAGACCGAATCCAAATTCCAAACAAAATGTATGTGAATTGTATAACATAACTTTCAATTTAAATTAATAATGCTCACATTCTGCACAAAACTTTAGCCCAAGCATGGTCGCGCACAACATGGTGGTGATAAACATGGTGCTGGTAACAAAGGTTCCGGTCAGCGACAGAATTTCATGCGTTTAGGTTATGAAACAGGTAACCAACCTTTCTATATGCGCTTTCCCTACGAACCCTACTATAAGGGACATCATTTGCGCCGTGAATATCCGCCAATTAGTATGACCCAACTGCAGGTGTTTATCGACACAAATCGCATAGACATCAGCGAACCAATTGATCTTACAACACTTTGCAATACCGGTCTCTTGGATGTTAAACCAATGGAACGGCAATTTGGCTTTCAGCTGACGGATGAAGGCATAGATAATTTTAAGGCAAAAATCTGCATTGAAGTGCAACATGCTAAAGAATCAGTCATTGCAGCGATTGAACGCAATGGCGGTGTCATACGTACTGCCTTTTATGATCCCAAAAGTTTACAGGTAGTTAAATTGTGTTTTCGGATATGCATATGTATTTAAAACTGTTTGTTGCGTATTTTTTAGATTTTAAAAAATCCAAAAAAATGGTTTGAAAGAGGTGAGCCAATACCTAAAAGAGCGATGCCACCACAAGATGCTATTGCATACTATACATCAGCCAAAAATCGTGGCTATCTGGCTGATCCAGAAGAAATAAGTAAGGAGCGTCTGGTATTAGCGCAAAAATATGGCTATGAATTGCCCAAAATCGAAGATGATCCTGCATATGAAATGTTGATTGCGCTTAAGGATGCGCGACAAATATTTTTTGGCTTGGAGCCAGGCTGGGTCGTCAACCTTAAGGATAAGGCCATAATAAAGCCATTAGGTTATACAACGGAGCAATAATTGCTGGTAATAATGAGGGTTGAAAAATATAAATAAAAAACTTCAGTTAAACGCATTAATTCAAATTTGTCAGAACTTTTTATTTATTTTTGATTTTATTAAATAATTGTTACACTTTGTATACAAGTCTTTTTAAACCTAAATTACTTAAGCGCTAATTGGTTATGTCTTTTTTGTTGAATAATTATAATAATATTATTATATCAAAATGAAAAATCGTAGTTATTTATATGAAAACCTGTTTCGCCGATAGTGCCTCCATGAAAGGTTTAACAATTGCGCTTGTGGCAAAGCAGAAAATTAAACCAAATGTGATCGAAATGGGCAGTGCTGGCAATGCTTTACGCCAGATTGCCAAAAGTAAAAGTGTTAAACAGAGTCCAATTAATATTGCGACAAAGCATGCAATTGTCGTAGTCCAATCACCATAACTAGAAGCTTTTCCAACCAGCACAGAATAAAAGATGAAATCACCCAAGCCTAGTTTGATACCACCTAAAAATATGAGAAATTCAAAAAGTTATTGTAATATTTGCAGCTTAAGAGGAAAGAAGTTTTTGGAAGGAAAAATATTTTCGAAACTACACTGTTTGAGCCATATCAGAACACCGCATTGTTGATTTGAAGTGTCCGCATTGTCAAATTGAAGGAACTGCCTTGCCGCCGTTGGTGCACAAAAGATAAAAAAAATAAAGCATAACAAGAACCCACAGCATTTGCTTTTTTTAGAAATGATGTGACCCAAAAGGTAATCGAAAAAAATTCGTATTTACCATTCTAGTCCGAGGGCCCGCGTACAAAAAAAAAAAAAAAATCATAAACACTGCTGAGACTTCGTGTATTTAATGTTCAGATCGAATCGGACGAAATTTTGAGAGTGGGAAAGTATGGTGGTGGGGCGATTTGCGTTCAAGCTATCACAAAGTCATGGATATCAGGTCAGAAAAAATTTATGAAGACAACCTTGGTTTTCATTCGAATCAAAAGTTTTTAGTATGGTTAAAGTATAAAAAATGCTGTCGGACAAAATTTTTGGGGCGTTTGACGAGTCGAACAAGCCGAATGTGCCAAAATTACGAAATAAAAAAACTTATTACCACAGAGCCAATTTTTTCAGAATTGGTCAATAAAAATATTCAAAATCAAGTTGTAACATTGTCGCACAAAAATTTTGGGGTATAACGATACAATATTTCTCTCAAACGTACCACCCATTTTTTTTCCACCCGTTAAGGGGGCCCCAATACAAAATGTTGATAAAAGCATCATAAAAAAAAATTCCTTATCGTCGGGAGAGGGAAAAAATGTTCACAAACCCCCATTAACAACAAAATTTTTTCAAGAACATAACCTTTATTTTTCAAGCAAATTTGGGTACCCATTCTGTGAAGAAAAAAAAGTTATGAGCAAAAAACATGTTGTTTTTTTTGTTGCCAAAATAGGGGTTCAGGAGAGACAAAAGTGCTTCACGGGTTTTTCTCGGAACGAAAACAAAATGATGTAGATATCGCTTTAAGGAGTCCTTCTAAATCGATTGTATTGAGAATTTACTTACGTTCTTCTTGGGCCTCAGTTTGGTTCGATCCAATATTTGGTGCGTCACCACTTGTGGTCCTCGTTCGATACTCGGTAGAGCGATTAGAATTTTGACCATTGCTAGCCTGAACCTCAATTTGTCGACGAGCAATACGTTGATCTAAATTAGAAGACCATTCTTCAGTAAAACCAGCTAAAAGTAAAGTCAAATTAATTGTTTTTTTTTTCCTTAAAAAAATACAAAAAGATATTTTGTTGTGCGTACTACAAGGCGATGAAATGAAAGTAAAGAACAACAAATAAAAAACAAAACTAAGTTTACATTAAATAAACATAAATATGGCCAATTACTCAATGCTGAATAAAATTTTTAATATTGAATATAGGATCAATATTTCATAATGCGGGATTGTTCAGATTAATTCGTACTCAGCATGGGAAAATCGACTTTGTAAACAAAACAAAACAAAAAAAAAAAACAATAAAAAAATGAAATACAACTAGCCCATACTTGAACCAACAAGCTAGAATTTCGTAAAAAATAAATTAAATCAAAATTAAAAAAACAAATCCGTCGTATATACCATTGCTGCGTGAATAAAAAGTCACAAGTGGCGTACCTTCAGCGTCAGTAGCTGCAGTGCTTTGAGCTGAATTACCTCTACGTTGAGACGCTGTTGTTGTGGAGTTTGTAGGCTCATCAGTAGATGTTAAAACGGCGCTTGCTGTTTGATGTGTTATGCGACGTGCAGCATCAGCCTCATCATCTTCTGGTAGATTTGCGCCCATGTAAGAGTAGAGCACAGTGGCTATAGCAAGAATAATTTAATATTTTGAAACTTAATTGGCATTAATTCTTTTATTAAAAGAAAATACAAACATGAATAAATTAGCGCTGGGAATATCTGCTCATTACGCTCTTGTGCTGTTTCTACCAAAATACGTAGTGGACCTTTTGGTGAGAGTACGGCAATTAAATCTGCAAATTTTTTTAAACGTAAAAGTTTATTTCGATTCTTAAAAGTTTTTTTTTTTCTTTTTATACACACCCCAAATAGAGATTGCGGCTAAAACAGCCCAGGCGGTCCATTCTGGTAAATATTTGATGAATACGAGCGCCATTAAGGCTGCAACAAATATAAGATAACCCTGTTGCAAACGTAATGGACCCTGCCAGTGTATGGCCATCATGCCAGCGACACCGAAATTCCACATTATAAGCAGAGCCGTGGGATAATCCATTGGTATGTTGTATGCGCGTAGTAGTTCCCTGTATATAGAAATTAAATATTTACATTTTACGAAAACGTACGAATAAGGGGCCTAGTATCTAAGGTATCTTGAAATACAGTGTACTTTACTCGCTCAATTTACACTGAACTTAAGTATTTGATACAAAAAACTCAAGATACAAATCTTCACTGTATACTGGTTTAATTTTGACACTGCAGTACAGTCTTGTTTTATCAATGTCAAAAAAAAAAAACATGATTCTAACAAATACTTCAAAGTACTGCATTTTACACAAGCAAATACTTCAGTGTAGTGTATTTTATACAAACAAATAAATACTTCAGTGTACTGTATTTTACACAAATAAATACTTCAGGTCAGGTAAAACGTGCGAGTAGAAAAGCTACAGTAAAATTTATGATATAGTACACTTGCAACACATTGCTAACCCAGGATTGTAGTAGCTTACATATATTTTCGCGAGAGAGAGAGAACGTAAACAAAATAGAGGCACAATAAGAGAGCGAAAAACTGCTTTTTTCATAACAGTATACGCACTGAACTGAACTGAAGCAAATCAAACAAGGCAGGCCTGTGAAGTACTTTTTTCTCCTTTCCAATTTAAGTACTGTCAAGACATTTGCACGCGACACTGAAGTGAAGTATTTGGTAAATAAAAAGTGGGTACAAGACATAATGTATCTTGAAACAAAATGTCTTTAAAAATCCAACAAAACGTCTTGTGCAGACCCCTAAAAGAAATGTTATCTTATTTTTATTGAAAAAAATACTTACTCCAAATACAGATAACTGAATATGAAGAGCAACATAAAAGACGATAAAATCAACCAACCATGAATGGTTTTGTAGCAACGTTTTTTATACAGAACAATTAAGAGGATGGTCATTATAACGACGACAACCATTAGTATCATAGAATTGGCCAAAGCATTCCAGAATTTTGTGCCTGGATCTGGTGATAGCTCATGAAATGGTGTATAAAGCCTGTAAAATTTATTATATGAATATAATGCACAAAACTGAGTTTTATCAACTTACAAATATACATCTGTCTTCGAGTAAAAGCTTACAGCATTGATTGTTGCTACTACAACCAACATACAAAGTGATACTGGCACAAAAAGTTTAATAACATGTTGTGCGCCGTATTTTAAACCTTCTTCTTCATCATCTACAGGATTTCCAGTATTTCCACCACCGGGACCACCACTACCACCACCTTCTGCAGCTGTATTGCCGCTTGTGGTGGTAGCATTTTGTGCAGCACGATTGGAGGAGCGACCACTGCGAACTGTTACATTTGGTACATCCAAATAGGCCTAAAAGAAGTAAAGAAAAACTTAGAACATATTGCAGACAACTCTTCACGTTTGCTGCAGAAATTTTGGCAAAAATCCAACTACATATTTAGGAGTTATATAAAAAACTTTGTTTATGCATTTGGATTTCGATTATGACGAAAAAATGCAAAACAGAATCTTTTGAGTAAACCAAAAATTTAAATTTATAAAATTAGTTTAATTGAAATTGTTGATTTTATAATGAACGATTTTTCATCGTTTGCATCAATATTAGTCTTACCCCATCAACTTCTTCTACTTCATTTTCATATGTACGCTGTCGTTTTTTCCTTAAACAAGCTGGACCATCTGTGTCCTCTATACCGCTGCTGCGCAATCTTCCGCTGCTTGACGATGATGGACCACCCGCTGCACCAACGTGTCCGTCCATTAATGGTGTACGTTCGTTAACTTCCGCGTCAGCGTACACTTTATTAACTCTATTGCGTTTTCCAGCCGTTTTTGCTGCAGTTGTTTTTATAACACCAGACAATCCGTTCAAGTTGCCTCCTCCACCACGTAGGCGTTGGTTTGCTTGCTGTTGTTGCGCGGCTTTGCTGCTGTTTATATTATTATCAAATGAATTATAATTCATACGTTTGCATTATCAAACAGAAATAAAAAAAAACAAAAGAATTGAAAATTTAATGCCTGGATTTATTTGTTTGTTAAAGAAAAACCATTAAGAAAAACTTTCTTCTTTTTCGTGAGTCAACTGCAACAAATTTTCGACTATAAAAACAAAATGTCAAATTTGACAAGCTGAGTCGTTTAATGAGTGACAGATAATGCACTTTATACGTTTATACGGAATGGCAGCGTTGCCAGTTGGTTACATTTTATACATTTTGCTGCAAACAACTGTTAAATGGCCAGAATTTGTCAAAACTTCCCAAAACTGCAAAACTGTCAAACTTCCCAAATCAATGAAACCAAAAAAGGTAATACTTGGGCAAAGTGGCTCCAGCCATATTTCCGTCCCAAAAAAAGATGGTATCGAATTAGCGGCTTTTTTTATAATGTCACATCACTCTTACAAGGGGCCGAAGGTTTTTGAATCAAAAAATTATTTAAAACTCCCAAAAATTTAACACCGGCTTCGAGGCGGCCTTCGGCCGCGGATCAGTCTATAATACATCCAACACCTAGCTTGCTAGCCACAGTAATTTTACATAAGAGTAGGGGTAGGTGGGCGGCCTGCGGCCGCAACTCAGGATTTAAAACTCCCAAAAATCCAACACTGGCTTCGCGGCGGCCTTCGGCCGCGGATCAGTGGTGAAAAGTGACTCCCGACATTGCCGATTTTTGAGTCAACAACATGATTTTTCGATTCAAAAACCTTCTGCCCCTTGTAAGAGTGATCTGATATTATAAAAAAAACCGCTAATTCGATACTATGTTTTTTTGGGACTGAAATATGACTGGAGCCACTTTGCCCAAGTATTACCCCAAAAAGTCCCAGCGAGAAATCAATTTTTGGTGACTAAAAACAAGTCACATATGTCAGCGAGAAAATATATTATGGTGACTAAAAACAAGTCACATATGTCAGCGAGTAAATTTATTATGGTGACAAAAGCAAGTCACATATGTCAGCGAGAAAATTTATTATGGTGACTAAAAACAAGCGAGAAAATTGGTCATTCATCAATATATAACAAAAAATATTAACACAAGCCACCCAACGACTTTTCAATTAATTTTGCTTTTTTAAAGCTGTTTTATTGATTTTTTTTATCGAGTAATTCTAATTTTTATTACAAATAAAAAACTCTTACTAAAAAATATTTTTGCCGATAACAAGTAAAAAGTCGGCGTTTTGGCATCTTCGAAGTCATTATTTGACATTTCATTATATCTGTTTGTTCGAAAACAACATGCCACCTGATTTTATTTCTTAAATTATAATAGACATCCAAAAAAAACTTTCTTAAGAAGAAACCCCATAATATGATACTCCCTTTTAAAGTTATGACCGATTTAAGATGACATCTTAAAATTCCATAAAACGGGTACAACGACACAACTTTGGACTTCATGAATATCATCTTAAATCTGCAATAACTTTTGAAAAAAGTATTATATGGCACTTTTTAAGAGCTTTTTTTGAAGGTAAAAAGTTTTACTCCATTTTTCAAAAAACCAAGTGCAAAAATTATACGCACTTTTACCCAAGCTACTTGGACTAGTAGTATCTTCAGTAAATTTTTGAAAAAATTGAAAAAATGCTTCTTCTTTTTCTATCTTCCCAACGGGAAAAAATGAAGCTGCTTCCAAAAAGAGCGTAATAGAAGCACATCTCTAGAGGATACAAAATTTTTCAAATTCTGTTTTTTTATGGTTTATAAAAGTTAAAAAATTACCAAAAGTTACAGAACAAAGTAATTTTCGTGAAATGGAACTTAAAATTTTGAAAAACTTCCACGTAATTGTATTTAATATGCTTCCAAATGTGTACTTCCACGGAAGCGTATTTGAAGCGTATTTCATGTGCTTCTGAAGATGTGCATCTCCGCTAGGACATGCTGTGTTAAAAAAGATAAGCAGTGAGAACAGCACTGGATGCAGCTTCTTGCTTCCCTTGAAGAGCAACTGAAGTCATTTTAATGCGCCAGACTTCGAATAAATCGGAATTGCGGAAAAAAATTTACCTGATAAAAAATTCAATTCTTACTAGTTTTGGGTTTCTTAGGACTAGTAAATTCCAACAAAATTTTAAAAGCTTACACGAAGTTCAAAATTTAACAAAAAAAAACTAAAAGTCAGGGGTCTAATTTGAATTTATAGATTTTTCCACAGAAAATCAAAATATATCTACATTGCATTACAATTTGATAAAAAAACAAATTACTTTAATTACTTTTTATTAATTGAAAAAAAGACCTAAAATCACGACTTTTTTGAGTTATCTCAGTAAAATGCAAATGCATCAATTTTGACACATCACTGAGGAACGAAAAATTATTTTTTCCCAAAACAAAATTGGCCAATTTGAAAAGTTAAAAGATAAGATTTATTGAGTATATTAGCCAATGTCTGAAAATAACGTCTTTTGAACTTTAAATTAAGGATTATTCGGATTACAGACCTGAGAGAAAAAACGGTTGGCAGATTTGGACTCAGTTACCGCCAAAAAAAAAAAAAATCAATCAAATTTTGTATAATTAACTTCAAATCGAAATTACTTTATTGGAATTTGGTTTATTGGAATACAAAACACCAGAACACAGAGCGAGATAAAAATAGCTAACAAAACAAACGTGAAATTAGGACGCATGGCAAAATTTTAAAATATAAAATTATTGACTGCAACAAGAACACTTGCCCTTATTATATTTCTACTTGGCATTAGACCCAACTTTGTGACAGCTGCTGAAAGTGGTTTATGCCGTTAACGCTGGCAGTGATGAGCATACGGATAAAAATGGTATCCATTATGAGGCTGATCCTTTGCACAATAAAATCGGTACAGCTTCGGATTATGGCAATCATTTGCTTATAATTGGACGTGTACCAGAACAGGATGAAGTGCTCTATCGCACGGAAAGATATCATACAGCTAGCTACATTTGGTTATGATCTGCCAATAACTGGAGAAGGTGAATATGCGCTCATACTTAAATTTTGTGAGGTCTACTTTAACGAACCAAATATGAAGGTAAGTAGAAAGAATTGGAACAAACTAGTGAAAAGTATAAATTTTCTGCTTTCTCACGTAACTTGTAAGTAAAATTTGTATTTTGGCCATTTTTCGTAACTTTTTAGGTTTTTTACATTATAATATACGGGTTTGTCATGAATCTTTAGACTAATCTGATGTCTCAAAAACAACAGTATGAATCTCATTAGCATATAATTAAGAATATCTATGATTATAGAATAACATTACTCGAAACTATTAAAAACAATCGAATGTAGACTAGTGATGGTCTCATAAAACAATATCCGAGACGTTTACGGCTTAGCCATGAGTCAATTTTCCTAATTGTTATCAGCCATTAATCTCTCTTCTATGTATAAGGGATAAATAGGTAAAAACAAGTTTAAAGTACTGCTTGAACATTTAAAAAAAAAGAAATCCGTACAATTGAAGAGCTGAGTGGATGAACATGTTCAGTAACGATTTTGTAATTTTGAGATAGTCAGCTTTAAAGTTAATAGCAAGCCCTTTTTATAGTCAACTTAGTTTCTTCTTTTAAGGCGATTGATTTCATAGGTTTCCGATTAGAAATGGTTTTCCTTATATTGTATTCACATAACATGTTGTTCCACTAAAAACTACATACCTAATGATAAGAACAGTGTTCTACTTTTCGGAGACTCTTTTCTTTGGTTCATATTTACAGGTAGATCGGTGGAATTAGTGAAACCAATGTCTTTCTACCCAAATATCTCAATTTATTTGGAAATTTTGCTTAACATGTTCATCCAATTTGCTCTACATGAGAGAATGCGACTACAAAGCACAGCTTAATACCTCGGATCAAGCCTCCGCTCGATAATTTTAATTTCAAGTTTCGAATTTTTAATAATAATGTGACGAAAAATAAGAGCGAGCACTATCCAGATCTGTAATCAAAACCTTTTTTTGTTAGAAATTTAAAAAAAAAAAAAAAAAAAAAAAATTAAAAAAAAGTATAAAGCACTCCAGAACTCTTTTTTGTGAGCTCAAAATGTTATCAGAACTCCTCTACGTGAAAAACATGGCGCTGAGCAAAAAGCGGTACACCTCCGATTTTCGGTCCAATTCCGCAGAAATATTTCGAATTTTGTGAAAGAACTCCAGAACTATTCCCAACGGACTCAGACCCGCGTGAAAAAGAACGGTGGCCACTAATAACCACTAATGCACCACTGATGAATACTGTTAACCACTAATGCGCCACTAATGCACACCTATAAACACTAATGACCACTAACGTACCACTAATACGCCACTTATGACCACTTACTTACCACTAATAACCACTAATAAACCACTACAGTGCACCATTGCTGACGGGGTATGTCTGTCCTTGTTGTGTTCATAAGGAAATACAGAGACAGATATACAGTACCAGCGAAAGTGCTGACGTGATAAGTCTGCACATGCGCAATCGTTCGATAGTCCGATCACATGTGGGATCAATAATCGATGTGCGGATATAATAGTACATATTAATTTACGTGCAATTTCCCGTCGTGTGAATCCAAAAGTGAAAATGGCTTTCGACAATATAGAAAAGAAAAGGTAAATTCGGTTTGTGCATGAACGATAGTTGTTACGACTAAAATTTTGGATTTAGCGAAATGTTTTGAGGTTAGAGTGAATGTGCTTATTTTCACAGAATGGATCTAGAAATTTGCATTTTGTGCGAGTTCGAGAATTACAGCAACAAAATCGATGTCGCCTACGGTAGATGGGTGAACTTACCTGAAGACGAAACTTTGGATACTGTGAAGAATGAGAAATTGAGTGTTTTATTGAATTGGCCCAATGGTATCGATGCGCCTCAACCACCTGCCTCGATGAAAAAATAATTGCCGTGGTCATCAGTGGCTCAATTGCCACTATTTGTGGTCATCAGTGGTTTATTTGCCACGGTAAGTGTTCATTAGTGGTTCGATCGCGAAACACTTATGCACTATTAGTGTTTATCAGTATTATTAGTTGCCACCGTTCTTTTTCACGCGGGGAACTCTAACAAAATTTGCGGTTTTCTAAAATCATGGAGCCATCTTCAGTAATTACATTCAGCTGCTCTGCAACAAAACCATGCTGGTCAACACCAAATGCTGAAATTATTTAGCCTTGTGAATTCCTTGTTCACAAATATTTCCTTAACCACTTCTCCACGGATTTCATGTCTCCAAAATCCTCCACAGTACCTAAGCTAGCGTTGCCAAATTATTTAGATAGTTTCCAATAGTTTTGTTTTTAAATGCTAATAGTGCGTTTCCACCAGAGATTTATGATGTCATTTACGGCTGTTTCCAAATTTATTTGACGTTTAATACATAATGATTGAGCTGAGTTACAGCTAAGTCTCCTCATAAATCTCCGGTGAAAACGCACTATAAAATAGTTCTTATTACAATAGAAACAAATTTTATTCGAGAGTTTAAAATTTACACTGCAATGTCTATGAGCTCTTTCTTATTTAGGGTATTCCTTAAAACGTGTAGAAGCCTCAAAAACCTCGTAAACTCATAAAACTGTCAAAGTTCGTATTAATTTTGGCAACTATTACAAGTTTACAAGGTTTTCGCGGCATTTACACGATCAAAGGAATATCCTCATTGATTCATTAATTTAATTTTAATTTTGTATTATTGCAATATTCGAATTTATAACAATACATAAATACATACATATATCTAGATAGATAGTTCTCTTGCATCTAAAGGCTATTTCAGTTACACAATACATATATGTGAAGTGTGTGTTTCTAATCTATAAAATATAAATAAATCCTATACTAAAACTAAATAATTTTTGATAATTTTTATAACTAACTGCCAAACCTAAATTGGAGCGTTCTTCGAGTGCCAGCGTTATTTAACCATCTCTGTCTGTTTCATGTCCATACAACTCATATGGAGCATACTAAAACAGAGTTGGTTAAATAACACTAACGCTCGAATTACGCTCCAATTTAGGTTTGGCGGTAAGATTTTACTGCATGGCACTTTGCGGTGGAGTTAATGGTGTCCAGCTGCCTCCAACGGCGGCTGCGGGTATTGTTACCGCCGTCGCTGTAGTGGCACGTTGTTCAACAACACCACCATCACGGCCAGTTGTTTCTAGAGATTCCATTTTGATTGTATCATGTGGAGAGTTCGTAATTACTGATGATGTTGATTTCACTGTACCACCGGAACATTCAAGCGTCAGCACCGATGTGCCCTCCTCATCATTGTTGTTGCCACTGTTGTTGCTCTTATATATGGAGGCTGCTTGAGGATCATCGATGATTGTTGCTTTTGGAACTTCTATGGGTTCAAGTGGATGGGCATAGGTGCTGGAAGTTGGGTGATTAGGGAAATCATTGGTAACTAAACTACAATTCATTAAAATTTATTTTGCAAAACAACAAATAACATAAATTGTAAAGTAAATATTTGAAACCAATTGCTTACCCGATTTCGGAAACCAGTGGTATATACTCTGGTTGATAAGGATATGCATTCTGATAGAGTCCATATTCCGCAGCAGTTGTGCCATTATGCCACGAACTTGTGGGATAACTAAGCGCTGGCGGTGCATTCAGCACATTTGTATAGAGTTGATGCGTTGGTGAAGTAGGCGTTGGATGATAAACCTGATGTGATGGGGGCGTGGCATAGGATTGTGTTGGTGATGCGGTTGCACTTTGATACATATCTGCTGGATGCGCACCACTCTGTGACATATTGTACTGATGACTGTGCGGTGTCAGATGATGTATTGTGTAACCAGGTGAAGGTGTGGTATAGTTTGGTGAGCTGCTAGATGGTGTCGGCGAATTATGAGCTGCTGTTGGCGAAGGAAATTTAGATTTATTTTTGCATATCAAATGTGGGATAAAATTATAATTGCCATGATCACAAATTCATATGATAAACTGTCAGTCTTTCAGTTCCTTAGGCGATTGGAAATAACCACATTTTTTTCATACAAATCTGAGCGATTATCACATTTAGAAATTACGCCCAAAATGTAGGCTTTATCTCGTGAAAAATATGGGCGTTAGACAACGTTTCCACGTTGTGAGGTGATTTACTCCAGTTTCGAGATTTAGCTCTAAATCTTGTTGTAAATCACATGATTTACCATACAAAAATAAATCTACTTGTGACAAGATTTATTTTAAATCTTCGTGTAAATCTCAACAGATCTACCGATTTTGGCTATTTTCGACCAAGTGACACCTCTTAAATCTCAACAGAGCTACCGATTTTGGCTATTTTCGACTAAGTGGCACTCCTTAAACCTCAACAGATCAACCGATTTTGGCTATTTTCGACCAAGTGCCATCCCTCAACTTTGAATATCTGCATTAAATGTCATTTCATTAAATGCACTGAATCTCATTGTAAATCACATGATTTATCATACAAAAATAAATCTACTTCAACCGATTTTGGCTATTTTCGGCCAAACGGCACCCCTTAACTTTGACTATTTGCATTAAATGCTATTAAAAAAAGTCAAATGGAAGATAAATATTAAGGAAAAAACTAAGAACAACTTTAATTTTTCCGCTTCTGACATTTACTGTCAAAAATAAATCTCTTTCGGCCAGTGAAAATGGTGGGATTTAACAACTAGATTTATAAATCTCGCCACAGCTAAATCTTTGGTGGAAACGTAGTATTATTTTGTTTTTACTTTGGGTATTATTTCATTTTAGTAACATAAAAAACTCCCACAAAAATGGAAATAACGCTCAAAATTTTGAAAAACCAAATAAAACCCATTTCTTGAAATGAAATATCGCAATAAGGCCATATATTTTCATATAAATGTGGGAGATAATCGATTTAGAAATAACGCCCACCTTTAATATATGGCAAAATAATTAGGGCGTTATTTTGTTTTTTAGGCGTTATTTCACATTTCTAAAATGAAGTAAAGTCTACATTGTGGGTGTTATTTCCACATTTATTTATATGGAAATAATGTGGACTTATTTCGTTTTTTTTCTGGGCATTATTTCACTGGGCGTTATTTCGTACCGCCGCATTTATTCGTTCAACATTCATATGAAGAAACTATCAGTCAGCCAGATTTTTACCTAGCACTCTATTACCGCTACTGCCCACATTTACTGCCATTGGACCGGGCACGGGTCCCATTGATGTTGCGGCTGAACTCCAGTAGTTACTATTACTCTGCCAACTACTGGGATATGAGAAGACAGTCGCTGAATTCGGCTCGACGGGCATAAAACTCGACTGTGAGTAGGAACTAGCAAAGGGAGAGCTCGCCGAATTCGGCGCTTGCGATGTTGGTGTTTGTGGTGCTGATGGTGGTGCTGGTGGCGATGATGAGCTACCAGTGTTACCCACGCTATTGGGACTGCCATGTGATGTGTTCGTTGTACTACTTGACACAACACGTGGACGTGCATATGGCGTGGAGCGTGTATTACATAATTGTGATGCAGCCATGCGTGCAGATGACATCGAGCGACCATAGCGATCACAAGCGGAACTGGTGATGGGTGCCGATGAAGGTGGCACCGGTGGCGGCGCTGCGGCAGAAGTATAATGACTATGTGGTGGTATGAGCCAGCCGTAGTGGGTATCATGAGAATAAATCGAGTCGGGGCGCTCCTTTGTGAAAGGGGAGAAATGTTTTTATTAAAATTTGTTCCGATACCATGCTTACTAAGCAGAACTCAAGCGTTTTTTAGACTTATAGCTTACCTTAGCATCAAGAAACGCTTTCGCAAAAGGATTATATTTAATTTTTAACGATGTAACCTCTTCATTTTGATAAGCTGTAACTGCAATGAATTGTGTTTCTGGAAACGGATAGGTAACCACATGACCTTGCTCAGAGCCAACACGTAACAGATGTACGCGTGGTTCGTATTTATGCAATGAATTAAGCATTATCTGTTTAGTGAAAAAGGAAAGAATTCATATTATTTCTCAAAAACGAAATCACATTTGCTAAACTTACCTGTCCGTTTCCATTGGTTTTATTGGTCAATTTGACTTTGGCAAAAGATATTGGCTCTTTCATCCAATGCGCGCCAAAATTTGGTGATTCAGGATGCACATAATGTGGATTTGGTGGTGGTACTTCAGCTTTGCCACCAGGTACCTATTTTTAATTATATTTGCATTAATTTTTAAATTAAGCTTAATTTTGTTTTACCAACCCATTCGCCGTTGACATATTTCCAACGATGCGAATCAACTTGCACAAATTCCAGCAATATTGTATACATTGCTGCTGGATCTAGCCCAGTGGCAGTTACTTTGACAACAGGAAACATGCGTCTAAAAAATAAGAAAAATTATTTGTTAGATGTTTGCAACGAAAATTATAGTTATTTTTCATATGAAGAGAAGAAAAGTTCTGTATTTCAATATGGCAACACCTTAAAATTAGACGTTAGCTTAAAATTGACCCCCTCCCACCCTATGTGACGTTAGCGTGAGGTAAGCAACACAAAAAGTACACTGAAAGTGACGCTTTCTTGGATAGCCTCCGACCAACAGAATATTCTATTCTGGAAAAACTCTCGATTAAAAAAGTCAGAAAATTCTTTTTTTGAGGGTAAGTTTATACATGAATTTTGATCTTTGGAGCAAAACCCTTAAACGATTATATAAATCATCCTTTGCATCTGGCTTTTTGCCAGTGGCCTAGATAAGAGAGTTCAAAGGGAGAAGATCAAATTGAATTCTCCTTTTTTGAATATTATACACGATTTTGAGCACGATTTCTCGATCTGGTTACGCTCCAAATCTTTTTTTTGTGCGGTTTGATCAAATAATACGAGAGCAGTCTTGATCTTGGTTTTGATATTGAGACTCTGTCTTGTTTTTGGGCATTAAGGCTTGGTATCGGTCTTGGTTTTGAAAAAATGTCTGGAGATAATTGAGTATTTAAAATTTCTCGAAAAATTACCAAGACCAAGACTCAAGGAAAGGACTAATTTTGCTCATCACTACAAATAGTCCCATTACTGCCCAGATGACGCCCTTAGAGGGATAAAATGTAACACCAACACACATTATTTTTTTGGTCTTAATATATTTCCTAATCCAACCTACGCCCTATCTTCACTCCTTAGGGATGCATCAATGCAAAAATTACGTTTTTATGAAATTGTCTTCTCACTCTTCCATTATGCCGCAGATGGGGTGAAACTATTCTTTTCAAGTTAATTTTTCATCGAACATACAATAACTACCCGCTAACTTCACTCCTTAAAGAAGGTACCCTGGAAAAAAAAAGTTTTTATGAAACTAACTGACTCCCACATTTTTAGGGTGCCCCAGGTGGCGGTAAAATGAATGAAGAACCTCTATTATATTTTCCCCTTCAACATATTTATTCTCCGGGCATACTTACCCCCTACGTCTACCCTTTAGGGGGCACTGAAATCGGGGATAGGTAGAAAGTATGTTTGGGGCAAGTGTAGGGAGGGAAATTATGGAGGTTGCTCTCAAATTCTACCCGCAATTGAGGTAACTGGAAGAGGGGGACTCAATTACAAAAAAATAAATAAATTTTTGCAAGGAATCCCCTCTAAGGAATGAAGATATAGGGTAAGTATATTTGGCGAAATTGTTAAGAAAAAAAGTATTTTTAATTGGTCTCACATTCTGCCTCGTCTAACGCACCCTAGAAGTAGGCGGAGTCGATTTCATAAATATGTCATGTTTGTAAGGAACCGGTCCTAAGGGGTAGAGATAGGGGGTAAGTAGATTCTAAACAAGCTAACAAAGCTGTCCCATAGCCATGATCTGGAGCTCAAACTTTTAAGATAGGAAGCGCATGTACTCATCTAATAGGTCATTCAATAAGTCCGTAGGATAAGTAAGAAAAAAACAAAATTTTGACCAAACTCGATTTTATTATTCAACATAGTTGCCTTCGAGGGCGATTCAACGAGTATAGCGATTTTCCAACTTTTCGATACCACTTTTATATTACGATTTCTCTTTTTTGTCAAAATAGGCCTCAGCTGACTGTCTTTTGGATTCTGGTGTGTAAAAGTGAAGCCATGTTTCATCGATTGTCACATATCGACGATAGAATTCGATTTTATTGTGGTTTAACAGCGCCAAACACTACTCTGAAGCATCAATTCGTTTTTGTTTTGGTCGACTGTGAGCTCACGCGGCAGCCACTTTGCAAAGAGCTTTTGCATACCCAAATGTTCATGTAAAATGGTAAAAACACTACCATTTGATATCTTTACAATGTCAGCTAGCTCGAGCTTCTTCAATTTGCAATCGTTCATAACCAATTTGTGGATTTTTTTTATGTTTTCTGGAATAACAGCCTAATTTGGGAGTCCACAGCGCTCTGCATCATTTTGGCTGGTACGACCATGTTTAAATTTAGCAATCCATTTGTATCGATGGAGTAAAGTTCGGATAATGTTTATCAAGACATTGTTTGGTTTCCACTGTATTTTTTTCATGAAAAAGCAATGCTTTATCAAAACTCGAAGTTCACTTTTTTTTTTTACTAACAAAAGTTGCTTCACACTAAATGCTATAACTCACGAATCAATAGTCCGATTGCTGTCAAATTTATACACGTATCGTTTGAAGGTTAGTACTAAATAAAAATCATATGAAAAAAATTCTAGTAATGCCATCTATGTGTCATCCTACGGACTTATTGAATAACCTGTTATGCATTCATATACTCGTAGTATGTATATCTATATATAAATAGGCAAACGATATCGGTTCAGTCCCTATTTCTATACCTAAATCTCATCATATTCGCCAGATATTTTTTTTTTATTGAAAAGGTTGTAAAGTGAAGCAGTGCATAGTTCTTTTTTTTAAAGTGGGATATGCCACGTCCCTTCATGAAAAAAAAAAAACGCTATCACAGCTAAACCGCTTAATCGATTTTTATGAAATTTAGTGTGGAGATTGGGTTAATGCTAACACACCCTTATGTTTTGAAATGGGCGGTGTCACGCCCGTAAATGAAAAAACCCTCTCACAGCTTAACCACTTCATCGATTTTGATGAAATTTGGTATGAAGATAGGGTTAACACAAAGGAACGATAATATGACCTTTATGGCTTTAAGTCGAAAAACGCACGCAAAAGTAATATCATAATTTGAATTGGCTTTCAGTTTTAACAGAAAGTATATTTAAAAATGTAAAATTAACAAAATTGAGTTTAAAAATAATATGGACAAATGACTAACTCATGAGTTGAGGCACATTTGCTTCACCGTGTAGTTTAATAGGCGAAAGCCATTGCGCATGAAGTAATAATTCCAAGTAGTTCATTCAAGCTACTCTAATCAGGCCACTTACTACACATCAATAATGAAAAAAAAAAGTTCTTGCAAAAATATCGTTGCGCATATGCATCAATTAACAACTTTACAAATTTATTCTAAATTTTCCAACTTAGTCAGTGTGTGTTTTTTTCACCAACGGATCGTTAACATCGTATTCTTAATGAGTGCAAAACTTAAAACAATGCCATTGGAATAAACTGACAAACAAATGAGATATTCAATTTACACTCCAATTTTTGCATTTGAATACTTAGATGTTCTATTTGCAATGGATGGATGGATGGAGCACTACGTTATTTTGCTACTTAGCACCCCATTTACATTTGCGCTACACTCACTGTCACTGACTGTTTGTTGTATGTACAATGTGTTGTTTGCAAATATTTGTTTACATTTTAAAAACTTTTTTGTTATATTTATTTATCTTTCAATGTTTTTGCTTACCTGCCATTTTTTGTAACGATCATTTCGTTAGTGAGATTCTGAAAACGCAACCATAATTCACGATCATCAAGTGATACATGCAGACTACGCTCCATGCCAGGGCTGCGTATTGCCATTGAGTGATTGTGGATGTTGTTGTTGTTGTTGTTGTTGCTATTACCACCACCGCCGCCATTGTGCGTCGTTGTTGCACCATGATGTTGCTGTTGTGATGGTGAATGTCTTGCGTTGCTATTATTGTTTGTTGTTACCGTGTTGTTGTTTGAATTGGGATTGGGTGAAGCGGCATTCAAACCGTTGGGATCGACAGCGGGTAATATGTGTGATGTTGTCATGTCTTCTGTGTGGGAATTCATATAAACATATGTTTAAAATGATGTTAAATTTGTGAAGAATTGGTTAAAAATATACACTATTTACATTGTTTTCGAAAAAAAAAAGTTTGCTGCTTAAGTCTTTTGTTTTTTGAACAAGGTAAAGCACAAGTATTGTCATAACGTGAATTGGCTGCCATTTTGTTAGAATTGATAAAAACTTAGCTCTTTTTGGAAAAAACTTTTTTTCGGCCTCTGTATTCGATGCAGTTTAGTTTTTTGCTTATATCTCCGCCATTTGACGTCTGATCAACAAGTATAGTATATTGTTGTATTTTTTTTCGAATAGTTGTACTCATTATTTTAGTTTCTACCACCCTTAGGTGCCAAGGACATCTTATAGAATTGAAGCCCATATAAAATCATTAAATTCATCAGTACAAAATTTCCAAAATGTGAAAAACAGGATGCTTCAAAAACGGATATCGCCCCTAAGAAAATATTTTTTTTTTAAATTTGACATTTCAAACAGGACGTCAAATGGCGGAGATGAGATATAAGAAAAAAACAAAACTGCATCGAACTTAGAGGCCGAAAAAAAAAATGTTTTTTTCCTTAAAATTCCTTCAATATTAGCTTTCAAACTGGGGGCGGTCATTCAAACTTTTTTTTTTTTGTATGGGGGTCGATACTATCTAATGACCATCTCCTGAGTTGATGCGGATTTTAACCAATTCCCCATAGCACTATGATATTTGACGCTATTTTGCGAACATTATGGTACATTCACATTATGACATTACTTTTGTCTTATGATTAAGTTCGTTGCTGATATATTAGAAGGAAAGTTTCCTGCTCAAAAGTGAATTTTATAAAGATCTTCTTTTAAAATTAAATATTTTCCTGCTTAAGTTTCTTTTTATGTCTTCAAAATAAAAGCTGCGAAAGGCTTTTGTTTTGAAAAACTTTACAGCAAATTCTTAGATCTTTAGGAATACCGGGAGACTAACTACAATTATTTTTCAATTTCCCGCATTTTTATGGAACATACCTACCATTTATATCTACCTTTTAAGGGGAATCCTATAAAAATTTGTAATTTTTACATGCATTTTGTGTGGAGGCCATCTAAAGGGATGGATATAGCGGGTAAACATGTGAAAAGAAAATCTTGATAGCAGAAAAGTATAGGGGATCTTTCTAAATTTTTCTTTCCTCAGTGTGTTTTTTGGGGGCTGTAATGTTGGTAACATAAAAACATAAATTTTTTTTTTGAAAGGGTGAAAATAAGAAGTGGTTATATTCCAAAAAAATGTTGGGGACTAAAAAATATTCAAAGACAGTGAAAATTTGTTATCTCTTCGATATTTTACATCTTCTTTCATGCCCGTTTTCATAGTTCCATAATGTTTTGACGTTTAAATAGGCGTTAGCCTATTAAAGTAAAACCAACAAGAGTGTGTTTTACCCCCCATAAAAAAAACCGCAAAATATTTAGTGTTTTTGTGTGTTTTTTTTTGTCATAGAAACAAAGCCTAAACCACTAAATACATCGAAGCCATATTTCCACCATATCTGTGCCTAACTTTCGGCCAGGTTAATATCTCAAAATAGATGGAATAAATTATGGAAGCAGGAAGCGTTGTACCCCCATAAAAAAATTCTTAACATTCAATAATTCTGCACCTATAGCAGTTATGAAATATAAATTTACCAAGTATACACAAAAGGCCATATAAAAATGCGGTTGATTGAATCGGGGGCGTTGTACCCCCATAGGGCAGAAACAACGTACAAGCATATTTGGCATTTGATGCAAAAACTGAAGTGTATCGTAAAAATTGGCTGGAGGGGCCAAGATTACTTGAAAGAAGTAATTTTAGAAAATTTCCTTAAGACACTTTTCATTGCCAAAAATGAGATCCAGGTTGGGCAAATTTTGCTACTTGAAAAGTAAAATAAAGACCTCTAAATCTTCAGCTTGGTTCTGAAATTTGTTTCATATGATTTTAAAGACATTCTCCAGATATTTTTGCATATCGCATTGAATGACGTCACAAATAAGAAAAGTGTAAACAAACAAAATGTAAACAATTAATTAAAAAAAAAGAGAAAAAATCATATACCAACATTTGTCAACATTAGCAGTGAAACAAATTTTTACTCACTTCAAGTTCGTTACTTAAGTCTTTTGTTTTGTTTTCCTATGAAACTGTAGAAATTATTGTTTAGTTTTTTCCTCAGTAAAAATAATTTTTTTTATGCTTAACAAACTCATCAAATCAAACAGAATTGTTGCAACATTACGGCAATATGTGTGTCTTAATAGCACAACAACAACTGGCGACTCAAGCCTCAAGCTCACACATTACGTTAACCTGCTTTTGTTGCGCTTGTTAAACTAAGAAAACATGTTAGCCATCATGAATTTTATTTTTTTCTTAATAAATGTATGCAACGCATAACAAACGAACGGAAAAAACGCTATTATTTGATTAAAAAAACATTTAATTTTTTTAAGTAAATATTTGCGTCACGATATTTATACCAATCAGGCCAACCATGGGCTCTTTATTGCACAAAAGCTTGGATTTCAGCGTAAACAATTTGAATTTTATAAATAAAATAATATATTTTTTTTTTTAAAAAAAGTTGTTTTCTTATACCTATACTACTTTTATTATTTTTAATATTTATAACAAACATGTATTGTTATATATTTTTTTTAAAAAAATTAATTTTTTAATCAAAATTACTGTTGCTGAGTCAGTTGATTTGATGAACTTGATTTGATTAAAAATTACTAAAGAATTTTATTTTTCTTTTTGATTTTTATTGCGTTTTTAATTTTTATTAATAAGTTGAACACGAATTTTTGATTGGCTAGTATAAACAAGTTCACGTTATCAGGTTCTTCAAATTGTGTTTTTACTTATATTTGACCGGGACGAATGATCTGTCGGAAACTCTCTACTGCCTCTTGCAAAGCAGTTAGCTTTATTGCTTGGTTTCTTCTTCTATTCACGAGAGTGGAACTAAATATTAAAAGGCAATGTGAATATAAGTCAATCTTAAGCTGTAAAATCCGCATAGACACAACTAGAACAAGTTATTTCTGCACTGATAGAGTACACGGGAAGAAAAGTTTTATAATTTTTGCAGCGAAAAGCGATCAAAAATTACTGAACTTCTGTTAATCTTCGTTCATTTTACATATTTATTAAAAACTACCTGAAAATTTTATAAAAATTTCAAAGTTACTTAGAAAGAAATATTTCAATATTTGCACAGCAAAAATTATCAAACAGGATAGTGCATTTTATTAAACACGATAGTAAAAGTTATTAAACAGGAATACAATTTTTTTTAATCAATTTATATGAAAAACAACAATTAAAATAAATAAAATAAAAAATTTTTTTTTGTGTATAGCATTGGACGAGATTTGAACCAGGAGAAGTTTTTCGTGTAATAAATACACACAGTCTGATACAAGTGCTCATTAGCCATCTGTTTTAAAATGACCGTTTACCAAATTATCAAAATTTGCCATACTGTTGATTAAAGTTTTATAGAAAAATTAAGGCCTATAACTGAATTTTTATCCAGTTTCTTAAGCCTACTATCTAAATTTTTCTGAACTGACTCTTAAAAATACCTAAATCTTTCGTTTGTACGCATTTTACAGCCCGTTTCTGGTAATCTATATACATAAAAATGAAATGGTGTCCGTATGTAGCTTATGGACACGGAAACTACACGGCGGATTTAAATAATATTTTTTTGTAAATTGTTTGTTATGGTCTGTAGAAGGTTCTTAAGGGGGTGAGATGCCGTTGCGGGGGACGGGGGTTGCACTTTCCATACGAAAAAATACTAAAATTGCTATATCTCTGCAGATATACAAGCTATGATTATAAAGTTAATGAACTTATGCATAATATATCTGCCATCAACCATGTAAAATTTGAATGGGATTGAACCAGGGGGCGTTTAGCCCCCCATATGAAATAAACACACAAAATGCTATATCAGTGTTCCTGTATCAGCTGTCATTATTTAACTTGGTACATGGATGTTTATTGCGTTTAATATTCAGCATGCAAAGCTTAAGAGGGATTGAACGAAAGGGATTTGCACCCCCCGTACAGTAAAAATACTCAAAATGCTATATTTCTACGCCTATAGCAGCTATCGTTATAAAAGTTGGTACATAAATATATTTTCTAATCACCTTAAAAAACCTGAGGGGTTGGAAGAGAAGGACGACAGGGATGGATGAGACTTGGAACATATGTAAAATGCATCGGGAACGGGTGAACAAAGTCGCTACCGGGCCAGCTAGTTTTTATATATTTTTTCTTTACGTGTAGGGGAAATGAAAATATAAGTAATATCACAGTGTTAATGTGCCATAATTTTTGCATATGGCTTCAAATGTCATTGTGCTTTGACTTTTGTGTTTTAAACAGATAAGATATAAGTCGACAATAGCCACAAGCCCTGTAAGCCTTGAACGCAAAGATTGAAGAAGAAATCTCCAATTTAGAGCCAGATCTTCTGCAAACAATAATTAAAAGTGCCATTATACGACCAAAAATCAGCCATTTTACACCTTCAAGTAAACTTTGCTTGAAAATAAAACCCAATTTCTTTGACATGTTTGAATTTATTAAGCTATTTATCCTGTTGAAAAAAAAAAAAAAAAAAAAAAATGGCAGTCAATCCACATTACGACATTATTTTTGCCAATCCTTGCACATTAAACTAATTTTTCGGCCACCAAATTAGTGGTGTATTTATATAAAACTAGAATCGCCCAATGATCAAAATTCGACCACAAATGTACTAAATAATTTTGGTACTTTTTGGGCACTTAGTACTTTTTGTTGACATTCGGTACAAAATAGAAAAGCGTATTTATCATCCATGGTACAAAGACAAATGTGAAATATAAACAAAACAAAAAACACGAAAAGTGCTGTGCTTTTTGTCTTTCTCTTTGTGCTGTATCCACTTTTCAGCTCTGTGTTAAACGGTCCTTTTATTGTTCTTAATATTGAAAAATTTGTACTTAATTTTGGCAGGCTTAAAGGCATTACATTAAAATAGTTTTAACTTTGTGCACATCTATACACAAATACCTTTCTAATGGTGTATAATTCAAAGTCGTATTCCATTTCTAACATAGTAAAAAAGGGGAACAAATTTTTGTCTTGCATATTATCATATTAAAGGGTTTTTGAATAAGAGCGCTACAAAAGTTTTTTCAAATAAAACAAAAACGGTTTTGGATATCAATGAAATTCTTTATTCCTGTGAAAGTACATTCGATGTCATTATGTATGGAACTCGATTTCTTTTGCATGGCCACCACCAGCACGCTTGCAGAAGTCCAGACGCTGAACCCAATTTTCGACAGTTTTCAAGCATAAATCGGCCAATACTGCTGCAATTTCACGATCGATATTCGTACGAAGTTCATCAATCGTCACTGGTTTGTTGGCATAGACCATAGACTTAACGTAGCTCCACAGGAAATAGTCTAACGGAGTCAAATCGTACGACCGAGGCAGCCAATCGACTGGGCCATTTCGTGAGATGACACGTTCACCAAACTTGGTTTTCAATAAATTGATTGCACCATTCGCTGTGTGGCTTGTGGCGCCATCCTGTTGAAACCATATATTGTCCAAGTCCATATCATCCAATTCGGGCCATTCGATTCCTATTCACAGTAACGTGCCGGTCTTGATCATCACGGAAGAAGTACGGCCAAATGACGCCGCCGGCCCATAAACCTCACCAAACCGTTACTTTTTTGGGATGCAATGGTGACTCATGGAGTACGTGTGAAGTGCTGCCTTATCAATATCGCATATTTTGCCATTCAGCCAGAAATGAGCCTCATCGCTGAAGATGATGTAGCTCTCTTAAAGTTGAGGCCACTGACTCCGTATTTCGGTAGTAAATTTTAATAATTTCTACTCGTTCCTGGCTCGATTATCTTTCCATGATGGAATGGCAAACCTCACTGAAGAGAAATGTCAAGAGAGCGGGAAAAATATGGCGTCGTTTGTTGTCCCTACTGGTCTACTTTTGTAGCGTCCCTATTGAAAAACCCTTTGTATAAATATGGAAATTATGAAACAATTTGTAATTAATTTAAAAAATAAATTATTTGTACTACATAAATGGTTTAAAAAATATGCGCAGATTAAAATGGCTTTATGAAATGTAGCGTTTGCAACTTTCGTTGGAAAATTTCTAAGTTAGCTACGTCTAACTATATTTTCTAACTATAAAAAATGAGAATCTACTCTTACAATTTAAGTCCAAAAATTTTTTGTATGCTTGCGCCAGTCAAAAAACTTATAAATTTTCTGAAAAAACGTAATTTGATTTTAAATGCGAGCTTGCAATCTAAGTAATTGCATATGGATATACTGTGTTGCATTCCTTTAGGGTTAACAAATTTTTCAGCAATTATTCAGCAAAAGGACGTTAATTTTCTATGGAATTGATTTTCCATTGATGTATCACGACCATTTTTGTATTATTATATAGCTAGCTATAACACAGGCGGACTCCTATTTCTTGCAAAAATTTGTATGTGTAAATGTTCTACTCATGTTTTGAGATATCTGAAAACATTGAAAACATTAGCCTGATGGAAAAAAATTGAATTTGAATTTCCACGATTACACCCAAAAATCTGAAGGAGTGTATCAAAAAAGTGATTTTTTAAAATATTTTAAAGGCCATTTGATGCATTTTTTATTTTCTTACGATTTCAAAAATGCTGTGATGCGATATATCGAATTTTTTGCCTTGGTATATGAAAAAAATAAAAATTGGAACCTAAAATTAACGAAATATTGTTTTTTTTTTGGCTAAAATACCTTCAAAAGTAACCCTGAAATCACGTAAGGAACAATTTTTTGGAAAATATTAACCCATAATAGCCTGTTTTTATGGACCTTTTCGACCCCCTTTTCAAAAAACTGGGTTAAAATAAGTTAAAGTGTTGTGCAAAAATATTCTATGAAAAAATTTCATTAATGGTCACCAAAAACGGGAAATGCTTAAAGCTTAAGTTAGTGAGTTATAAAGTCGTTTTGCATCATTGGGCTTTAACCCTTTCCATACTGACGGGACATATGTGTCCCAATGAGTATTCTCATTTAACTAACACGGTTACTCATATCTATTGCTACATATTTTAATCTCATCAGTTTTTAACATTCAAAGTGATAATTTACGCATGTGTTGGTTTCAATATATTTTTAACTCGTATCCCATGTACAGTTACTGATGGGACATCCGTGCTCAACGACATTTTTCTTTCCAAATGCCCCTTTTTCGAAACCCACTCTATGGTTCATTATTTGAGTCATAAATATCCAATTCACATCAAAAAATGATTTGTATCTTTAAAAAGAAAATCGGCATTAAAAGTGTTAAACAAAGTACTATCTACAAGAATTAAAATAGGCCAATTGGGCGTAGCACTTACAAAGTAAACTAAGTATTTAGCTGTACTTTTTTATTACAGGCAGAAGAAGAGAAATAATACATAAACAAATTTGTTTGCTTTGTTCTTAAACTTTAAAACAAAAGACATAAGAAACGAACTTGAGTTTTTCTTATCATTACTATTTCGAATGGGTAAGTTATTACCAACAGATTCTGCTTGTAACCAGTATATTAAACCGTAAATAAAACTTACAAATTACTAGCAAATTATATTCTCACAGTTACAGCGTTTTAAATCAATGTAACTCATAAATCGCTCAATTAAATCAAATCTAAAAAAAAATCATAGACGACGGCGAAGAATCATCATTTAAATTGCAGCCAGACAATAATGTTGCCACGAAAAAAACGAAACACAAGAAAAATAATAAAAAATCTTTGATTAAATTAATAGATGGATTTGTTAATTTATAACTCAAAGCAATACTAAACACAAATACACTAAAGGCACACAAATGGGGAAGCCGTATACATAAAAGAAATTTTTTTTTTTGTTAACCATCGAAACGCATAAACGACTAAATGAAGTCATATATAAAATGTCCAGCATTATAACAAAAATAGACATCAAACGTCAGCACGCTGAGAGAAATACGTTTCAAACGATTTGTTACTCGTATAACAATAAAAAAGGGTTTTGTTTTTCTTCACAATTTTATTGAATCAATTGAGTGTGCACACGGTTGGCCAAAACATGCGGATGAATTGAGATACCAATGAAAAAACAAGACACATTTCAAAGAGTGTAGCTAAAGTGTGCAATATAAATTAAAAGCCGACAACTTATTATAGTCAGAAGTTGTAAAAAATATATATAGGGATACTATAAGTGCAATAGGGTGTATTCGATTTCTCAAATTCAATTAAGAAGGGACTGCCACAAAACTGGGGATGAAAGGAATACACTATCCGGAAATTACGCAACAAAGTTTGCAGCTAAGTACTTAAGCGGAATCCACAATAGAGGTTATAATAAACCAAAACTGACATGGAGGCGTTGTCAGTGGAAAGACAGTTAAGGTATCACAACGACTCCGTATGGAAGTTGATTCATTGTGGCTCTAGGTACTCTTTAGAAGTAAGAATACAGTTCAGCAAAATTCTGGTAATTATCGGTCTAAGATCATATTGGAAAAGAGCTTGTAATCTCTCATGTGGGTCTTCTTGGCTGGACAGAAAAGTTCAAGAACCCTAAGCCACAACCAAAATTATTTATACCTAGTGATGGAAAATAAAATTATCAAGCGGTTAATAAATCATATGATTAATTGAATGGTACAATTATTAATTGCAAATAATTAACCGATTAATTGTTATTTCCAAAGTAAATTTTATTCAACATATTCTGTAAATTATATTTTTGATTATCTTATAAATTTCAACATATATCTTCTGCAGTCGCTTACGATTATTTTTGAAATAATCGATTAACCTGTCAATTAATCAGAACAGAATTTGCAATACAATTAAATGGTAAATTGAAAGCAAATAACTGGTTAATAATTGTTTTTGAGTTGATCGTCCCATCAGAACACATGCCAAGAGTTTCCAAACAAAGAACAAAATAGTTAACTATGATAAACAGAACACGAATGCGGACTTTTATAGGATTTCACATGGCACACTCTCCAGTTAGGAAACATCTCTCCAACATGAGTTTTGGGACATGAATTCTTTAGAAAAGAGAAAACAGCAGATCATATTCTATGTCGTTGTGACTGTTTTGCAAGATGTAGACTTCGTTACTTCTCAATCGCATACCACTCCATACCACACTTTATCACCAAGGGACATAATGACATTCGTTAATGCCATACGTCTATGGACTGATTTCTAATTAGAAGCTTGCGCAATTGGCTTATAGACCGCGGTGACATTTGGTGACTAGTTCCCAACCCCTTTTATAATTTTCTTTATAACTGAAATATGTTCCTCGGTATCGGTATATTATTAGACCTTACACAAAATCTTCTGGTAAAAATGTTACGTGAGCTAGCGTTTTTATTTTGGAGCCAAAACATGGAAAATTGGAATGTTTGGCTACACAAACCGGAAGAAAAATAAAAAAAAAAAAAATAGTGCTTCAAAAATGTTTTAGTTCTGCATCAGTACATTTTGGAAAATTATTCACTGGCTCAATTTACTCCGCGTTAGATGTCGACAAAATTCAACGTCATGCGCCTTATTGGGGGTCATCGTGAATCAAGATTCCCGGGGAATTTTCTCAGACTGCAGTGCATTCTCTATTGCAGTTTAAGAAAATTCCACGGAAATCTTGATTCACGATAACCCCCATTATGTTTCATTTCAAATTTCAAAAATAACATAGTATACTTTAAGGCTGCACGATAAAAGGGTGAAGTGTTTGAAATTTTAAAGGTTTTAATGTTTTTAAAATCAACATCAAGAGCAAGTGAGTAAATTTTGTATTAACATAGTATTAATGTTATTTAATTAAATTAATTTGAAATCCACCCTAACGATGACATACAACTTGCTTTTATCCTTAACAATAAATATCTCCTTTCTTAAGATCTTTTGTTTTAGCCCAATTTTTTTTTTTTGTTTTAAAGAATGTTTGTATGTTTTTACGCCACTATACATATTCTATCGAAAGGCTTAAAGTATTAAAGAGGAGTGTTTCGGCATTAAAATTCTTAAAGCATTTGTAACATTTACAATTCTTGCGGCTTTTGAGGTTTCATATTAAAGCTTATATTATTGTAATAAATCAATAAAATTATGATAGTGCATCATACAACAACAACAATGAGAAAAATCAAGAATGACGCCCGCTTTGAAGTCTTCCTTTTTGATTTGCCTATAAGAGGCGGCGTAGTGCTTTGATCAGTCGCGCATTGCGCATCTCTTAAGCAAAGTTGTAAAATTTAGTTAAAATAATGTTGTCGTTGTAGCACTTGTGTTGGCTTGCGGTTCATTAGGTCAGCTTTTTTTTTTTTGATAGATGGGTGTGTGCATGAAACTGTTTGTTTTTAATTTTGTTTTTTTTTGGCCTTCAGTCAAAAATGCTGTAATAGCATTTATTTGTTACTATCTATCAAGTGTAAAAAAAACGAAACAAGTTCGTTGCTTAAGTCTTTTGTTTTAGTTGAAGAAATTTTTCCCACGCATAAGAAAAACACAACAACATTGAATAAATGTAATGTCTGGTTTCTTTAAGTTAATTATTTTGTCTTTAAATGCTTTTTGTTTAATAGAAGAGTAAATAAGCAGTAAACGAAAGACTTCGAGCAGCAACTTTGTTTTTAAAGATTTGCAAAGTTAATTTTTGTGCACATTACTTGGACGTGCCAGGTATAGGTATATTCCTGATTAATGTTACGTCTTGAAATTTTATTGCCATATCCGTCTATCTGACTGACAGTGCGCTAGATTACGTGAAAATGAATCAGACAATTTGATGAATATGCTTGCACTGGCTACAACTTAAAACACTGAGCAAACTGTTGAAGATAAGGCAACGAAATTTCACAAAAATTTTTAAATAGAAAACGTGGTACCTCCCATTCGATCAAAAAACGCTATAATTTTATATTCTTAAAGCTTAAAGAATTTCTGGGTAAATTTTGCGTGAATTAGGATAACACTTATTATGAATACAAGATGGAGGAAATTTTGCTGTAGCAAAGCATTGTATCTGAGCTGATACTTTTTATTTGGAAAAGTCAGCAGTTTCTTTGTAAAATTACCTCAAGTTGCTTACACTCTCCAAATGACACATCTGCGCAATAATAATCTGACACCCGGCACGCCGTCAAGTACTAGTAAGTGTAAGAAGACTTTTCTGGACGTTTAAGTAAAGTGGCTAAGCGATCCTTCTTATTTTGAAAATCATTAGATAAAGCATTCCCATCAGTTCTAAGGTGAATGCACTGAATACACTCCGGGCTGATTGTTTGCTTTGGATTTTTTGGAGAGGTTCATGATCCGGAAAAATTGATTTTCAGAAAGCACAAAGTGATAATAATCTCATAAAAAATTATGGTTTGTTCCAGTAAATCAATGACTTTACTGAATTATCATGAAGAAGTAATGGCAAGAAAGTAAAAAATATTGTTTAAACTTCAAAAAATACGGAAACAAACTGCAAAAAATATTGATTAGAAAAGCTAAAAGTTGTCACAGCCAAAAATACCAGTGAGCTCTGCAATATTACCGTAGAATACCCTTCAATTATTATTAATTGAAATATTTAGAAATTTTATTGAAAAATAATTTAAATAAAACAATAATATACAAAAAATTTTTCACGTCATTTAAATAAACGTTTTTTGAGAAGAATTTAAGCCCTAGACGGACTTACCGATAAAACTTATCATTTCTGAAAACATTTTAATTTGAACTTTTGTGTGGGGCTAAGAGCCAATCCAGCAAAACGGTTAGTTCCAATGAGTTTCTAGTACCCGGAAAGAAATATCTTTCTTCCGGTTCGCAGTAAGAATTTTTATCTTTTTTGGCCTTTAGGTTAAGCGTATTGATGCATAAAATTGAGCTGAATTTTTTTCTGACAGAGTCATTTTCAAAATATAATATAGCCACCCATTCAGTTAGATAAAGTTCCGTGTTGAGAAACTTATCTTAAGATCCTTTATTTGACAGATCTGAGTATGAGGTTATGTGTACATTAACAATAGACAGTATTAGTGCAAACACTGAAGTGAAAGGACGCATCTGACCCGCAGCTAAAAATTTTCAAAATTTTTCGCCACGAGAATTTTGCCAGTCACTTAAGGGATGGCTGCCGTTACCGGTTGTGGGCCACCTTTTGTAATCGGTTGTGGGTTACCAAAAAATAAATAAATTGAATTCTGTTAGCTGTCTTTTGGATGAACTTGGCCCCTTGCAAGCCGCTTCACCCAAAAAATCATCAAATCGCGGCCGAAAGCCAAATAGCGAATCCGATGAGGATGATTAATAATTTGAAAAAGTCACATTTTCTTGATGTTTTTTCGCCACTAGAGGCTGCATTGATAAATAAATTTTGATAATACATATTTCTTTACTAGTTTTTTTCATAATTTTGCATTTGAAGTGGATTTTTCAGGGTGGCCCACAACCGGTTATAAAATTTTTTTTGTCCAAAAACATGCTCTTTACAAAATTTGTTAAAAAAAATTTTTTGTTGAAATATAATAAAAAAATTGTTTCTTTTTGGTTACCTAGTGCCTCTAGCTTTCCATTGATACCCACAAGTCCGAAAAATGTATACTTGAATGGAAGTTCCGCGTAAAAAACGAAACCTGGCCCACAACCGGTTACCTTCCCCTGCATAAAAATGATTTTTTTTTTCAAAATCTTTACTAGTTGCTACGTAACATCATTTTTTTGAAAGCCTTTTTACGTTTAATTCCTTAGGTGGCGAACTTGAAGCATTTTTGTCCACCTATAATTCGACCCTGATATTCGGAAGTTTAGAAACAAACCCTCGTATATTAGAACTTTCTGTTCAACAAAAGATTTTTACGGAATTTTGTTATTTTAAAATTAAAGCAAAACTTTGTTTGATGAAAATCTGTCTACATAGCAAAACAAAAGACTTAGACAAGCAACTTGACATTTCTTTTCTTACAAATATCACTGGTTAATTTTCAAGGTACAAAAAAAGTAATGTCATAATGACTGGCATTATGTTAAAAATTTTTAAAATCGGACTCTGTTTTCACGAAATGTTTATTTGAAGGTGTGGATTTGATAACATTACGTTGAAAAAATGAGTTTTAAGTTTTTTTTTTTTGATTTAATGCATATTTCTATCATTTTACAACATTCTAAAAGGTTCTGGCATCAACTTGGTTTATTGTCAGCAAGTTTCCTAACTGAGGAGTGGCCGTACCAAAGGGGCTAAGTACCATTTCGAGGCAAAAGTAATGTCATACTTTTTATGTGCCTAATAGACTGTTATTTGACTGTTATAATTTTTTCAACATAATGACATTAATTTCACTATATCAAGAAAATTTTATTAATTTCTAGCAAAATGCCACCCGTTTCATATTATGACACTACTTTTGCTTTGAAATGGTACTTAGGTCCTTTGGTACGGCCACTCCTCAACTGTCTGTAACATAAATGTCAAAGCACAATTACATTTGACGCCATTTGCAAAAATTGTGGTACATTCACATTATGATATTATTTTTGATTCATTTGAAGAATTTATAGTTTCATATTGCAGCAAAATCTTCAACAGTAGCAAACGAAAGACTTAGGCAAGCAACTCGAAATTTTAATTTTCTTGAATTTAACAGGTAAATAAGTACATTTTGTTTTTTTTTTTGCTATTTTTTGACAAACTAAATATATGATTAATATTAAAAACATAAAAACAAATAAATATATTGCCTACTTACGCATTTTGCCAAATATAAAACAGTAGCCGCTAAATCACCTCAAGTGTTTATTTTAAATTTTTTTTTTCAGCGTCTAATTGAAGTGTCAAATTGTCACCAAACACAGAGTATTTAATAATATAACAATGATAGTATCAAAATACAAAAAAAAAAAAAAAAAAACTTGTTAAAAATTGATGTCTTATTTCACATTAATTAACACACGGCATTAACAAGAGTGTGTTATGGCCAGACCAGACCTGGCGTAGCGCCTTTTACGGACGATAGTATTTAATTTTATTTTTGACACTAAAAATGTGCAAACTTGCTATAATTATGCGTGCAATTATAGCAACAATAAATAAAAAAACACACACGGCAGCAGCACGACGGAAGTTAACATTAATTGACGCCTCCTGTCTACCGTACACACGGTATGTTATGGCCTGGAACAACAACAACAATAGGGAATATACGAAATAAATTAACAGGAGCGGGTGTGTTGGCTGGCGACTTTTCACACGCTGACGTTGTTGATAATAATTTTTATTATGCTGATTATAGGTAACTCCTTTGCCTTCTTCTTCCTCTTTGTGTGTTGTTATATTTATTATGTTGCACAGTGTTTAACACTTGGTTGAGAAAATTGTCACAACAGTGTTGCCACTTGTTAATTTTATCACACACAGAGACACTGTAGATTTAATTTTAAATTTAAGATTTTGTGTTTTTTTTTTCTCTCTCTGATAAACAACGTTTTTTTATTTTTATTTTGACGTAATGTTTCATTCATTCATTCATTGATACAAAAAATTGTAAATCGTTTTTTTTACAACTTTTGCAAATTGCTGTATTTTTTTTTTATTTCTTATTATTATTGATTGTTGTAATTATTAGTGGGTAATTATCGTATTAAGTTTTATATACTCGCGTACAATTTTCAATTTCTTTTCGACACTTTGGCTAATTTGTTAATAAACGCACTAAATTCTTGTACAAACTGTCATTAATTAGTATACATTTGTCAAGTGCGCTCGCGCCCTCTGCTGGTGCTGCTTTGTTTATATGATGAGAGTAGACAAAAATGTTTTTTTTTCCTCTGTGAACTTTTACTTTTTTTTTCAGTTAATTTTATTTTTCTACACACAATTGGTAGTAAAATTTTTCATAGTTATAGTAATTAATTGTAAATTTTTGTTGAAATTGTTACCCTTTTTATTTTTTGAGTGTATTAGAAGGGCATTTTTTAAGTTTTTAGTTGAACGCGCCGGAAATTACAAAAAAACCGTACTTTTTCTATTATTTTTTCTTGTACGATATATCTATAGAGTTCTTTTTCGTTCACACTGCTTTATATCTGTAGTAAAAAATAGTTCAAGGTTAAGAAAAATGTAAGAGTAAGACATAGGTACGTAATAAGTAATATAAATGTGGCATAATTTTTGTAAAATTTTGAATGAATGGAGACAAAGCGCGTTCAAAACTGCTAAGCCCTTAAATCAATACATGAGGGATATAGAAACATAGGCAGCAATCTCAATTTTTTTCATGAACTTTTCTCACGATTTTCCGGAACCTTATGTTGTTGCAACAAAATTCAATATTTTTTAAAATTGCATGTAGGTACCCCGCCCTAAAAAATGGTCCGAAAACGGAACGCCAATGCTGAATTTGAATCTTAGTTCCTGTATGACTTATGGTTTTTGAAATATTCTAACCTAAAAGTTGAAAAACACGAATTTTGATGTTATATAGAGGACAGACAAAATATTTTTGCTCTTTTCAACTAAATACGTCGCTTAGTACTAGCGATGCCAATCCCGGGATCCCGGCCTTTATTAAGTCCCGAAAGTCCTGGGATTTGCATGGAGTAATCCCGGGATTTTCGGGACTAAAAATACAAAATTAATACAAAATATTTTGCTATCTTCTATTGAATGCTTCATATAGCACTATTTTTTATAGAATTTAATTTTTTATAGAAAAATCAACAATATTTGATACTATAGCTTTCTTTTACTTAATTTTCCTGCATTATATAAGGAATGAGGATATCGTTTCAAAAAAGGTTACAATGCTAGGATTAAGCCGGTCGCTTTAATAAAGGTTTTACACAAACGCGTGGCGATTTCACTTTCAAATTTAAAAAATTTTTTGAACTCAAATATTTTTTGATCCCAGTAACTGGTATATAAATAAATGGGTTATTCCATATCAAAACAGAGAATGAGAAAAAATTAAATCCGATTACCTCCATTTTAACAATATCATAATGTAAAATGTCTATTGTTTACTTATCTCTAAAAGAAGTTTTAAAAAATTATTAAAGAGGACTTTTTCTAGCGTATTTATCTCAATTTGGCCCAGTTTATGTTTTTATTTCTTATGAGACATGGTTTTTTACTTCAAAACTTTTCATAATGATATCGCCTCTAAATGCTTGTGACAATAAGGAGTAGCAGCTTGGACCGATTTTTGATCAAAAAGCAAATTGGTCCAAATTTGATATATGGCTTATGCGGCTTTGATTTGTGACCAAAGATTGTCATAAGAGTCGTTGCTTATAACAATAAACATCATCAAAACATCAAAAATTCGATTACTTGATATACTACAAAAATTTCATTGATTTCATTCTTGTGCCGCAAGTCAGAACAGAATGTCGCGTTTAGTCACAAACTCAAAATGTTATGTTTTCTTCATCAAAATAGCTGGCTTCAATTGTTTGGTTAGGTTCGAGTGGCGGTTTAGCGATGCAAGCTAAAGCCTAAGTAGCCCTAATAGTGCCATTTTAATGCGAAAATTTTAATTAACTAACTAACGATATCTATATCCAGTTTAGCTTCAATTGTATTAACATACTTCTTTAATTGCAACATAAAAAAAAATCATAAAAGAGCTTCCTTAAGTTAGAAAATGAAAAAGAACGTTCCGTTTCATGTCCAATGAGTCACACTTATTCAAACATCAATTTAAGACAGAAAACATTAACATTAAAGAAGAGTTCTTTAGTTATTCTTCGAGACTGTTTTCACAGACTTAGGGCTTAAAATAACTCAGTTTTGACCAAAGTTTTGTCATAATCTATAGCAAAATGTCCAATGAGTCACAATAGAATGCCTCATATCTATTATATATTACATATAAATATAGTTAAGGTTTATGAATTATTTGTAATTTAAATTTTTATGTTCGTTTTTTTACATTTTCTTGGTAATTTTTATGTATAAAATGAAAATTTAAATTAAAACGATTGACTGTTTAATATCCTAATAAAAAAGAGTGCTTTTAATGCCAAAATAAAAATCATATTTAATCCCGAAATCCCGGGATCACCAAAAAGCCCAAAAATTGGCATCCCTTCTTAGTACTATTCTTTGCCTTCAAAATCAGCTACAAATTGGTCTCGTATGATTTTTCCTTAAAAAGTTATGACCATGAGAATCCTCATACAATTTTTAACTTTTATATGTGACCTGGTCTACGAAAAGGGGGCTTAGGTGTCAAAAATTTATCTTCCACTTTTTTGCCGATTTGCATAGAATTATCCTTTAATAGTTGTTTTCCAGCAGTTTTCTCGAAAACTTGTTTTCGCACGTAAGCCCTCTTTTCTTAGACCAGGTCACATATATCATTTTAAAATGGTCATAACTTTTTAAAGAAAAACCATACAAAACCAATTCATAGCTTATTTTGACGACGAAAAATAGTACTAAGCGATGTATTTGGTAGAAAAGAGCGCAACAGGATTTATTGCTAAAATGTACTCCTGAGGAGTTAAAGGGTTAAAACTAATTTTCTGAATTGTTTCAGAAAAAAATTTGCTTGGATCACCCTAACGTTTTAGAGAAAACATTTGTATGGCAAAGTTTGTAGGAGCTTTCTGATAGTGTATCTGGTTTATAGGATTTAAAAGAATTTCGCAAAGTTCTGGACCTTTAAAATTGATATTTTAATTTTTTTTTCCCAATTTTTTGACTTTGGCGGCCATTTTAGTATGAAAAAAGTCCTGTTAACATACCCTTTTATAATTTTGTAATTCTTTGTTAAATTTCCTTTAATCCGATGGTACATTTGTTATACCCATTTTTTAATTTGAGGTCGGAAAAAAAACTTTTCTATGTAACACACTGGTTACTCGCATGCGTTGCGCTGCATATGATATGCACGCTACTCGTGCTGCTCTTTATCTACTGTAGCCTTCAAATGTACCATCGGGTTAAAGAAAATTTATCGAGAATTTCAAATAAAATTATAAAATGTTAATAGGACGTTTTTCATACTAAAATGGACGCCAAAGTCAAAAAATGGGGAAAAAAATTAAATATCAATTTAAAGATCCAGAACTTTGCGAAATCCTTATAAACACTATAAACTATCTCAAAGCTCTTACAATTAGCTAAAACAAGTCAGAAAATCAGTTTTAACTCTATAACTCTTCAGTGGTAAATTTTAGACCCCTCTCCAGGTGCAAATTTTTGTTAGTCTGGGCCTCCTCTATCACCACCCAGAAGCTTCGTAACCATATGCAATACACCCTGTATAGCCTCAAAAATCATATTTTTTAACTTTAAAGTTAAAATATCTCCAAAACCATAAGTGAAAAAGCAATTCCGAGACTTCATTCAGACTTAGCACCGACAAATAAATCGCAAATGTCTATTTTTGAGGGCGGGACACCCTAATTTTGATAATTATTGAATTTTGTTGGTGTTGCAGAGAATATACTATTTTCCAAAGCATCAAAATGTGAAAAAGGCATCTGGCTTGGAAGCGTGTACATCGAAGCATCTATCGTTAAGAACAGCTCCCCTATAGCACTGTACAACAATTTTAGAGAAAAATGTTTTGAATGAGATCTTAGTAATTGTTTTGAAAAATTTTTGGTCGCTGATTTTAAATCTGGCAACCATTCTTCTCAATTAGGTCTAGGATTCGAATTTTCCTTACTTTAAAGTATAGAAGACATTTTAGAGGCAATTGGCCCACATCCAGGGAATAGTGTTATTTACTTTTTACAACGGCATCAGATAACCATAATCTTTTTCATTTAACTTTATCTCTTGAATTGTCTAAGCACTTTTCGAGTTATCAAGCATTGAATTAAATCTCAAGTCCTTACAAAAGGCTAAACTAAATTTGTATGAAGCATAGATGACTTTGTTTCAGTGCACTGACACTATTTCCTGGATGTTCGACATATGAATGAAAAATTGTTTTTCGACACTTTGAAGTAAGGATAACTCAGACCCTAGACCTGATTGAGAAAAGCGGTTGCCAGATTTGGATTTAGTGCACAGTGAAATTTGACGCCTGGCTTAGTAATTAATGTCAATGACAACAACCCACTGTGTAACACAGTGCATTTAAAGCCTCAGGAAATACCTATTTGCTGTAGAAAGATTCATTTGATCTCTCGGGCATCTCTGCCACTTTCTGTAATTCATAAACCATATTTTGTTTCCTTTCTGCGGTCAAATCAGACAGTGAACATCTAAATAATTTGGTCATACACTACACAAACCACCAACGGAAGTCTGCTGCCATGTTTTGAAATGAAACCCACTGTGAAGACGTTGTGAAAATATACAAATCGCACTTGCAAGTCACCGTGCATTTCAGAAAAGTTTTATGCTCCAGAAGGACAACGAAGGATAAGAATTTCTTTCGACAATATTGCGAAATAATTAAGAAAGCCATTGGATGTGAAGCTTCGTTAGAACGAGCATGTTAAGAAAATAATCCTTAACTTAAAGGAAAAAACAAAAAAATGTGCTGGCTTTTGTATAGATTATTAAAACTGAACACTAATATTTATTCCAGGAACATAAAATTATACTCAAAAAGGTTTCTGAACTAAAATATTAGATTCTTAATTTGTGTTTATTTTTTTGGAATCAGTTTATTTTGGTGTTTTAAAACAAACGCCGAAAATTGACAACGAAATCACTACCGCCTCAAAATTTATTCAAGCTCAAAAGTCGCGAAAATTAGTTTTTAGCAAATATCTTACTAAAGGTTAATTCTACAGAAAATTGTTTGTGAGCAATTTTGAAGCTCAAAAAATTTTCCATAGTAAAATATTGTGACAGGTTTACATATGGCCAACAGCTAAGAAGTTGTGGTTCAGTGAAGTTGATTTTATAGGACAATAAGATTATATCTGTGGCAACAAACCAGAGTAGCTTAAGTCGATCTTTGATAACATTGCAAAGCAGCATGAGTTCTATGCTTATGAAACGAATTAAAACTGTTTTGCCTTCTGATCAAAGACCGACTTAAGCTACTATGGCTTGTTGCCACAGATATATATTCTATAGAAAAGGATATTTCTTTCCTGAACTATAAGTCGTTCGAAAACAATTCTCACTACTTTTTTGCAGAAAATTTCATGAGCTTTTGTAGAAGTTATTCATGTATTTATTTATTCAATAAGGTCTATAAAATATTATTTCTTACAGACTAAAAGGACACTTAATAATAAAAAAATACAGAAATAACAAGATATGAGGGATATAGAAGCAAAGGCTACAATCTCCATTTTTTTTATGAACGTGTTTTATAGTGTTTGATCTCAAGCTACCATCAAATGCAACTAGATGTCACTATCAAACATGTCCATGATCAAAGAATAAACTGTCGTCTTTGATTCTGTACCTCTTTGATCGTACCATCTTCTTGCATTTGATGATGCTTTGTGGTCAGACACTAAGAGATACGCTCAGAAAAAAAATGGAGATTGTCGCCTTTGCTTCTATACCCCACATATTATTTAAGGTATTTTTCGAATTAGAAAAAATTTTGAAATTTGTTTTAAAACTGCTAAATAAACTGATCAAGACAAATGAGAGAGATCTAACTTCTTTGATCAGAAAGACATATTTTACTGAGTAAAATAATTGAATGATTATTAAGAATATAACATATGATTAAATTGGAGACTTTAGTCAGTCGAACTTAAAATAGTTTATTGCCCACGAAAAAAGGATGTAACTCCGTGCAAATTATAAGGCTTCCAAACACATAAATACTGTTACTACAAAAGAAAGTCTGAAAAGGAAAAAATACAGCAATCTTGTAGAGTAATACAGACCACAACATAAAGTTCATTACTTAGATTTTAAGCTGATGGCAGTATTGTCAAGGGAATTCAAAAATCTTGGCAAAAAAAAATCTCTCAAGTAAACCATTAAATATTTCAACGGCAGGCGTTTGAAGATGGATTGGAAAGAACTACCATAAGGCAAACTTTGTCAAAAATATATTCAAAAAGCTTTAACTAGCACTTGCACTGCAGGTGGAGGATAATGTCACTAAAATTTTTGGTATCAAATCATGCGCATTTGTTCACTTGTATTAAACTTTGTACCGATTTCAAGATATTTTCATGTCTCAATTGCATTATAATTTTTTTTTAAATTTTTTATTTTAAAAAATCGCTGATGTTATTGTTTTTAATTTAAAGAAAACGGCAGCAATTTTGTATCGAACATTTTTTTTTTTGGATAATTTACACATATGGGTAGCGAAATTTTGCACCATTTTTTATGACTCGTTTACATTTTATTGTTACTTTGGCACTTAACAGTTTATTGTATTTTAGCAATAAATATCTAGTTATATTTTGTGGATTATCGAATTCTACACTTGAATTATTGTTTTCTGTTGTTGATGTTTTTTTTACACACTACCTTGTGAAAAGAGAGTATCTATTAGATTTGCGAATTTTTTTCGACACAACTTCCAAAAAATGCACTTTTTTAATTTTTGAGCCGTCGTTAAATATCAAACGCTTTGTTTTTTTGTTTTATTTTAAACAGCCACAGTCAGTTACAATTGAACGAGAGTTCGCACCCGCTTGCCAACTTTTGAGCTAATGATAGTTGATAATTTTTTCAGCCATCACAAAAGTCGTCATTTGTAAGATACAACTTAAATTGTTGTTGTTTTTGTTCAACTCATCTCTTTCTCAATCTCACGCTGCTGATCGATCGATCTTGTTTTGTGTTGAGCCCTCCTTTTCTGCTGCTATTTCGCTCAAACATGTAACTCTTTTATTGGTGCTATCTCTTTTTTACTGCCAATACGCTGTGGCGTTCAACCACACCTTTCGTCAACAGGTACAGATACTTTATATCGATTGTTTGTACGTGTGTGCCTCTCTGTGTCTGTTTGTTTGTATGTTGTGCTGTTTATCCATTGATTTTTTTCTTTATCTTTCTGCATTGAGTTGCCGCGTTGTGGCCAACAACATGGCAACAGGTAACTTAAAGTGTTCGCAATGGCTTTAGTTTGGTCTTAAACGCGTTTGTTATTGTATCCATTGTACACTGGAAAAATTTAATTTTTTTGTTTTGCACAGTGTTTTTTTTGTTGTTTTTTTTTTTTTTTGCTATAAATCTAAATAAATAAGAATTTAAAAAGTTTAAATAAATTGTTTACTTCATTTAAAAATGTTGGATTCTATCTACAATTCGAAAAAAAACTTAAGCTACGAACTCGCGTTAGGAAAAATGCCAATTTTCTTAAGTTTACTTGTGTACCAATATGCTTAATGCTCACCTTCAATACCACTCGTTGCATTAAAGTTCTCCGTGTTGTGAAAATTTTCTTTGCGGGTCATCAATAAAAACGTTGCGCAACTAGGCTTAAAACAATTAAATTTGAAATCTATTGGGTGTACAACTTTTAAAATCGCAAATAGGAGCCCACCCCCTTAGTAACAGTAATTTTTGATGTCTTTGTCGGTGCTGAATCCGATTCCAGTCTCGGAATTGCTCTATCACGTATGGTTTTTGAGAGTTAAAAGTTCAAAAACTCTATTTTTCTACTTAGTGGTTCATTTAGTAGAAAAGAGAATTAGTAAGGGGCTTACCTTTGGCCTGGCCAAAAAATATATAACCTACACTGTATTGGGTGTACAACTTAAAAACCGGAATTTGACAGTGGATGTCCGTACTAACAAATATCGTAAAAGCTCGAACTTTATATATATGTCATTTTGAAGGTACATTTGACAGCTGTCAAAATCAGTCAACAAAACAATTTTATCTTGTGTGCATCATTATTATTTTTCACGATGAATAACTTCGAAAATTCGAGAAAAAGACAGCATTTGTGGGAGGTTCTTTTGGGTAATTTTTTTGCAAAGAAAACTGCTGCGGAAAGTCATAGTTTGCTTGTAGAAGTTTATGGCGACGATGCTTTAGGAAAAACACAGTGTTTTGAATGGTTTAAACGCTTCAAAAGTGCCGATTTTGACATCAAAGACAAAGAACGCCCAGGACAGCCAAAAAAGTATGAAGACGAAGAATTAGAGAAGCTACTCGATGAGGATTCGTGTCAAACACAAGACGAGCTTGCCAAATCGTTGGAAGTGACTCAGCAAGCCATTTCAAAACGTTTGAAAGCCGCCGGATACATTCAGAAGCAAGGTAATTGGGTCCCCATAATTAAACCCATACACTGCAAATTTTGTAACCGTAACTTATTGCGTTCTTATGATATAGCCCAAAATATATTGTAGTTGTATGGGAGGTACCACGCTCACTTATCCAACCGTGCTCTAATTTTTTATAAATTTAAGAAACTACGTAAAACCTATACACCTAAAATTTTGTAACCATAGCACGTTTCGTATTTAAGATAAAGCGCAAAATGTAAATAAGTTGTATGGGAAGTGCCACACCTACTTGTCCAAAATTTTTGAAATATTTTTTTTTGTTCTTTCCCATACCTAAAACATAAAAAACTGTAAAAAAAATAGTTTTTTCCGTCTAGCATGTACTAATCGCATCACTGTGGGTCGTCGGGTTGCAACATCCAGTTCGACATCTCGATGTTTACACAAAAGTTTAATTTTTTGATGAGACTTGGTTTTCTACATCAAAACTTATCGTTACGATGTCATCTCTTATTATCTGTGACACTAAAGAGTTGCTGCTTGTGTTGATTTGTGATCAAAAAGCAAATTGGTCCAAATTTGTTTTATGACCACAGGACTCGTGATGCTATGTTTGGTGACCGAAGATTGTCTTAAGCAGTTATTGCTTATTGCCACAGACATGTTTAAAACATCAAAAAACTAAATTGTATACAACGAAATTTTCAATGATTTCAATCTCGTGTTGCAAGGGACAATTAGCTATCCCGTGAGTCACAAAAAGCTCTTTATTGCTGTCTCGAGACAGTTTTAATTGTTTTTACGATTAAAGTAATTAGCTTAGTTATAACTAAAGTTTTGTCAAATTCTATAGTAAAATGTAACGTGAGTCACAATAGCTATTTTTTTTGCATTTGCGCGCTGAATCCAACTATACCAAAAACTCGATATTTGATCCAATGTCAGATGTCGGGGTTTGCAACTGAACGACACACTTATCTGTGGACTTTTGACAAAACAACATAAGTCGAGATAAGACAATTCTCCAGAATTATAGTCCTAAATATAAAATTTAGACACGCTTCTATTGGTTTAGTTGCCATCTCTCTATGATTTCTTGTTCCAGAGATATAAGCGTGTCCCATAGTTCACGCAGAATTTGAACTTAGCGCCATTCGTGCGGTGAAGTGTTATGAACCAAAAAAAAAAAAAAAATAATTTGACAGATGACACTTTAAGATTAGTAAAACTGTATAGAAAGAGGAGATTAAATGCAGCATCAACGAAATTTAACCACATTATTTAAAAGTAGTTTATCAGTTTTTAGGCTCTCCTGAATAGTTGCCAATTTTGAGTTAGGTTGTTTTGTCAAAAGTCCACAGATATTTCTGTTAGATATTCTTTTGGAGGGGGAGTTATGGAAATCGGACAATCAAATTTTGTTGGAATCTAATATGGACACATTATAAATGGTTTAAATAAAGATCTGCACATGTTTAAATTAAGCAAAACGAAAGACTTAAGCGTCAAACTTGAAATTTACCATTTTCATTATGATCATTTTTAATGTATAAAATATTGATTCGAAGTTGTATAAATACACATTTGGAAACATTAACAATGTCAAATTGCTATTTAAAATAAAAAAATAAAAAAAAATTACTTACGCTCCACTTGCATTTATTTGCTTATTTATACTTAATAACAACAAATTTGAAGTCGAACACAAAGTTATTGAATTTAGTTAATTCATTTGTAAAGAAAATAAAAATTTGTTGTTTAACAAATAGTTGTTGTGATTGTTATTGCTATTGTTGTTGTTTTCGTCGTCACACACATGTGATCGAACGCGCTACCAATAAATTGTACACGTACAGTACACATACAAATAAGCAAACACACATACGCTTGCATTGCTTACTCATTCCAAGCCAGCAATAGAAATACAAAAACAAATACAAAAAAAATCAAACTTTTTATTATTTTTTCAAGCGAAAAAAGCAAAAACATTAAAAAAACAAATAAAAAAACCAAATCAGAGAAAAAAAAGTTTAACAAAATTTTAATTGGTTAAGCACACAAAGCGTGATGCTCACGAACTTGTATTCCTAAGCAAATCAAAAGCACAGATATCGAAACAAAAACAAAAAAAATACCCGACTTTGAGCTGGCACTACCTGGAACAGAGCAATGAGGACAGTCATACAGATAGACAGCATGACAGCCATTAATACACGGACGCTGCTGTGGCATTCAGCTAAGCTATGGCGATGGCTGTTAGCTGCTTAGGCACTGGTGCGCACTTGAATTGATCCGAACTGAACAGAGTTTTTTTCAATATATATTTTTTTCACAAGGTAACTCCAGTCAAAACTAAATTAAACCACAAAAAGTAACATGTTAACAGATTTAATAAACACGTCGCTTAATAGAGTGAGAGGAAGCGCAAGCAATGAAATATTTTACTTTGGGGGAAAAAAATCACTAAAAATTCAAAAATATGAATCGTTGCATAGAAAATAATAAAAACAATATTTGATTTTGTTTCAAATACTTTTTAATGGAATATTAAATGTTTTCTTCGAAAATACGTCAATGGCTTTAGAATATCTGAGAGTAATTTAAATATTTTATCAGGGTTTTGGGGTAAACAAATCGTATAAATGGGATGACGAATATAAAGTAAACTTTTCAAAGTGCTCATTGACGTAGTTATAACTTTTAATGAGCTTTAGGAGGCTGTTTAGCTCTATTAGCATTATTTTGCAATATTTTTTATAAACGATGATATGATATTGCAAATTCAATAATAAAAAAGTGCAAGCAGAAAGAGAATTTTGTAATTAAATCAGTTGATGAAATGCATAACACTGTAGCTTAGATCAAGGGTGTCAGCTTTTTCAAATCACTGAGACAAGCGCATGCAGCGCAGTCAGCGCAAAATTTTTGCGTCGCTACAACAACTTCAAATTCGAATTAAACAATCACAAAAACAATTTTTTGTTGTTTTTTCAAGCCTCGTTTACAACAATAATATTTCAACAATTTTCAAAATTTCTAAGGACTAGGACACACACAAAAAGGAGGGGTATTCACGCGTTGATGCACAATGCTCTTGCGTCGTTTCCAAAGTGCGGTTTCCGAAAGTTTCACATTTGTAAAACAATGGACACATTGCCGAAAATTTCGCGCTACTTCTGCAATTTCTCAAGATGGAAATATTCACATTGAACGTTCAGGTGTTAGTGCGTAAAAGACTTGCATTTTCGAAACTGCGCATCAACGCATTAATACCCATATTGTTTGTTGTTTTTGATTTTGATGCGACGAAGTCGTTGTTGTTGTTTTATGTTGGTTCGAGTTCGATTTTGTGTGTACGCAAAAATGCAACAAAAACGCGAAATTTTGACAAGCGTGAAAAAAAAAAAACAAAAAAAATTATTTCTGTGATTGTTGTACAGAAATATTGATGTTGTTGGTGTCGAGCCAAAATTGGCTCACTTTTGTTCTACGCTGACACCATTGGCTTAGATGAATCATAATCTTCTCTTCTTATACGAGATAAAATTGTATGTACTTATGTACTTATGTATGTTTGTTTGGAACGGGCAAAACTTTTTCTCGAAAACGGCTACAGCAATTTTAATGAAACTTCGGATAATGTTAGATTTTAGTATACAATGAAGAATGAGCTAGGTTTGAACTTTGTTAACGCTCACCAGGGGGAGTGGCATCACATTAAATTTTAAATTTGATATGGTCATAACTCGCAAACCATACAAGGTATTTGAATGAAATTTGATAAGCGGGTACGGCTTAATAATACCTTATAACAAACGAAAAGTGGGCGGGATCAAATAAGTGCCACGCCCACTTTTTAACCCTTGAAAATTTTTATTCAATATTACTCGAAAACGACTCCAACAATTTTGATGAAAATTTAGGAGCTGTTAAGTTTGCAAACAAGTATTAATATGTAATATGCCGTTATATTGGGAAAACTCGTTGAAGGGCGTGGCACCGCCTACAAAAATATAATGCGCTATAAAAAGAAAACTACTAAAGCAATCTTTCTGAACTTAACTGTAGGGAGTCTACTTGCTATTAGGCACCTACGACCTGAAAGTAGGCAAAATATCGAAAGTGCGCGTGGAACCTCCCATACAAGTAAAACACATTAAATGCTTTTTCTCGCAAATGATAAAACATATTTTGATGAAATTTGGTATGCGAATCTGGATCAGGAGTATCTAAATCATAACAAAAAGAAGGCTTTGTTTAATAATTGCCACGCCCGCTTTTTTATCAAATAAAAATTTTGGTTAATAACTCAGGCGCAAAAAAAAAAAATGGAATGAACTGTTTAATTTTTATAAGCAGTCTTGTGTTCTTTTTGACTCTGAATCCGTCTTCATCAGCAGAACTGTCATTATACCTGCAGGATTTTGAAATATCCCTGCTTGAACTGAATATAACGTTGTGTTCAGTCTTTCAGCGTGGCTACAAGAAAAGGTGAAATTCTTTTTTAATAATAGCATCGAAGAGCTACACTCTTCTTGATCCAAATATCCTTCCGGATTTTTCCAATAGGATTCTTATTTTCAGAGCTATGATCCTTTGAAGATAAGATATTTCAGCCGCCATAAAAAAGACGAAATATTTTGGGTGCGTGGCATATCCCATTTATTTATTTTAGGGCATTGCAATATTGTATTTCACAAAAAAAAAATTTGAGTTTTTGATATTTTTCTATACCATTCAATGATTTCCGAGTTTTTTCTTGTTATTATTCTCATCGGTTTATTTATCATTTTTTACTCTAATTGTACGTTTAAAGTTGATATTAACATTTTTTTTTTTCCTTTTTTTGACTTTGGTGGTTATTTTAGTACGAAAAAGGTCCTATTAACATATTCTTTTACATTTTTTTTTAATTCTCGTTAAATTTTCTTTAATTTGATAGTACATCTGTCATACCAATTTTTTTAATTGAGGTCAGAAAAACATACTTTTCAAGAACACTTCGTTTGAATGCTCCAGTAGATTGATAAAGGGCAGCGCATGTGAGTAACCCAAAAGTTGGTATAACAAATGCATAACCGAATTAAAGAACATTTAACGAAAATGTCAAAAAAAATTTTGAAACAGAATGTTAATTGGACCTTTTTCATACTAAAATGACCGCCAAAGTTAAAAATTGGGGGAAAAAATTTAAAATATCAACTTTAAAGGTCCAGAACCTTGCCAAATCCTTTGAAACCCTAAAAATCAAATACATTCTTAAAAATCTCATACAATTAGCTAAAAGTTTTAAACATAAAAACTTTCTCTAAAACGCTAGAGTGACCCAAAAAAGTTTTTTTTCTAAAACAAGTCAGATTCCACAGGTGGAATTTTTTGTTAGTCTAGGCCTCCTCTATCATGTTCGTTACTTTACGCGATGCACCCTGTATAACGTTTGAAAGGTGGAACTAATTAAAAAAACAAAAAAAAAAAAAAATAAAAAATGGCGGACCCAAAATGGCTGTGAAAATGTTAATATCTTAACAAAATTTTAGTTTGGGGGGTTTTTGAAGACGCTGTTCGAAATCAAATTAAAAAACTAGTAAGGGTGCTTACCTGCAGCATTTTGAAAATATTGCTTGTTTGCGAGGTACCACGCCTTCTTGTTTGAATTTACCAATGTATAGCTCAGAGTTTGTTTCTGTGTATTTTGGTTGTGTTTTCGTGAATAATGCTCATAAAATTGTACTTAATTTTTTTTTTTTTCATGGAAGATATGCGTGTCCTTTGACCGATTTCGCTTATCTTAAATCCCACGAGCTAACTTACGACAGAGACATTGTACCTGCCAAATTTCATCGAATTATCTTGCGCCCAAAGATGTTAAAATGAATTCCACAGACAGACAGTTCGACAGCTACGAGTATATCGACTCAGGAGGTGACGTTGATCAAGAATATATTTTGCTTTCCATATCTGACAAGCCTCCTTCGTTGCGTTACAAACGAAAGGAAAAAGTGAATATACGCTGGATGGATGTAAGGTAGACTGGGTCGAAATTTAGATTAGACTTTTAAAAACTGAGAAAAACCAATTGAGCACTTTTGATTCTACTGAAGGTCTTTTTTGGCTAAAAAAGATGTTTTGTGGATATAAATTTTTTTCATTAGAAAATGGATACCCAAGAGTTCTTTAGAAATAAAAATTATGATCTTACAAAAATGTTGGCCTATAAATTTTTTTTTTATGGGGTATAGATAATATTCGGATCCGAAAATCGATTTTTTTACGTTAGGAAAAACGATTTTTTGCTCAGAAGCAAGACATCGAACGAAAAAAGTGTATAAGTAGAATCAAAAGTGCTTCATTGGTTATCGTTTTTATGAGTCAATCTAATTTTTGAATCGGCTTGGGGATGATTTTATTTTGCTTCAAACAAAATCGACCCGGTTTAATATACATAGAGACTGAAAAAATTGGTTTGAAGAAAACAGCTACAATTCTGTGGCCGCGCGGACAAATCAGGTAACTCCATTTTTCAAAAACATGAGAAAAACGCGTTTAACTTTTTTGATGGATTTAGCATGTTTTTTCATTTTTATTCGTTTTCTGGCGTAAAATAACGTGGGGAAACCCTATTTTTTCAATTTTAGCCAAAAATACAGCTAAACACGGTCAGTTACCTGGTTTTTCCGCAAAAATGGAGTTACCTGGTTTTTCCCAAAATATGTTATATTTTTAATGTATGAGAATGTTACAACCCTACGAAGAGCTTCGAGCTAATGACCTGCCTATGTTAATTTCTTCACTATTGGATATGACAGAGATGCGCTTCACTGCTGTGCTAGAGCGCTACGGGAGCACTATTGATGCGCTCCGAACAAAAGTGTTAGTCATCGATCGAATGATGAAAGTTTAATTGTGAGAAAATCGGCAACGTTGCAGTAGAAGAAAAAGTTGTTGTGTTTCATCAAAGCAGCTATTTGGTATTAATCAAAGATGAAATTTTTTATTTTCATGCTATGAGTGTGCAATTTCGAAAAGGTCACAACTCCAAAACAAAGCAAAAGTAATGTCATAATATTAATTGGCTGACATTTTGTTAGGAATGAATAAAATTGATCTCTGTTTTCACGAAAAATTGACTTGATGATCATGAAAAATTTATTTGATGATGTAGAATTAAGTTGAAAAAATTATATCGATCAAATAACCGATCATTATGGCACATAATTTATATGACATTACTCTTGCCTCGTTTTGGAGATGTGACCGTTTCGAAATTGTACGTTCATATATTCAGTTTACTATTTGTCAATATAATGATATACAGAAATTGTGTTTGGATTTCTGTTGAATTTTCTAAATAAATTGAAAAATTTGTGGAGTTGCCTGGTTTTTCCGCAAACGGTATGGAGTTACCTTGTTATTTCCCAAAATGTATCATTTACGCAATTTTTTGTTTCTTTATAACTTAACAATGATATGCATTATTAAAATTTCACTCTGATAGAAAGATTGCAAATTAAAATAACATTCCATTTTCATGGTTTTTCCATTTTTCCAAAAAAAATGGAGTTACCTGGTTTTTCCGTGCGACCACAGAATTAGTGCTCGTTTAAAGTAGGTAAGTAGACATCATCACTTTAGTTACTGACTTTTTTGACTTAATTTATTAGGGGGATTGGCTCTTTACGGGCTCCATACCATAAACTGTCATTTGATTTCCGAGTCGCACTAGCTGTGTAACCTGTTACGATTTTATTGATAGCTAAATAGTTCATTTTCGAATTTATTTATAGAATATTGACCAAAACGTACTCAAGCTTATTTTGAATCTCATTTTAAATTTGAGGAACCCATCGAACAAAGTTCTCCGTTTACATCTGATCAATATGCAATATTCACAACACAGTCATGATATTTAACTCCAAATCATCAGCAATGAAATTTTGTGTCAATCGTGTATCTTTGTCAACAACCAAGACCACATTTCCCTCATCAGATAAAGATTTTGGCCGACCTTCTCGTAGCTAGTTTTCTACGAAAAACTGTACTGTCTGAAATTTTTGAAATCACTTTTAAACAGTCTGGACAGATGGTACTTACATTAGTTCCGTATGCAGTCGGGGATTCATTGACACTTTGTACTGGCTTGAATTGACGCCAAAAGCTGTGAAGAACCGAACGACGAATTTCTTATTGTCGGAGTTTTTTCGACTTTTCATCAGTTATTTTACGTTTTCTCGTCCCAATTGCAAGATTTTTCTGAAATCTCCCAGATTCTTTTGGACAGTCCCGCATTTATTGGTTTTGTCTCGGAGGTTTTTCCGTCCCGGAATCATGTTAGTAAAAAAGGTTTTTCTAAGCCCCATTAGATTATTTGTTTCAGTATACTCTGGCAAATCATCATGAATAGGCTCAAGTGACATACGGCCAGCAGTGCTCAAAAATTGGCCCAAAATTGGATGTCCTGAATGCCCAAAATCAGTTTCAAATATTAATGCCATGTATTGATCTTTCGAATAAAAAAATTCTTGATTAAAATTCAATACTTAAAAGTCTAAATGTGCTTTTTAATACCACATACATAAGTGATAAGGCTGAGTGGTAGAAGTCAGGGACTGGATTTGTTATCTTTTAAAGAAACTGTGAAGAATATTTTTCTTCAGTTTGCTTTATTTAGGTTGTTGAGCAAGGAGACAATATCAATATCATCGAATTTGCTCAAATTATTAAAAAAAAATTTCGTAGAGCTTTGAAAGTGGCTTTAGATATGTAGAGCAGGACAGCTGCAGCGAATTTGTTTTAGAGATTCCTTCTCATTGGCATCCATGTATTGAAATACCCAGTCTTTTGGCAATCTTGCCAATGGTTTAGTGTCCAGTGCAATCCACAGCGATTCTTGTAATGTCAGTGCTGTTTTTGAATAGCAGGTCTGATGTTTTCAAGTTGTTAAATGATGGCTACATTGCTCTGGAAATCCTGTAAGTTTCTATTCAATGAAGTGTGACTTAGACATGTTCCGAAAAGTCGTTACTTCCGATTGATTTTGACCTAGGACTATGACTTTTGTATCGGAATTTTAAAATCGCAAGTTTTAACAGAGGTTGATTAAAAATTTGTAACGTTGAATTGTTGAATATAAATCACAAGCACTGTAAGTAAGAATAAAATTTTATTTTGGAGAATCTCTAACTATCGCTTTTGAGGCCACGATATCGTTTATTTTTCTTTACCGTTGAATTTTCGGAAAAGAAAGAAAGGTTCGATTCCGGTTCCGATAAAATTACCTCAAAAATAAATAAACTGGCACCAATTCAGCGAAGTTTTGTTAGTCCTCTCATATGTTGACACGTATGTTGTAAACAGATGGAGGATTTGATAACAATAAGCCAATCAATTAAAGTGGATTGTTTCAAAATACCGTAAAATAAGCACTAATATGCCTTAACATCGATATCATTGTTTTTAACTTATTGTCATTAATTTCACACCTTCATATAAACTTCCTTGTGACAAAATGTTAATGTCATAATGTTGAGTGACTGTCATTTTGCTTGAAATGAAAAAATTGCGTTTTGTCTTTCTGATAAGTTCACTTAAAGATTCAAAATTGATGATATTAAGTTGAACATATCGGCTTAATGAACACCTCTTGGGTTAAAGCAAATTTGTGCTCATTTGAAGGTTTTTTCAACATAAGCATTGTGACATTACTTTTGTCGCACTTTGTATGAACACTGTTGCTAAGTTGAATTTCCAATTGTCCATAAACTTTAGGAAACATAACAAATTATTCATAACTTGTATCGATTTTCGGTACAAAAATTATGATGATTTTATTGTTGTGTTAAATAACTGACGTCACGACATCAGGCAAAAATGTGAAGTTCATAGTAAAACGTGTATTTTTTATATCCGAAGATTTTTGCTAAATACCAAGGCATGCAGTTCTAATTTTATTTTTGGCATTATAACAAATAACTAAGCATACGAAAAAAATAATTAATAATAGATTCGTTTGAACTGTAAAAAAATTAGCAGTAAATAAAAAGAATAATTTGAGAAACTAAGCGACAAAGAAATAAAAGTACACTGAGCGAAATAAGCGACTTAATGCCGAAATAAAAGAGAAAAACTTACAGGCATTAAATTGAAAATCTCATTTTAGATAATAAAATTTTCACAGTGTAAGCACAATGCAGCAAGGTCATTGTGCATATCATAAAACCCAAAACTAATATATTTTGAACACTACCTGTAATTAAGAATGAACTGAACTGTATAAATGAAGCGGCGGCGCGCCATGTTTTGGCCCTGCCTGCCTTGCCGACTCTCGCGCCGCGCTCTGTTCAATCCAGCAGCAACATCAATAAATGCTAGGAAATACCGCTAATGGTACGTTTACACAACATTTAACCCTTTTTTCTTCGTCTTTTGTTAACAAAACTCCTTAATGCTGCTGCATGCAATAAAAATTCTTAAAAATTTTTCTTAGATTCGTTTCAGTTTTATTGCCACATTTCTTCTTTGCTTTGTATTAATGCACCAAATATTTACCGCACATTTCCTTTAAAAATACTTTAATTCGTTGAAATGATGTATGAAATTTTATGACAGCTACAATGGTACATACAAACATATGTACTTAGTAGCAGCAGCAGCAGTAGCCCAAAAATGTGCCTAGACTAAATTAGTGCAAAGGCTGTAAACTAATTTGAATAAGAGAGGAAGGGTTAAATTTTACAATGTGTACCAGAAAGATGTTGCTGATGGTAGTCAGAGGACAATGAAATGGTCAACGCGCTTGGAAAATGTGTATAATACAAAATCTTAGCCTTTTTGGATTAAAGTTTGATAAAAAAAACAGAATGAGAAATAATTTTGTGTTTTAAAAACAAAAGACTTAAGGCACGAACTGGCAAAGTTCCAAGCCTTATTTTCTCTAGACTTCTGCAATTTTATATCATTGTACTTGAACATAAGCAATTTCTTAAAACAAAAATTTCAAGACACAAACTTATAAATGAGTGAGTCATATTTTCATATTCACATATCAGCCTTTTTAATTTTATATAAATTTAAATCTGCATACTACAGAGCAATTTTTATTTTAAAAAAATCCTTTCAATTTTACGCAAAATTCTGGTCATATTACAGTTTATTAATTAGTTTTGATTATATATATCTATTTAAAACTTTAAAGGAAATGCATCACATAATGCAATTTTAAAGAATGTCCCATAATTCCCGCAAGATTTTAAGTTGCCGACCAAAAAAAAAAAAAAAAAAAACGGTTTGATAGCTGATAGTTTACGTTTAAGGGTAAGATTCAACACTGCATCAACGAACTTCAGCCACATATATGCATAATAGTCATGAAAACTTGCGACAAAAGTACGTATGTGCCAACTAAGCCGTGGAAGTTATCTAGCCAATGTGCCATTTTAGGCATTACCCTATCCTTTTTACATTATGTTTTAATAAAAATAAAAAATATGATTCCAGAAAAAAGTTTCGTTTTCTATTTAATTTAAATTTTGCGTGAATTATGGGACAAATTTTTTACTTACTTAAAACAAAAGACCTAAGATGCAAACTTGCAAATAAGTGTCCTAAATAATACATATTCATAAACAAAATATAAGCTGCCTGTAATTAGAATTCATACAAAAACAAAACCAAACTCCAATTTCATGCATCAAAAACAAAAGACTTAAGACACGAACTTGCAAAATAGCATACCCTAATGTTTTCAAAAATCTTCTTCATCAAATACCTAAATGCTTAAACTTGAAATCTAAAAAAACTTTTAAGTCAAAATCTTTTTCACGTCTTGCAACACGTTCGCGCCACTTTACTATACCACCACAAGTCATTACTCCATAAAGCAACAATGTAATAATGAGTTAAATCAACAGAATACACAAAAATATATGAAATAAATTGTGTAGAGTGAAAAATGAAAAAAATACGATAAAAATTCTCAAATGTAATTCAAGCGAAAACAAGACGAAGAAGATGTTGTTTGTTGGTTTAAGAAAAAATAAAGAAGTACGTACGTGTAGGTACATAAATGAAAACAATGTTTAAGCACATTTAGCCGGGCTAAAAGCATCGAATACAATCAGTTGGAATATTTTATTAAAAGGTTTATTCATTGAGTTATTATTAAAATTAAAAGCAATACTCAGAATTGAAATGCAAGGCCAAAAAAAAAAAAAAAAATCCAGAAAAATCTTTAAATAGAATTCCGCGCCTTGGCAGTTGGTGGGAATGAATGAAGCACTCTAAAATGGTAAATTAAGTACATTATTGCCGATGTTACAAAAAATGTACATAATATTGGCTCTGGCAAAAATATCCCACAGACATGATTTCTTTGATATGCTTTTAAAAATAATGGGGCAGCTCCTTTTTAGAGAAAATGACAATTACAAATAAGATGTTTTGTTTTTGGTTTTGGTATTGACAATTTTCGAGTCCAAGACTCTTATATAATTTGTAGGATAAAGCATTGAGTCTAAGATGACGATCAAGTCAAGATGATAATCAAGACCTTGACTTCTATTTGGTCTTATTCATTTATAGTTAATAGGGATATCACCTGCTTTTCGAACATAAAACCATTTTTTAATACGGAATTTGGCGTTTTAAAATCTAAAATCTTTGAAAAAATTAAATTCGGTAATTTTGCATTGGTACTCTACACTTCTTACCAATAGATAATTTTCAAGGTCAAGATCAAGACAAAGACCAAAATCATAACCAATGCTTAATGCCAAAGATCAAGACCGAATACTAAAACTCAAAGACTCAAGTCCAATCCCAAGACTGCTATTAGAGTATAGTTTTTTTCTGTAATTTCCAGCAGTACAACCATGTCTTTTTACAAATTTGTTATCTTTCAACTTTTTCCCTTACCATATTGTAGGTACTTACGTAGCCCAAATCAATATCCATTTAATTGAAGTTTACTTTGCGAGCACTTTGGTGTGCTCTCTCATCAATTTGTATTTGTTTATGCAAACTAGTAACTCCGCCTTAGTTTTTAATAGTTTTTTTTTGATTTGTAAATATGTATATTTTTCTTTGTTAATTTTGTTTTTGTTTTTTTTTACTGTTGTTTTCCTATTTAGGCTTACGTTTTAACGTGTTTCCCGTGTCTATAGTTCACATTTCATATGCATTTACGTTTGCGTTGTTCTTGTTTATTTAGTGCTTGTGTAAACCTCTTTTATACTGTAGTAATATTGTTGTTGTTGCTGTTGTTGTTGTTGTTACTGTTGCCTCACTCTTTGATTTGTTTGTCAAGCAACATGGCCGCATCGCCGACAGACAGACAAATAAGTTTGTTTTTGTAAACTTAAAAACACATGTAAGTAAGCGGTTACTGAACGATCGATACGATACGATGTTCGTAATGCTCTCTGATTGAAAACTTCTCGTACGAATTTAGAATCATTTTGGCCTTTAACTAATAGTAAATATGTTCTACACATCGAATACAATGACGTTGATTTGTCTCCATGAATTTCCAGATTTTTGTGTTGCTTTCTCCAATGCATCGGGTGGTTTTCGGAGATATATTTTATACAACCCCCTAAAGCCTAATCTTGCTTGCTACAGGAATTTTCGTTTAGAGTTAAACATTTTTCATATCAAGTAAGCCGTGTCTATGACTACAGAATTTGATATTATGAGAGTGATTTTATCCATGATGTTTTTGATGTTATATAACTCTTTTGGACTTTTTCCGATATATTGGAAGTTTTTCGATATATTTCGATATATATACTTTTTTTTAAAATGTTTTTCGACATCTTTCGACTTTTACCGATATTTTATATGCTCTTAAATATTTTTCGATACTTTTAGATTTTTTCCAATATTTTAGATGTGTTTCGAAACATATGGACTTTTACCGAAATTTTAGATGTTTTTCAATATTTTTCGATACTTATGGACTTTCTCCGATATTTTGGATGTTTTTGATACACCGATTCTTTCGATGTATTTCAATACTTTTGAACTTTGCATTACCTGTTGCATATTTTTCGATATTTTTGGACTTTTACTTTTAGATTTTTCTCGATGTTTGCCAATGTTTGAGATGTTTTTCGAAACATTTGAACTTTAACCGATTTCCTCGATGTATTTTGAAACTTTAAGACTTTTGACAATATTTGAGATGTTTTTCGAAACATTTATACTTTTACCGATCTCTTTGAAGTATTTCGATACTTTAGACTTTTGCCAATGTTGGAAAGGTTTTTGAAGCATTTGAAATTTAATCGATTTCGTCGAAGTATTTCGATACTTTTAGACTTTTGCTAATGTTTGAGATGATTTTCAAAAAATTTGAATTTTTACCGATTTTTTCGATGTATTTTACATATTTAAAATGTTTTTCGATGCTTAGACTTTTGAATATATACCGGTATTTTAGATGTTTTTCGATATTTTTTGACTTTTACCGATTTCTTCAATGTATTTCAATACTTTTGGAATTTTACCGATGTTATGCGATTCTTTGAAAATTTACCGATATTTTTCGATAATCTTAGATACTTTTGAACTTTCACCGGAGAAATCGGTGTATTTTAATATTTTTCGTTACATTTGGATTTTAGAAGTGATAATTTGATAGAAATAAAGAAAATAAATCGATACGTCGAACGTAAAAGTTGATAAATCGAAAATCGTAGTTTTCGTTAAAACAAGAAAACCAAAAACAAAAATTGAATAAATACTTTTGAAATCTGTAGACAAAATAAAGGTTTTTCCACTATTAAATCGTTGTCACTATTCCAAATTGATTAACAGAGATATTAACAATTTCAACTTATAATTTGGATAAATTGAATACATATGAGTTGTAACTCTAGTTACCAACTAATGTTCTCTTTCAGTTCAATAAGAAAAGTTGGTAACTTAACTTGCCAACTAGCATTAAAAATATTTTACGGACATTACGTTGGTATGTAGGACTTACAACCAATGATTTTAAAAGAAAAATTTTCTTATAACTTTGTAAGTTAAGTTACCAACGCAATTTGTCATTTTTGTCCCGTGCATAAGTTATCAACTTAAGTTGCCAAGTTTTTACATGGAGACATATTATTTTAAAAAATAGTTTTCCTCGTCAATTTTTTTAGTGCTTTCTTGCTTTAGTCGAATAAGTCTTACAAAGCCATATTTTGTTTAATTTTTAATAAAAATATTCATAATACATATTTTGTTCTGATTCTAATGAAACATGAAAATTAATTTATTCAGAAAAAAAACAGTTTTTTTTTCACTCGCAAGATAAATCTTTTCCAAATCAAATTCACCTTATCGACTTTCAAGTACACCATTTTTGCAAATAAAATTAAACATTTTCTAAATCAAATTGACCTACCATTTTTCTTGATTACTTAAGTACTGAAAAATAAATAATGTTTTCTACATATATTAAGAAGCACTTTCTTTGTATTAGAAATGGTTTGCGATCCATCAAATGTCCTCTGAAATGAACCTTATGCTTATTTACATCAAAGGGAAACTTTTGGCGTCATGGGAACGCAATTCCAAGCCACTTTAATATTTTCCATATAACTTCAAATCGGTGTTATATGGGTATAATTTTTTTCAATAGCGTCAGATAGCCATAATCTTCCACTTGAAACATTGCCCTCAATCTTTTTCAAATGGAACTTTACTTTATTATCCATTGCAGTAAAGGTGTTTCAATACCAAACAAATATGATTAAGTCCACACATCGCCGGCTGCAGTATCCAACCTGTTTGACTAAACTTTCTAGCGGTTTTGATCACAAACCTGTAGCTTGGTTCAAGAAGTTTTCATCGGACACTTCCTTGTCTCAGTTGCTTGGAGAAATGATCGAATATTGGGGAAAGTTGATGCCTAAAAAGATGGATTGGTTGAGCTCTTTATTGCTCTTGACAAATTTTAGAAAACTGTTAAGTAAAATGTTTTGTGGTTTTGGAATTGTCCAACTGCGATGGAGGGTTAGAGTAAGAGTAGTTGAAAAAAGGATGGTACACAATTTAATCTCACCATAACAAAAAATTTGATATAATCAATATTATCGGAAAAGATCTTATTTGATGGAGAGAATTGATTTTGACTCTTCGTTGAGTTTTATGAGAAGAACTAAAAGAAAACTTTATTCATAGGCATGTGATATTAATGCTTTAAGTTAACCTTACTATTTTTTCCTAAAAGAAAAATCTTCCATTTTTTTTTTTAATTTCGAATTTTTATTGAATAATGATTTTATAATAATAATATATTGTATTATTTTATTTTTTATTTTAAATATCAATCGTTTGGGCTTAGCTTAGCATATAACATTTTAGGTTTTGTTTTGTTTCATTTATATTTTTTTTGTTTAAGTTATAACAGCATAAATTTTTATTTTATTTTATATTTTTTTTTTACAAAACAAGTTTATATTTAAAGAGTTATGGAAATCCTAAATTCTGTTGTAAGAAAGCAAGAGAGTACACAAAAATCGAAAAATTTAAAAAAAGTATAAATTCAAAGTATTTTATTTAAGACGACAAAAGTCGTTTTGTATCTACTAAACTATTTAGAATATTCAATGAGTTTACTGTCTATTCAAAAAAACTAAAATGTCGATGATCGATCAACTAAAACAAAATTTTTGGAATAAAAAATTCATGTAATCGTTCTGAAAAATTTATTTAGTTTTTTAAAGATGATATACACACGTACTTAGATATGTATTTTTTGGGATTTGATAAGTCTTCGAAATCGGGTAATACAGGGATAATGTGAAAAAACCTATAGAATGGTTGTCAAGTACTTATGTTTCTTCAATTGGAGCTGTCGAAATTTCATGTCATTTCAGGGCGTAATTTACAAGTTCCAGTCATTTGAACAAGTCAACCTTTGTGTTTTTTAAATTGAAAATCATGAAATTCGTCTGGTGATTAAACATCAATTTATGGTATGAAAGTTTCAAAATCATGAGATTTTATCTGGATGACTTCGAGGCAACTTTAATGTCATATACTCTTTCGCAAAAACAACCTTTTACGATAGTTGTATTTGGTTTAAGCATAGTTGCACTAACACCGCAAGTATTGGCGATCGAAGTAAGTTGCTATTCCAGAAAATATTTTCAAAGTCCACCATATGATTTCAAAAGTTCGTAGTATTTTAATTCTGTATTGGCTCAGAATGAACAATATAAACGTCATTATATGAATTCAAAAAAAAAAAAAAAGCCTCTTCCAAATTAGATTTTACATATGGAGCTGTTTTAAGTTAGGCATTTCTTTTGAAAAATACAAGAAAAGAATATAATTTCAATAAAATTCGCTGGACTTCGTGTATCGCCTTAGAAACTGTCCTAATGTTGAAAAATAAAATGAAGTTTTGCTCTTATATTATTGTTTTTATTGCCATTCTAGAAACTTATCAGCCCTTGCATATGTTGTGCTTATTAATTGATTTTAACTGCTGCTAAACATAACCCTTTGTGTGAAATAAGTACATATACAAATGTTATTAGATTTGTTTTAAATAATAATAATTGTATTCCTTAAAATATGTAAATGCCTCATGAAACGAAGGGTCAAAATCAGTTCTCTCCAACAAATACGATCTTTTCTGAGGCATTTACATGTTTTACGGAATACCTTCAATGCAAGTTTTAGAAAACATAAATGTTTTTGAAATTAAAGCTATAATTATCTATTAGAAAAGTTTATATGGTTAATAAATTGAGAGCATATAAAAAAGTATTGCTTTCTTAAGATGATTTTATTAACAACACTGAAAACCTAATCCAATTTATAATTCATATTTTTTATATTATATATATTTGTATTTAATTTGATTTAGAATTCGCAGGTATATTTATTTTTGTTTGAATTATAATTTTTTATTTGGTACATTTTGTAATTATTTTATTTGCATTATTCTTTCTTCAAATATATAAATTTCAATTTTGCTAGTTAGCTCTACAGATTCGGTTTTTTTTTATAAAATAATATGCTATTGGAATTTGCAAGTTTGTAATTTTGACTAAAAAAGAAGTATCTCCGGGTATTCAATATAAATTTAGTTTCAGCTTAAAATTTTAGTTTTATGAAAATATATAGAACTCTTTTTGTATGTACAGGGTGGCTGATTCGAACTGTTACCAACTTCAGATAGACTTATCTGACAGATGGAACATGACAGCTGTCTAAAAATTGGCATGATGTTAGTTCATTCTATTGTCAACAAGTAACCAAAAGCATTTGCGCGTCAATTTATTGAAAATAAAAAATTTTCGAAATGGAATTCAAACGTAATAGTGTGATTGCTCTTTATTTGGCTGGAAAATCGCAACCAGCAATTTCGTGAGCTGAAACATTTAAAAGTGAATAAAATGTTTGTGAATTGGACCATAACACGTTACAATGGTACCGGCAGCGTTGCCAAACGACATAGTGGTGGTCGGAAAATAACTGCAACATCACCAGAAATGGTTCGAAAGGTGAAAGCCAGAATTGAGCAAAATCCGAGACGCAGTGGCAGACAAATGGCTGCCGAGCTGAAAATATCGCGTGAACGAATGCAACACATATTGTCAAACAAGCTCGGACTAAAGGCCCTCAAGTTCTAAAAGGCGCATGATCTCACTCCTGCTCAAAAAAAAGTTAGGCTCGATAGAGCCAAGGAGTTGTTGCGCTTGCACGCCGCCGGAAATCTGTCACAAATTGTCTTCTCTGATGAGAAAAATTACCGTATCCAGCAATATGTAAACAAACAAAATGATCGGGTTTACTTGACAGAGAGGTCCTACGAAAATTTGACTGTTCGTTTGGCCACCAGGACGCAGGCACCACCGCATGTGATGGTTTGGGCTGCAGTGACTGCTGATGGGCGCTCACCACTCGTTTTTTTGGCCGCTGGCGTCAAAGTAAACGCCCAGGTGTATCGTGAATCAGTGTTGGAGGGTGCTTTACTACCGTGGGCACGCAAACATTTTGATCGCAAGCCTTGGACATTCCAACAAGACTCGGCACCGTCACACAAAGCTCGTGTGAATCAAGAATGGTTAGAAAAAAACGTTCCTAGCTTAATTTCTGCTCAACAATGGCTCTCAAATTCGCCTGATCCGAATCCGCTGGATTTCTCAATCTGGGGTATGTTGGACAAGAAGGTCTTGACTAAAAAAGACCAGAGCGTTGATGCGCTAAAAGTGGCTCTTCAACGAGAATGGCGCAAACTTCCACAAAATCAAATTCGTGCAGCATGCGACTCGTTCTTCGACCGTCTACGGGCCATAGTTAAGGCCAAAGGTGGCCATATCGAAAATCTCAAGTAGATTCTTAAAATTTGAACATTTCCCAACAATTATAGCGTTTGATCAATAAAATCTGTGCATGGAAACTAAAAATATAGTCTTTTGAATTGGCAACACTTCGAATCAGCTACCCTGTAGGATTTTTTTTTTGGAGTGGAGCAGGGTAACAAGCTCTATCATTCTTGTGCACTTATAAAAATTGCGAAGTACTAATTCATATTTTTGTAAGGTAATCAGAAAACAATAACGATTTGTTTTAGCGACCTTTGTATATAAACATCTATGTAATCAGAAAACTTTAGATGGGGGCAGAACCCTAAGCACCCACATAAATGCGCTCTTGGGCGAAAGCCATCGAAACTGTAATATGTGAAAAAAATCGTGTATCGCGCAGCTATAATCTTCCGTACTTTAGAAAGAAAGTCTGTTTAAATTATACTGATAGTGATGTCATCGGTTTTTGCTATCGAAAAACTATAATTTACAAGTGGCACAGGCAGGGAATTACTTGAAGAGTTCCCGCTGCCAAAATATTTATCTCAAAAATCGAAAAGATGCTCGAGGAAATTAAAACAACTCGTTGAAATCGCTAGAGTACCTGATAAAGTCATTTCTAAAATTCTTCATAATCACCTTGTCATGATTTATGTCAGCGCAGGATATACCTGAACCACACAATATTGCGCTTTAATCTTAAAAAGAACTTTAAGAAAAAACCTTTCAAAACCACTCCCACTTGTTCACTTTTGGCATATCTTACGACCTCTTTTTTCCATCCACCTTGACTTTCTACGTCTTTTATGGGCGATTCATGGTCTAAATAAAGTGATGACTTTGATTTCCATCAACGATTTTCTCAGTGGTGTAGTGAGGCTGCTATCCTCCATGGGCCAAACATTTGTACGCCCCAAAAACCAAATTATAGTCCCGAAAAAATTTATGAACAAAAAAAAAAAAAAGAAGGGAAATCACTTTTCTCGCAGTTTCCTAAAGGAGCTTTTCACGATGTAGCATAATAAAACAGCTATAAGTTTCCCAGGGAAAATCGTCGATGATCATAGGATAGCTCATTTTGAATTAAAAGAGTAGCTCTGAAATAATTTCTTTGATTTTGGACTATGACTTATGAATGTAACAAAAGTTCGCTTAGTTGAATTGAAAAAACTTTTAAATTTCATTTTTTAAATTTATATCTTTATTCTTCATCTATTTGTATTTTTCCAACGTAATCGCCATTTATTTGATACATTTTTGAAGTCGATAAATCCATCTTGAAAAACAGTCTTCAAAATCGGCTTTTTGCAGTTTTGCAATTTCATCATTAACCGCATTTATTATCTCCTCATTGCTGTTGAAGACTCTCCCTCTCAAACTTTTTTTTATTTTTGGAAAAAACCAGAAGTCACAAGTCGCTAGACCTGGGGAATAAGGTGCTGGACGAATTTCTTCGATGCCTGAAAGCGCAATAAAATCGGTCGTTTTTTCAGCAGTGTGCGCTGGCGCATTATTGTGATGAAGGAAGTAGCGGCGTAGCTCCTTTTTTTAGCGTTTCCCAATAAATTTTGGAAGACTTCTGGTAAGCAAGTTTTAGTATACCACTTAGCAGTACCCGTCTGACTTTTTTCCAAAGGAATAGCAGCTACAACTTTCTCTCTGGTGAAGTAAACTGACATCATTACTTTTGTTGCTGACTTTTTTTTGCTTTATTTTAACAGGTGGACTTGCACTTTCTGGGCTCCATACCATGGATTGTTGTTTGGTTTCAGGCTTGTACTTCTAAAACCATGCTTCATCACCTGTTACTATTTTCTTGAAAGTGTTACTCTCCGTTTTTTGAATTTTTCAAGAAAATACTTAGCCAAACGCACACGTGCCTCTTTTTGAGCATCACTTAAAATTTTAAGAACCCATCGTGCACATTTCTTCGTGTATGCAAGATCATTTTTTAACATTCTCGATACAGCCATGGCATTCAAGCCCAGTTCCTCAGCAATGATTTCCTGGGTCAATCTTGGATCTTTGTCAATTTTAGACTTAACCAGCGCTACACATTCATAATCAGTCGAAGATTTTGGGCGGCCTTCTCGAGGTTCGTCCTCCACAGAAAAATTACCAGTCTGGAATCTTCGGGACCACTTTGAAATAGTCACGAGGGATGGCGCATTAACTTCAAATGCTACTTGGCATTCATTAAATATATCCATAGGCTTGAGCTTACGTCGAAATCCAAAAAGAATAGCAAACCGAATCTCTTGCTCCGTTGGCATTGGAATATCTGCTGACATTGTTTCAAGAATTTTATGTTTTCTTCTCTCCATTTTGACCGATCTTTCTGAAAATTAAAATGATATATCGTAAGACTGAAAAAAATAATACGCAATTTTTTGATTTACTAAAAATTTGAAACATGAAACCAACTAAGCGAACTTTTGTTAGGCCCTACGTATTATCAGGCACATAATTTAAGCAGATATTCTATTTTTCATGTACACGTAAAACATACATTATGAAGTAAATTTTACCTTACTGTTTTAGTCAATTCAGAATTTTCGAATGACCTTACAGTCTAGTAATGTTATAATTTTAAAAAAATTTAAGTGATATTCTCCTTAATGTTAAGTCCAAACAAAAAAAAAAAAAATATGACATAAAAAGTAACCGTACAAAAACTGTTAAGTTCAAAAAAAAAAAAAAAAAAACCAACTGTTCGTATAAGGTTTGGAACCATGGTCCGTCCGTGTGATAGATAGAAACTTATCCTCTGCACTACTGGCCCATATGATGAAGAGTTATAAAATTTGTATATTAAGCACACGTCTGTCCAAACATAAATATTTTTACTAGAATTTAAAAGTCAAAATAGTTGTTTATTTTTATGATATTTATCTTACTATAAAGTTCAAGCACAAAAAAAAAAAACGAACTGATCCGCACTAGGATTCGAACCGGGGTCCATCCGCGTCATAGATAGAAAATTATTACTTTTACGTACAATTGCAAACTTGTTAGTCCTCAACACCACTGGCCTATTTGATGCAGAGGCATAAAATTTGTATATTAAGCAAATGTCTTTTTAAACATAAAGGCCTCTATTGCGGTTGTCGATTTGCGATAAAATCGATGGTCATCGATTGTTTCTACTAGGCCTATCTTTAAAACCTCTACACCAATTTGAATAAAGTTTTCGCCATTTGATTGCATGTTACTGTAAATGACATGTAAGACATAAATCAGTGAAATCGGTGCTGTACTTTCGACAATGGGGCTAGTAGAAAAAATCGGTGGCCATCGATTTTATCGCAAATCGGCAAACGTAATAGGGGTCAAAGATTTTTATTAGAATTATAAAGTCAAAATTGTTATAAAAAGTAAAGTAATTTATGTTTGAAATTAAGTGTTAACTATCTTAATTTTTTTACTACCCAAGTGGGGTAAAAATTATGATGGGGATTTTTCTGCATGTAGGTTAGTGAAAAGCGCATGAGAAATTTTTGGGGATTTTCGAAATTTTGGTAAGTTTTGAAAATAAAATTGCATCTAAACTGAATTTCTTTATTTTTGTTAGTGGTCCAAAGGATACGTTAATGACAGCAAATACATAAAAGTTTGAACATATCATAAGATTTATGTCTTTTCGGGTTAATATTTTCATTTTTTTAATAATTTCTTCTTTGCCTATTTATAAGTATGAATGTACTTAAGTTGATCTGTCTTTTTTATTAAATTTTGCTGTGAAATTTCTATTTTTTTTTTTTTTTTTTGCTTTAAACTTTTTTAATATTTTGGCAACTTGGTAGGTTTTATTTATCATTATTTTTTTCTTTACATCTTTATCGTATATTTTCAAACATTTTTCTAATATATTTATATTGTATATATTTTTAGGTTTTTTCTTTTTAAAACAACATCGAGAAATTTTCACAATTTTAGGAAGGAATTAAAATTATATGTTTTATAAATAACGTTTACACATATAGATGGTATTGTTTTTAATTTTTATTTATTTCTATATATATATTTTTTTTAGTGTTATGTAGGTATGTTCTTAGAGTTGAAGTTTGTTAATAAATTAATATAAAAAATGTTTAAATATGCAATTTAAAAAATTTTCAAAAATTTTAAGTTATCGAAAAAATGCAATGGGTTTTAGTTTGTATTAAGGATTATCTCTTATCTATACATATGCATTTAAGTATGTATATATGTGTTTGTTTGCTCAATATATTGTTATTTACTATAGTTAATTGAAGTGTTATCTTACAATTTCATTTTTTGATATATAAAATAACAATTTGCTAGATTTTAAAAAGTCAACTGCTTTAATTTTACTTTTTTGGTGAGTATTCTTTTGAGTATATTCATCTATCTCTCTTTTTCCTTCTTTTTGTTTGTATTTTTTACGCTAAATTTTAATTAAATCTTCAATTTATAAATGTAATAATTAATAAATTATTTTTAATTTAATATTTTTTCAATTTGTTTATACTTCATTAATAATATGGAAGACATTTTCAATTTTTTATCATAAACTTTTTTACTCATTTAATTAATATATTTTTTTTCTTTTTAAATTGTATATAAATATTTTATTTTTAATACATATTGTTTAACAAAATTTAAAAATTTAAAAAAAAATTATTTACTTTTAAGTTTTGCAAAGAAAATTTCTGAAAAATTTTATTTTTTATCAAAATGAATGCAAATATTTTTAGAATAAAAATAATAAAATTGTGAAATTTTTTTACTTTTTGTCTAAAGGTGCTGCTTAAACTTTTGCTATACAAAAACCAAAATGTTGCTTAATTTAAATTTAAAAATCTGTGCATAGCAATAAAGTGACCATTCAATAATAAATACTTTAATACAAAATGTTATTCAACATTTATTCCATTGTGCCGTAATTTACTTTCTTGATTTTGAAATATCTGTAAAAAAGAGAGAAATCATATTTATAATACTAAATATTTAAGTTCTTTTCACATTTCACCACACTTACCGCCAACCACCATAGCCCGATATGGTTATTAGCACGGCAACAGCCAATGCTGTGCCCACAGCTAATGGCGCAGTTTCATCACGATATGATCCAGTAGCGCTGCAATGAAATGATGGACCCCATTTGCCATTATCTTTAAACATAAAACTTTGCATATGCAAATCACGCAAATACAACTTGGCAATATGTCCGGATGTATCACCCGATTCAATCGGTGCATACATCAGCACAGTTTGTTCTTTATCGCAGATATATGATTTGCCCACTGGTGTTGGGAAATACATGGGCGTATGTGATGGTGATGTCAATTTAACATCCAAATTAGGACGATCGGGATGTTCAAATAGTGAATTTGACGATGAATAAGTTAATTCGAAGAGATTGATGTACCAGCCTTCACCGCCAGAGGACTGTTTTATATAGAAAAATTAGAGAAAGTTTGATTAGTTGCAGTTTTTCTAGTGTGAGATATGAATGGCGAATTTTATTAGAACTCATTGACGAAAGACATTTGAAATTTTATAAACATTCAATATTTTCCAACTTTTTATTTAATTGAAGTCTTTCGCGTTTTTTCTTTTTAGTTTTTTTAAATGCATTAAAAATTCCATTTCTATAAGGAAACTTTCTAATAATACCCTACACCCAGGGTATATTCACTATGTCCTTCCGTTTGTAACGCAGAGAAGGAGGCGTGGCAGATATAGAAAAGTGTATATGTTCTTGATCAGCGTCACCTCCTGAGTCGATATAGCCATGTCCGTCTGTCTGGCTGGCTGTGTGTTGAAATACACTTTTTGGGAAAACTGAGCAAGATAACTCATTGAAATTTGGTACACTTCCTTTGTCGTCAAAGTTAGCTCGGGGGATTGAAAATGAACAAAATCGGTCAACGGACACGCCAAAATGTAATTTTATAAGTATTTTTCACGACAGTGCAACAAAAACACACATAAATACTACAAATTGTAAGCGAAAGCTCTGAAAAAAATAAACTGAGCGAATTCGGACAAGAATGCGTGGCACCTCCCATACAAGCAAAAGCTTCAAAACACAATACTGAAAGCGTTTTTTGAGACATTCGAACCAAATTTGACTCAGACAACAAAAATTATGAATGAAAGCTTTCAACTAAAATTGGGTGAAATGGGATAAGGGGGCGTGGCACCTCCCATGCAAGAAAAAGTTTCAAAATGCTATACTGAAAGAGTTTTTTGAGATAATTCAACCAAATTGCACTCAGACACTAAAAACTATTGGGTGTACAACTTAAAAACCGGAATTTGACGGTGGATGTCCGTACTAACAAATATCGTGAAAGCTCGAACTTTATATATATGTCATTTTGAAGGTACAGTCAACAAAACAATTTTATCTTGTGTGCATCATTATTATTTTTCACGATGAATAACTTCGAAAATTGGAGAAAAAGACAGCATTTGCGGGAGGTTCTGTTGGGTAATTTTTTTGCAAAGAAAACTGCTGCCAAAAGTCATTTTTGCATCGGATCGTGACTGGGGATGAAAAATGGATCCATTACGACAACCCGAAACGCAAACATTCATATATGAAGCCCGGACAACCAGGACCTTCCCAGCCATTTGTTCCGATCGATGCAGAATGCCCATCAGGAATACGCTTCACTTAAGTTGAAGATATCGAAAATTGGATAGATGGAATTCATAAATTGCCTGAAAGATGGGGAAATGTTGTAGCTTCCAATGGACAATACTTTGAATAAAATATATTGTAACATTTTTCCACAATAAAGCATCAAATTTCGCTAAAAAATTCCGGTTTTTAAGTTGTACACCCAATATAAATGCAAGCTCTGAACAAAAACTGGGTGAACTCGGACAAGAGAGCGTGGCACCTCCCATATAAGCAAAATTTTCAAAAACCTGCAGTGTAGGGTATTTACATTTTGGCCAGGTCAAAAGTTACTAGTTTTTTGTTGTTTTGCACAGATAATGATTTATATTACTATCTTCCAACAAAGCGTGTTTGGTCAAGTTCTTTGGTTTGTAGGTTAATTCGACTGAAGATTCCATATGGTCATGGATGAAACGTATCGAAAACCAACCAACCAATTGTTTGGTTTTTTTTTTGCTATGCATTTTTGCCTTGCTTTTGTAATGTTGGTGTTTTTTACTCAAAAACATGGAACAGTAAGCTTACACCACAATACCACTTGACACGTGCTTTGTTGGTAGCTAGTAATGGAAAACTTTCTATTTTCCAACTTTGCTTTCAAAGTACGAACTTTCTTAGCTCAACTTTCAACATAACTGCAATGAAAGTTTTGGTCGATTTTTTTCTGGAATTCCTTATTGATTTTAGATTTCTTTCTCCAAATTTGAGGTTCACATTAAGTGTTATTCATGTTATGTAAGGGGTTGCTTTCGAAGCCGAATTAATACTTAAACTGGGAAGGGTTGAAAATGAGCGAAAATGTCGAAAAATATGAAGACAAAACTATTTAAAAATATTGAAATAATTTGTTTTCAATATAATAGTACTTGGTTTTGTTCTACTTGTTTGTTTTATATCAATATTGAATTGAAAAATTTGTTGCTTATATTATCTATATAGAAATTTTTCAATAAAATAATTTCAGTTCTGAAAAATTATTTACGACGCCAGACGTGTTTTTTTTTTTGGAGCATAACAAATATAAAGCCTTCCTCGAACCATTTTAACAGGTTATGGGCCCAGGAAGCGCAGTTTAACAACATTAACCATTGCAAATATAATATAAGCAGTTTCCAAATTACACATACTGTGTAAGGACCTTCTACGAGTTTCTTGGAGAACGCTAGGCTGAAAGATAGTGTGAGAAAAAGGTTAAAGGTAAAGGTCGGAGGCATGGAACACGATTCAAAAATAGAAAAACTGAACGATGGAAGTCATTGGGACACATGGAAATTTCAAGTAAAAATTACACTTATTGCGGCAGATGTTTACGATGTCGTCACGGGTGATGAAGAAAAGCCGACCGCAGATAATGATAAAATCAAGGCATGGTGTAAACGTGATGCAAAGGCTCAGCAAATAATTGGGATTAGTGTTGGAAGCTCTCAAATAACGCATATCACTAATTGTCAATCAGCAAGAAGCATGTGGGACAAGTTACATGCAGTTTTTGAGAAGAAAAACGAGACCAGTTTGCTCCTGCTTTATCAAAAGTTCTTCAGTTTCACAAAGGATCCTTTTGAAAATATAGTGTCCTTTATTGCTCGGTTGGAAGAATTGGTGCAGCGTCTGCGAAGCTTAAATGAGGCTATTTCGGATGAAATGATTGTGACTAAGGTAATTATGTCTCTTCCTAACGAATATAGTGCATTCAGCAGTGCATGGGAGTCTGCTGCAAAAAGTGAACGAACCCTGGACAATTTGCGGGCACGACTAATGATTGAGGAAGATCGTTTGCTGGCGAGGGGTGCAATTGAATCAGTTGAAGCGTTAGTTGCGAAAAGAGCACAACAGAAACAACATTCTATTGGTCAAAGTAATGAAAACTTAAAATACAAAAAGAATGGGCCTTGTTTCAACTGTGGAAAAGAAGGTCATTGGAAGCGTAACTGTCCAAATATCAAGCAAAGTTCAAGAGAGAATAACAGTCAAGCTTTTACATGCGGATCATTTAAAATGAATATGACACGAGACAGCTGGTTGTTGGATTCTGGAGCAAGTCATCACATAACTAACCGGCGTGAGTGGTTTACTAGTTTCAAAGATTGTTATATGGAAGTTAATATAGCAAAGGGTGTATTAATTGCTACTGGTATAGGAACTATAGATTTGCAATACTATGATGGCAAAGAATGGCACAAAGGATACCTTAAGGATGTTTTATATATCTCAGAGATTGAAAATAATTTGTTTTCTCAGAATCATGCGCTTGATCAAGGTTTAAAAATTGAAGGAACAAGTGATTATGTAAAATTTAAACGTATTTCCAATGAAAACACAGTTCTAATAGGATCAAGATGTGGAAATCTTACTGTGATGGGTCTTAAAGTAATCAGAAGCAAATTTCCAGGAGCAGAGGCAAACGTGGTATCAAATCAAGTATTGTCTTTACGACTGTGGCACGAAAAACTAGCACATCAAAACCTGACTTATGTGCGAAGTTTTCTTACGAAAAATAAGATACTTTTCAATGATGAGCAATATACATGTGAAGCATGTATGTACGGAAAGCAACACCGAAGCAGTTTTCCTACTGGTAAGGAAAAATCAACATGTTGTGGTCAAATAATTCACGCCGATGTATGTGGACCAATCCAAGAAATGTCACTGGGTGGTTCAAGGTATTTCCTGCTTTTGAAAGATGATTTTTCTCATTTCCGTTTTGTGTATTGCCTCAGACAGAAGTCAGAAGTACATGATAAAGTTAAGGCTTTTCTTCAGTTAGCCAAAAATGCCTATGGACATACGATTCGCATATTTAGATCGGATAATGGTACCGAGTTTTTAAATAAAGCTATGAAAGAGTTATTTGAAAAAGAAGGTATCCGACATCAGAGGTCAGTTCCGTACACACCAGAACAAAATGGTTCTGCAGAAAGAGAAATGAGGACAGTAATGGAATCAGCAAGGACAATGATTCACGCTCGAAAAATGGAGTTTAAGTTTTGGGCAGAAGCTGTTAACACAGCTGTTTTTGTCATCAACCGCATAGGTACGAGTACAGTGGCTGATAAGACTCCGTATGAACTATGGTACGGCAAACAACCAGAATTTATTCATATGCAGCCTTTTGGTAGTGTAGTATTCATCCATAATCCTAAGGAAGGACGACAGAAACTGGATGCCAAGTCTTCTAAATGTATTTTCGTCGGATATGATGAAAATGTTAAAGGTTTCAGGGTTTGGAATCCGCTTAATAAAAAAATTCAGATAACGCGTGATGTAAGGTTCATTCAAAATCCTCTTGAAATGGCTGCAGTTAATGAGAAAGTTTCAGAAGAGAAAAACAAAGATGACCTAGTGAATATTCAAAGGGAAGCCGTTTACGAAATGGAAGGTGAAGGGGAAACTTGTTTATCAAATTCTTTTTCTGAAGAAGATTTTCTAGATGCAGAAGAAATTACAGAACAATCTGACTCGTCCAAGAAAATTTCAAGAGATTTGTCTTATTTGAATACAGAAAATATTCTAGAGAATCGCTTACGAAACCAGAGAGATAGAAGTGTTTCCAACAATGCAGCTCTGATGACATTTCATACACTGGAAGAGCCCAAGTCATACGATCAAGCTATTTCATCAAAAGATAATCGCCAGTGGATTGCAGCAATGAAAGATGAATTAGACTCACTCCACAAGAATCAAACTTGGAATCTAACTGAGGTTCCGAAGGGACAGAAGGTAATTGACAATAAATGGGTTTTTAAAATTAAATATCATACAGATGGAACCATAGAAAGATTTAAGGCCAGATTAGTAGCAAGGGAATTTACGCAAGAGCATGGAATAGATTACGATGAAGTGTTTAGTCCTGTGGTAAAATTTACGTCAATAAGAGCGATTTTCTCTTTAGTTGCTATGGAAAACATGGTTATTCGACAATTTGATGTAAAAACTGCATTCTTGTATGGTGATTTGGATAAAGAGGTATACATGCGCCAACCAGATGGATTTGATGATGGTAGTGGACGGGTATGTAAATTAACTAAGAGTTTGTATGGTTTAAAACAATCATCACGCTGCTGGAACAAAAAATTCACAGATTTTATTAAGAAGTATAATTTTGCTGAGTCTAGTGCCGATCCATGTGTTTTTATATGCAAAAATGCAAAAATGGTATTAGCCATATATGTTGATGATGGACTTATTGCAGCTTCATCTGAAGAATGTATAAACTCAGTAATTGAATATTTACGTGTAGAGTTTGAGATAAAATTTTTTGATGCTAAGTGTTTTCTTGGGCTGGAAATAACTAAATTTGAAGATGGATCAATTCAATTGACTCAGTCTAGCTATGCAAAGAAAATTCTTCAGCGTTTTGCCATGAGTGATTGTAATGGTGTTTCCACATCATTTGATGTTAATCAGGTATTGGACAGCTTTAATGATTCAAATGAAACTGATTTTCCTTATAGAGAAGCAGTGGGAAGTCTAATGTATTTGGCTGTAGCTACTAGACCAGACATTAGCTATGCAGTGGGAGTTGTGAGCCGTTTTCTTGAAGATCCAAGAGAACCACATGCAACTGCAGTCAAAAGAATTTTAAGATATATTAAATCAACCATAAATTTTGGATTGCGATTTGGAAACAATAAGATATACAAATTAATTGGATACAGTGATGCAGACTATGCAGGCGATAAAGAAACAAGGCGATCAACTTCAGGCTATGTTTTTCAATTTGGATCGGGAATAATAAGTTGGTGTTCGGAAAGGCAGAAAGCGGTTTCTTTATCAACTACTGAATCCGAGTACATTGCTGCTTCTGGAGCTATGAAGGAACTCGTATGGTTACAGCGTTTGCTGGGTGAGTTGACCGGCAATGAAATAGAAACTGATTTCAACATGGATAACCAAAGTGCCATAAGATTAATAAAAAACCCAGAATTTCATAAACGTACTAAGCATATTGATGTGCGTTTTCATTTCATCAGGGAAAAGTTTGAAGAAAAACTTTTTAATCTTAATTATGTTTCTACAGATGAGCAGCTTGCAGACATTTTAACAAAAGGATTGCCCAGATTTCGTTTTGAAAACTTAAGAACTTTACTTCATATTTGTAGAAGCGACTAACTATGTTAAATACTTTATACTGTCAACAAATAGTGGGAGTATTGAAATAATTTGTTTTCAATATAATAGTACTTGGTTTTGTTCTACTTGTTTGTTTTATATCAATATTGAATTGAAAAATTTGTTGCTTATATTATCTATATAGAAATTTTTCAATAAAATAATTTCAGTTCTGAAAAATTATTTACGACGCCAGACGTGTTTTTTTTTTTGGAGCATAACAAATATAAAGCCTTCCTCGAACCATTTTAACAAAAAATATGAAGCAATACTGTCGAAAAATATGACGTCAAAAGTGTCGAAAAATGTGATTCCAAAAAAAGTGACGAAAAATGTAACGCCAAAGTTGATGTGCCACTAAAAAGTTTCCAACGATGTGACGCCAAGAACTGTGAAAAAATGTGACGCTAAAAACTGTCAAGTAATGTGACCCAAAACAAGTGTCGAAAAATATAACGTCAAACAATTCGAAAAATGTGATGCCAAAAAAGTGACGAAAAATATGACGCCAAAAAAGTGCGGAAAAATGTGACATCAGAAAAGTGTCGGCAAATGTGACGGATGATAAGACGGTAAAAATGTGCCAAAGATGTTAAAAAAAGGTCGAAAAATGTGACGCTACAAAAGTGTTAAGAGAAGTGACGCCTAAAAATTCTTAGACGTGACGCCAAAAACAATAACGTAAAATGTGTCGCTAAAAGGTTTCAAAAGCATGTTACTCCAAACAGTCAAGTAATGTGACGTAATAAAAGTGTCAAAAAATGTAAGTCCAAAAAAAAAAAAAATTTGATAAATTTAACGCAAAATAGTCGAAAAATATGACGCTAAAAAGTGTCAAAAAATGTGATGCCAAAAGTATTGAAAAATGTGACGCAAAACTGTCGAAAATTATAACTTCAAAAAATTCGAAAAATGTGACGCCAAAAAAGTGCAGAGAAATGTGACGCTAAGAAAGTGTTATTCATGTTGTGTAGGGGGTTGCTTTTGAACCCGAATTAATACATTAAACTGGGAAGGTTTGAAAATGAGCGAAATCGGTAAAGGTGCACACCTACCGTCGAAAAATGTAACATCAGAAAAGTGTCGGCAAATGTGACTAATGATAAGACGGTAATAAAGTGCCGAAGATGTTAAAAAAGGTCGAAAAATGTGACGCTACAAAAGTGTTAAGAGAAGTGACGCCAAAAAATTCTTAGATGTGACGCCAAAAACAATAACGTAAAATGTGTCGCTAAAAGGTTTCAAAAGCATGTTACTCCAAACATTATCGAAAAATGTGACGCTGAAAAAAGATTTGTAAATGTTAAAAAAAAAATATAAAAGAATGTATCAAATGATATGACGCTATAAGTGTCGAAAATTGTGACGCTATTAAAGTGTCGTAAAATGTGGCGCCAATAAAATATCAAAAAATATGATCCCAAAAAAGTGTCAAAAAATGTGACGCCAAAACTGTCGAACAATATGACTTCAAAAGTGTCGACAAATGTGACGCCAAAAAAGTGTCGAAAAATTTGACTATAATGATATTCGGTTCAAGCTTCAAGCAAAAACTAAAATGAATTCGGGCAGAAGGCACGGCACTTCCCAAACAATAAAAATGTTCAAAATGCTAAACTGAAAACGTTTTATTGGAATGATGCAACCAAATTTAACAAAGACACCAGGAATCTTCAAATAAAGCTCTGAGTGCAGCCTAGGTGAATTCACATCCCAAACAATTAAAACCTTCGAAATGCTATACTGAAAGCGTTGTTTGTGATAATTCAACCAAGTTCCACTCAAACAGTAGAAATGATTCGAGAAAGCTTTGAACACAAACTAAGTGCAATCGGATAAGAGAGCGTGGCATATCCAATAAAAAGATAAACTCTGAAACACTCTGTAAAATATTGATTAAAAGCAAAACTTCACACAAATAGCCAACTTTGAATATACATATAATTATGCCAAAATTCAACAAAAGGGCTTGGATTATTCCACACAAATATTTATTTCAATTTGATATACGGAATTATTCGGAACTTTTACTTTATATGGTGTTTTGATATAGAAAGTATATATCTTTTTAAAGGATATTTCACTTTTCAATTTTTCAATTTTATGTTTTTTTTGTGCAAGGAATAAAATACGGAACTGATGTGGCTATGATATAAAATTATAAATATATAAGGGGTACGACAAAAGTATTGTCATAATGTGAATCGACTGTCATTATGTTAGATATGGAAAAAATTGGGTTTTCTTCCCTTGGAAAGTTTACCTGAATATGTGAAATTGATAGTTTGAAATTGATACAATAATATCGGTTAAATGACCATCCCCTGATATGATGGACATTTGTGCTCGTTTAATGGCATTGTTTTTGTTGATTAATTCGTCATATGTCTACAGTACAAATGTCAAAGCACAATGACATTTGATTCCATTACCAAAAGTTTTAGCTTATTCACATTATGTCATTACTTTTGTCGTACCCCTTATATATTTATAATTTTATATCATAGCCACATCAGTTCCGTATTTTATTATTCTCTCGAGAGAAATGTTTTTTTCGCCAAAAAGTTCTGAGTGCAACAAACAACTTCCGACGTGGTAAAAGAAATCCCTAAACTTTTTTTCATAAATTCACACTAAATTGTTATGCTTTTTGCTGGTGTAAAATTATTACACGCATCGTTGTGAAAGTACTTTTTGTCACGTAACTTCATATTTTATTAACTAAGTATGCCCTTACCCAGGAACCACCAAATATTTACAACTACGCGTACTATCAACGCATTGTATTCACTTACTTACACATATACAAATGACCATAATTTAAATGAAAACATTCTCTTAACTTGTTAACAAAATTGTTAAGGCGGCTCATAAATTGTGTATGATAACGCCGCGCGTAGAAATTTTGGTAATATCAATTATTATAAGACGTGAAAGAGCGTGATATGTGTGTGCGACAATCATTAGTTTGATACCACTCTCAACAAAATAAACACAAGCAATTGACTAAAACATATTTTGGCCTAAACCAACTTGCCATAATATCGTAATTATGGTAAAACATTACGGTGTATATTTCACTTAATGCGGATACAGTAAAGTAAATCGATTGTGACTGACGGTGGTGCCACAAAGAAAGTGTGAGATTCGTGACAAAATTAAGAATACAGAAAAGAAATTGGACTGAGTAGTGTTAGACGACTAATCAAAAGAAGAAGCAGAGGAAGGAAGCAGAAGGAAGTGTCCTAATTTGTGCCATGGGCATGAGAAGTAAGTTAAGTTTATACTTACTGCCTATGTTGTGTATGGACACGCTTTATAGTTACAACAGCGTAAAGCATGGTAAATAAATTATCATTTTACTCTTAGGTGGATAAGCATTACAACAGCAACAATGGACGATAAAACAATGAGAAATCAGGGTTGCCAACTAATTTGTGACACATCAATGGAAGGGGGGGAGTGATGATGATTATCTTGAGAAGTGTTGCAAACTGATTTTCGAGCACAATGGAAAAAAAAGGCACGAAAAAGAGTAGAAGACTTTATGAACAAGTAAAGATATAATCTTTGGCCTTGTCAAAAACTGTATAACCTACGAAACGTCAGCTGAAATGCGTTGCAACAGCATTTTTGTAAAATAAATGTTGCATAGTTTTAGGATTTTTTTTTGCGTTATTTATTCCGAACCATTTAACCCTTTCCTTACCGTTGTAGCCATACGCAATCATATTTCGTGGTCTTGTACTTAAAAAATCTTACTTTTTATCAATCAATAGATACAATTTTTTTGTAAGTATGCGTCTTCTAAGACAAGTTTCCCACAACAAAAGTCGTTCCCTATTTTCTTTAAAAAAAATCAGCATTAGGAAATAACGCTCGATGAAATAACACTCAATGAAATAACGCCCAAAAACAAATTATTTTCATATAAATTTGGGGGCGTTAGGAAATAACGCCCAGTGAAATAACGCCAAAAAACAAACACGAAAAAACGCCCAAATTATTTTCATATAAATTTTGGCGATAATCATTTTGGAAATAACGGCCAAAAATTTGGGTTTTATTGCGATTTTTTTTTTGGGGCGTTATTTACTTACGCTAAATTTAGGCGATAATCATTTTGGCCTTTATTTTGTTTTTTTGGGCGTTATTTCATTAAAAAAAACGAAATAAAAGCGTTAGGACATAACGGCGTTAGGAAATAGCGCCCAAGGAAACAACGCCTAAAGGAAACAACGAAATAACGCCCAAATTATTTTCATATAAATTTCAGCGATAATCATTATTTAATTTTATTTTTAAGAAACGAAATAATGCCCAAAAATAAAACGAAATAACGCCCAAAAAATAAAATGACGTAATAACGCCCAAAATAAACATGAAATGACGCCCAACAACAAAAACGAAATAACGCCCAAACTATTTTCATTTAAATTTGGCCGATAAACATTTTGGAAATAACGCCCAAAAATTTATTTATATGAAAATAATTTGGACGTTATAACCTTTTTTTTTTCTCTCTGGGCGTTATTTCATTTTTGTTTTTGGTCGCTAGTTCATATTTTTTGGGCGTTATTTCGTTGTTGTTTTGGGCGTTATTACGTCATTTTATTTTTTGGGTGTTATTTCGTTTTTTTTTTGGGCGCTATTTCATTGGGCGCTATTTCGTAACACCGGAAATAACGCCCAAAAAAAAAACGAAATGACGCCTAAATTATTTTCATATAAATTTGGGTGATAATTAATCATTTCGGAAATAACGCCCAAACTTTGGGCTTTTTTTCGTTTTTTTTTTGCGTTATTTCGTTTAAAATAAAAAAACGGAATGACGCCCAAATTATTTTCATATAAATTTGCGCAACATTTATTTTGGAAATAACGCCCAAATTATTTTCATACAAATAAATATGAAAATAACTTGGGCGTTATTTAGTTTTTGTTTTTAGGCGTTATCTTACATTTTTTGGGCCTTATTTTATTTTAGCTTGGGCGTTATTATGTCATTTTATTTTTTGGGCGTTATTTCGTTTTTTTTTTTTTGGCGTGATTTCGATTTTTAAAAATAAAACGAAATAACGCCCAAAAAAACGGAATAAAGCCCAAATTGGGCGAAAATCATTTTGGAAATAATGCCCAAAATTTATTTATATGTAAATAACTCAAGCGTTATTTCGTTTTTTTGTTTTTAGGCGTTATTTCGTTTTTTTAAGTAAAATATCGCCCAAAATAAAAACGAAATAACGCCCAGAAAAAAATAAAAATAAAGCCCAAACCTTGGGCTAAGGGCAAGTGTGCTACGCTTACTAACAAAACTATTTAGTTTTTGTCCCGTTATGGGCGGCGCTAAGCCATTTTAAAGCAAAAATCAGGTTTCTGAACCCGTACATATTTGGTGCAATACATAGCTGTTCAAGTTCAACACATTAAAATTTGGTAGGTACGGGTTCACGTTAAAAAAAAACACAAAACCTGAACTAGATCGAGTTCATGATTCGAGTTTGGTTCGATTTCGAAACTTCGAAAGTTTTTAACACCCTGTCCGTCTTCCTATGTTTAGCTAAAAAACGCAAGCTCCTTTCTCAAATACAAAGAACAATGCTGGCAACCTTCATTGAATATGTACGACCTTAATCTATTTCTCCCTCATGACGTTATTTTTGGCGTCATTATTATTTTTGTTTTTGTTGATATTTTGTTGTTTTATTATATGTATAGTACATGTCACTGAGATAATAAACAGTTTTATTTGTGAAATGTGTTTTATTTTCATCGTTACCGCGCCGCTCAATTATGGGGCTATCACTAACAAGCGCGGACTTTTGGATGAGTAATGATACTTTTTGACTAAGAAAAATTGTGTTTATTGCTTTAAGAAATATCCTTAAAAGTATCATTCTGTACTTACTTTGGTAACTGTGAATATGTAAGTTTTGAAGGGTGCTCATTTAAAGCATGGTAATTTTACGCATTTCGTATTTTCGTACGAAACCAAATGAACGCACTACAAATTAGACTGTTTAAAAAGATGTAAATAAACAGCTGATTCATAATCAGGGTACTCACGCGTAAATGCGTAGTTGCAAAATTGACAAAATTTGACACTGATAATATGGATAAATGCCGAATTTTCGCAATTGCATATTTTTTAAATTTGTATTATTTCCTGCACCAAAATTAAAATCGATAAAATTCAGCTGTTCGTATATATAGGTAGTAAATTTGCGCGCATTCTTTGCACAACTCAATCGTTGCACAAACTTTGCGTTCATAATCAGGATATTCACGCATTGATCATGTGTCGTTTATATGTCCGTTTTTGTCTAACAGTAACATTCACACTTTAGTGTCAAAAAAAAAAGTATAATTTTGCCATTTCATCTTCGCGTGAATACCCTGAATGAATGCTTCATACAAAGCTATGTCACTTCCTCGCCAAATACGTAGAACTACGAAATGCGTGATTTTCTATGCTTTGAATGAAGATCCATATTAAAAAGAATGAAAATTTGGCGTTTGTGAGAAAACGTTTGTATTTTTGTAAGCCTGAATATGATTTTTCTATTCTATTCTCATTCAAAGCTTAGTGAAATTACGCATTTCCTACTTTGATTTGCAAACCACATGAGCATTCCATAAATCAGTTTATTTAAAAAGTTGATTCATAATCAAGATATCAAAAATCGATAAAAATCAGCTTTTCACATTTAGTAAATTTTTGCGCTTTTTTTTTTACACAACTTAGATGTTGCAGAAACTTCATAAGTAAGTAGGGTATTCTCACATTGATGCGCACTGCCTTTGCGTAGTGCTATTGCGAAAGTTTTTAGTGAAAAAAAAGTAGACTTTTACAATTTCACAATTGTGCATCAACGCGTGAATATCCTGAATACAAAGTTCTATCGCTTCTCCACAAAATGCTAAAAAGTACGAAACACGTAATTTTACACTCTTTAAATGAAGACCTCTATTAAAAAGAGGAACGGTTATTTTTAAAATTTTTTTTTTTTGCTGTTCATGTCCAATACTCTGTGCAGCAAGCAATCTACAACATACTACAGACTACCTTGTGGCCAAAGCTAAAACTCACATTCATTGTTCGGTCGCGCGCATGTAAAAGGACAACAGCTTTAAAAATGGAAAATTACACTTCAAGGTTAAATTGGCAAATGTGTCGTCCCGTCCTCCCACATGGTCTGGAATACTTAGTAGTCGGCAGTGACAGGATGCAGTTGAAGAAGCAGCAGTAATAGCAAGTAGGTACCGCGCGCCATCATGGTTAAATACAATAATTGTGCAGGCGGGGCCCAAGTCAAAATGTGAATTTGCAGGAGGGACAAGGAAGGTACCAAGTTAAGGCCATATTTAATGGAAGCTAACAATGCTGCACAAACATGGGGAATAGAAAAAACAAACCCGCATGTTAACAAAACCAATAAAGTTAATGTAAGTCAAAGCGATAACAACAACAACAACAACAACAACAGCAGAGATAAAATCAGCCACCTTAAAAGCAGCAAAAACAACCAAACCATAATTTCTTGAATTTATTTTTCCCAAAGAAAAAAAAGGGGATTCATTTTGATTGCTAAAAGCATATCAGGGTGTAAAAAAAAAATATCTAAAGTTTTTTTTTTCCTTTTTTTTTTGGTAGGAGGAATGTGCGTAGTGAATCAAAGTGATAGCAAGGTGGGTAGTATGTAGTAGGAAGACATTTGTTAAAATGTCACCAGTCGCTTGCTCGGTACGCGCGCACGTAATTCTACTTTGTACGTTTGTAATTTTTTGTTTACCATGTCAACCTACGTACTCATATATATTACGTACATATGTAGTAGCGTAGTAGAAAGAAGTTACATTTTCTTTTATGTTGATCTTGAAGAATTGAAACTTTTTAAATATGAAATATGGCAAAAATTTATGAAAAACTTATGGTGCCTTTTTCAATACCACTGAAAGCCACCACGTTATTGAAAGTCTATCATTCCAGCAAACACGATGTAGTAGATTTTTAGTAATAACCCAACAGAAAATTTCATGCGCATCCCCAAGATGCAATAGCGATGCGCGTCCTTCTCGCATCTAAAGAGCTGATTTGTATGCGCATATTTTCTGCGCTATAGATAGCGAGAGCAAAGCGCATCCAAAGAGCATTTCTGAATGCGCGAGCGATGCGCATCCAAAGAGCATTTCTGGTAGCGAGAACGAAGCGCTTTCGGTCACGTATTTACGCACAAAACAAAATAAGTCAATAAGTCAGCTTCGTAAGAGCGCAAGGATTGAGTAGTGGTCTAGCGACTGGCACTGCGATTGAGAGTCCGACCCAGACCTAACACAAAAGTTTTCAACTTGCAATTTTTCAATTATAATTAATTTAGTAAAATAAAAATTATTATAACTACAACAAAAAAAAAAAAAAAAAAAAAAAAAATAGTCTGATGAGTCTTTGTGGCGAAAGACGTAAAATTTCAATTAAAAATTAATTTTTTAAATATTTTTATTGTCATCCAAAAAGCATCCAAATAGCATTTCTGAATGCGAGAGCGATGCGCTTCCAAAGAACATTTCTGGTAGCGAGAGTGATGCGCATCCAAACAGCATTTTTAGATGCGAGAGCGATGCGCATCCAAAGAGCATTTCTGGTAGCGAGAACAAAGCGCTTCCTTCCAACGACATGCCAATGTTAATTTCAGCGCTTTTGAAAACGAGAGAGATGCGCTTCACTGCTGCTTTAGAGCGCTTCAGAAGCGCTATTGATGCGCTCCATTCCCCATTGGGAATAGTATGTCTCTTTGTCTTTGTATTTGTTATCAACAGCTGTTAGAGTCCATCACTCGGAAAACAATGTGTGAACTATTCCGAAATTCGCACCTACCGCGAAACTATACCGTAGTTGTTGAATTAAATTTTTGTTTTTTCAACATTTAGCTATTTACGAATTAAGTTGTACAATAATGTATGAAGACGGCAGTGTTTGCCCCTACCTTCGGCGTTACACTATGATAGCCGGAGAGCCAGCGCTTAAAAAGAACTTTGCGTTTCTAAAAGCTGGTTTTGTTACAGTTGGTTATAGTAATTGTGTACACCAAAAAAACTGTCAGTCAGTGGCTGATATATGGTCTCAAACATGTCATAATTTCGATTTTGATCAAATTAATTTCGAAAGGCTGAAAATTGTTATAAAGATTGTATAATGCATATAAAAAACAATTTTTTCGATCAGTCAGTTAAACGTTAGAACAAGGCTGGTCAGCAGCCCCGTGAAAGTCAAAACGCTTTTTTTACTCAAGAGGGAGGCATCTTACGAAAAAAGTGTACATGGTATAAAATGCTTAGAATCATCCAAGGAACAAGTGTGAATTTTTTTTTTCTGAAAAATTTATTAAAAATGACGTTAAAAATTTAAAAAAAAAAAAAAATTCCAAAAAAATTTTCACATATTGGTGATTTTCGAAAAGTGCCTAGTGTGGCGGTAGGGAATAACGCCCAAAAAACAAGAACAAAGTTGATTTCTTAATTTTTTTTCCTAATTTTTTACTTTGGCGGTCATCTTAGTATGAAAAAAAAGGTCCTATTAACATACACTTTTTTATTTTATTTTTAGAATTCTCGTTTCCTTTCATTTGGTATTTATTACATTTGTCTTACCAACTTTTAAATTTGAGGACGAAAAAATACGTTCCTTTGTAACACACGGGTTACAAACATGCGTTTCGCTGCATATGATGTGCGCGCTTTTTACTGGAGCCTTGAAGCTGATTGTACTTGAAAAGTATTTTTTTCTACCCTCAGTTAAATAAATTGGTACGTGTATAACAAATGTACTACTTAATCAAAAAAAAATTTTAAGAGGATTCGAAAAAAAATTATATTACGATATGCGTAGGCTGCTATATATATTTCTGGCCTAGGCTATTCTAATGCCAATTACTAAAATCTGGCAACACCATAATAAAGTTCTACATTTTTAAGCATAAACGTACTCAGAACGTTTTGACGTACGATCATCATTTGTGTTGTTTACAGTGACTTGAAAAAATCAATTTGGCAAAAAAATGGAATTACCTCGTGAACATTTTCGACGATGAACTTAAATCATTGCATAGCGATGCAGCACCATCCTATAGCACTGTGAAAAACTGGTTTAATGAATTCAATCGTGGCCGACGCTCGCTCAAAGACGAATTCCATGAAGGTCGTCCAAAAATGACCGTTATGCCAGAGAACATTGATGCTGTGCGTGAACTGATAACGCAAGATCGTCATATGACATACCGTGAGATAGAAGCATCCTTGGGCTTTAGTTCCACTCCAATACATTTGATTTTGCATGAACACTTAGTTGTAAAAAACGTTTGTTCTTGTTGGAAACCCCATAATTTATCAATCGCTTAAATTATCAATGGAAAAATTAATTTTCTTAACTCACTGTAAACAAAACAGATCGCACTTGTACATCAAAACGTTGTGATTACGTTTATGCTAAAAAATGTCAAACTTTGTTATGGTGTTGCTAGATTTTAGCTATGGACATTAGTGTTGCCTAGGCCTGAAATATATATAGCAGCCCACGTATGTTAATACAATGGCCGCCAAAGTCAAAAACTAGGAAAAAAACATTTAAATATCAACTTTAAAGGTCCAGAACTTTGCAAAACCCTTTTGAACTTTATAAACCAAATACATTCTTCGAAAGCTCATACAATCAGCTAAAAGTTTCTCAAGTTAAAAGTTTTCTCTAAAACAAGTCAGAAAATCAGTTTTTGACTCCTCAGGGGTACATTTTATACCCCCCTTCAAGTGTAATTTTTTGTTAGTCTAGGCCTACTCTATCACCTTCCAGATGCTTTGTAACCTTATGCGATACACCTTATAAAAAATACAAATTTTTGGCAAATAAACTAAATAAAAAATGGAAAAAATAGACAAAAATGCAATTCGACCATTTTTCATTCAATTTTATATAACTTTTCCATTTTTAAATCGATTTTCCTAAATAGTAGAGTAGAACTGGGTAATGTCGTGCAGGGGGTAATGTCGTGCACTGGCTGTTTTAGCCCAAAGAATTGAATGATTTACCAACTGTTCGTAAGGTAGGGACCTGCTGACCTACTGAGCTTATGCATATAATACTAGCAACTTTCACCAGTTCGTCTCTACAGAGTAACCTTTTTTTCAAAACGCACGCTTTCGGGACGATAAAAGTGTTTTTTCATCGGGTCAGAAAAATAATTTTTCTTGCGGGAAAATATACCAGGTAAGTGTTTTCTGAAATGAAATATCCTGCCAAGAAAAAAAGTATTTGGTTTCCGAAAAAAATTTTGGGCTTCACCGAGTTATCGAAGTTGACCTTTAAAACGACCATTGGGGTAATGTCGTGCACATTCATTTACACAAACACAATTTCTCGCTACACAAATGTTGTTACACATGGATGTAACCAATGAAATTATCTTTCGATCGGATGCTTACTCGTCGCATTCGCTTAAGATGTACGGCTTTACGAGCATGTCAAAGTTGAGTGCACGACATTGCCCCGTTCTACTCTATACAACATATTATGTACTTCACACTTGTATAATAATGAATAAATACATGATAATGCTAAATCTCCTCTAATAGAACCACTACCTATCATTTCTCACACATTTTGGAACCTTTACTATACTCGGAAAACAATGCACGACATTACCCAACAAATTTTGAGGGGGGTAATGTCGTGCACATTTCTGTTTTCTTCACTTACACAAACACAATTTCTCGCTACACAAATGTTGTTACAGATGGATGTAACCAACAAAATTATCTTTCGATCGGATGCTTACTCGTCTCATTCGCTTGAGAGGTACGGCTTTACGAGCATGTCAAAGTTGAGTGCACGACATTGCCCCGTTCTACTCTACCTATCTTATTCTCTTCATAAGTATATGGACTATGATATAAAAAAACAAATGATTTTTTAAAAAAATTTTTTTTTTACAAATTAATTTATTTTGCCGAAAACAACCAAAAAGTGTTGTGAATATCATTTATATGTAATTTAATTACTTTTAATTTGACAAATCGTCGGCTTAATGAAAAAAGGTGGTAAGTCCATTTTAAGGCAAATGTAATGTCATATACATTATTTGCATAATAATCGGTTATGGGGAAAATATGATTTTTTCAACTAAATGTAATCAATTATACACCATTAGGTAAACTTTTCGTGAAAACAGAATGACAGCCAATTAATTTTGTGACATTACTTTTGCCACAAAATGAACTTAGCACCTTTTCTCATTCAGCTGACCATATAGTACGCTTTAACATAAATATTGGATCTTGAGATATTTGTAATTAAGTGGGACCTTCTTTTTTTGTTGGTCCAAAAACTCGACAACGACGTTATAGAAAGAAAATAATGTGATTTTCGGAACCGCCAGCCGATTTTATATAGAAAATGGCACCAACAAATGTTCAATCCAAAGTGGAAATAACGTCAGAATTTTGTATGGGGATTTTTCTGGTTTTATTTTCAAAATATGTTCTGCCCTTATTTCCCAGAGCCTTCCCACCACACTTTTTCAGTTGGAACAAGGAATAACGATTTATGTTAAAATCTGAAGGGGTTAAAAAACAGCGATGCCACGCCTCTTAAAAATAAAATTCGTATTATCTCTGAAATTGGGAAGTATATCATTGAGATGAAGTATGTACTTAAAGGACATAGTCCGTTATATCTTTGAAACAATTCAACGCACATAGACTGAACTTAACACATGTATAGAGGGCACTAGGACAAATAATATATGTGACCGTCCATTGGAAATGGTACCTTATCTTCACTCACAAAATTAAGCAGCACAGCGAAGAATAAGAGATAGGGTCAATTTTACCGGTTTTCAGTTTAAGGTGGAATTCAGTGCTAAGACATGTTTTGAACATTTTACAACTGATTTTAGGTCGATTATCAAATAACAAATACCAATAAAAGCGGTCTTACCGAACCTCTACCCTATAAAAATTGATAATTGACAAACTTTAAACTTCGATATCTACAAACTTGAGTTTTTCATTTTGAAAATGCTATAATTCAGTAAATTTTTGGAAATTTACAGTGATCAAGATATCATTTTATTCAAAATTGTATGTTTTTTAGAAAATGCAAAAAAACGTTTTTTTTTTTTTGTTTTGTGAAAATAAGGTACCTTTTCCACTGGACGGTCACATATGTAATTATTGTAAGCTGAATGATATTGATATATGATATATGAATTTTATATAAAATGGTTTAAAATACCTTCTGTATAAATTTTATACAAAAAAAGTATAAAACATTTTTATGTAGTGATGCTATAAAATTTAAACCAAAATAGTTTAAAGTGTGTTAATACTTTATGTGTATACATTTTATACGAACAAGCATAAATAGTTTGTATAACAAATTGTAACATAGATTTTATACCAAGTTTGGCGTGGACCTGTATGCATTCCAATTTGGTTTGAATTTTACACCCAAGCTATTTTCTGTGCACCAGAACAAATAACATATACCGAAAAAATGTGTAGAACCGTTCCAAAAAAATATTCACCTTAGCTTTTATACTATTTGAAGCAGATCCATATGATTTGGTATACGCATTTGTAAAGCGCACCGGAACAAAGGTGAACCAAATAACAGTATTTTTTAGACTTTTTTCTGTAGTTGCCCACCCCCATGAGTGATGTAAGCTTTCGTACAATTAAAATTTTTTTCATTGTACACGTTTGAACATATAATTTTATGTGGGATGGTACATATTTTTTTAATAAATGCAAAACTAAAAGAAAAAGTTATTAAATATTTAAGGCGTAGTTAAAGGAACTTTCCATGGCTTTGTAGACGCCAAAAAGACGTTTATACCATGTATGTTCCTTTTAGCTCCATGTGGAGCTTAGGGCTAAGAACTGTACTACCATAGTTTAATGTAAGAAAAAATTTTTTGTACCTACACTACAATTCGATGTTCGTGACTCTCTTTTTATGACATCATCAAAATGCCGGACATCTTACGTCGCTGAAGACAACTTAATAAATAAATCAGGCAATAGAAAATGAAGGCACGGTATGCTACATATCAATTAAACTGCATATTTTAATAGGTAATTAAATGGTAAGGTTGATTTTGTTATATTTTAAAAGTTTTTACATCTACTGCTTATTTAATACGAAATTGATGTACATAATGGACAAGCCCAAAAATAAAAAGCACTTTGCATTTTTATGTATAAAGTTGTGGTAACTCACTGCCATTCTTCATGTCAGTACTTTTAGTTTTGCATATTTTAAAAATGTCAACTTTGTTCACAAACTAAAAATAACAAATGTTTGGAGTTAAGATGTCAAAAATAAAGTATAAAACTTTATATCACCATTATACCAAGAAATACTTTGATAAATTACTTTTAAATTTAAGTTTTACCTTTGCACTTTAAGTGCTTCATTTTCAATGAAAAGTTTACTTAAATTAGTTTGAAGTGCTTACCTTTTTAAACGTCATCGTTAGTTGAAAACCTTTAAATTCCAGCGTTAATATTTCCAAATTTGATTCGACACATTCTCCACTTAATTTTGGATTGTCGGGTAGATAAAGATCTGCCTCAACATCTTCATTCAATTTATTTCTATATTTAATGGATATCAAACCGTCGACACTAATCAGAATGCAAGTGATGCCATTGGTTGCGTTGAAGCGATACAGCGAAGCAGTTGCATCGTGATTAATTGATGCTGCCTGTAAGTAAGTGTTGATTAAATATTGATAAGTTAACAAAAAACCGCAAGTAAAATCTTAAGAAAATTATATTGTAATTTAAGCATTTGAAGTCTGGGACGTAGATATGATTTTTTTCGGGAGGGAGGTGGCACAATTTCTGTTGTTCTCGTGCACATATATAAATCACGAAATAAAAATTACTTTTTTTTTTGTAAGGTATATAGAAATTTTAAGGGGGAGAAGGGCAGACCCTGTGAGCACCACCCGTAAAATATTTATTGTTTTAAATACGCAAATGGATAATGAATAACAATTATTTTTACTATTTTTTTCAGGTAAGTTCAAAGTTTTATGTGACAACATCTTTCGTACCAGTAATTTGTAGAATACTCTTGATAGTTCTCAGATCCAGTAGAAATGATATAAATTGTGTTTTGAATCGGTTTGTAGAATAAGTGAAAAGCTTAAACTTGTGTGTGACTACTCGTAATATGTTTGAAAGTGACAAACCAGTAATTTGTACACAGTAAAAATTTTAGTTTAATTTTAAAACCAAAAAAAGTATTTATATAGAACAATGCCAAAAAAGGTTTTAATTTTAAACTATTTTGGAATAAATAAAGAGAGGGAGAAAAATGAAAAAAAAAAAAATAAAAAATTTTTAAATTTAATTGAAAAAAAAAAAAAACAAGCCATCCATACTGAGATTCGAACCAAGGGTACAACATCTTGTGTATATAAATTACGAAGTCTTTAGCTCACTCGGCTATCAAACGTATTGACGTAGTTGTGTGAAATTTGTATTTAAACAATTGAAAAAGAAAATTTTTTTTTTGTTATTTTGTTCTCGTTCTTTTTTTATGCTCTTTTGATAAATAAAGTTTTTCAAATTTTGAAACTAAAAAATCTCTCCAAGCTAAAGTAAAACTTTGATGGCATTAGTTTCAAACCAAAATTATTAAAATTGGCGCAGAGAATATTTTAATACTTTTCTTGGACTTATTTTAAAACTAAAAATGATTAGTTTTTTGAATTTAAAGTTATTTTAGGATTGTTTTTAAGCCACTTTGGTATTAAAAAATTGAAAAAACTAATTGGTTTAAAAGTAAATATTTTTTGTGATAAAATTAAAACCTACCAGAATAAATTTCAACCTTTTTTGGAATATATTTTGAATTTAATACCAAAGCAGTTTAAAATCAATACCGAATGGAATCAAAAGTAAACTATCACTTTTTACTGTGTAGATAATGCGCGATTGCTTTAAGCCTGAATATAGCCAACATAAGAGGCATTTCGAATAGGTGTGCGATAGCAGTTGATATTTAAACTTGTGTATCTGATAATATCGCATGAAAGCAAAACTATACGTACCAGTAATTTGTAGAATGTACTTGATAGTTTTATAAATTACACAAGCACAAAAAAAAAAACAAAAAAAAAAACTAGTAAGGGTGTAACTTTTGGCCTGGCCAAAAAATAAATACCCTACACTGCAGTGTTTTGAGAATTTTGCTTGTAAGCGAGGTGCCACGCCTCCTTGTCCGATTTCACCCAATTTTTGTTGAGAGCTTTCATTTAGAGTTCTTAGTGTCCGAGGTAAATTTGGTTCGAATTTCTCGAAAATCGCTTTCAGTGTAGCGTTTTGAAGCTTTTGCTTATGTGGGAGGAGACACGCCCTCTTGTTCGAGTTCACCCAGTTTTTGTTCAGAGCTCGCATTTATAATATTTAGTGCGTGAGTGAAATTTGATTGGATTATCTCAAAAAACTCTTTCAGTATAGCATTTTGAATCTTTTGCTTATATCTGAGGTGCCACGCCTCCTTGTCCAATTTCACCCAATTTTTGTTGAGAGCTTCATTTATAATTCTTAGTGTCTGAGTTAAATTTGGTTTAAATATCTCAAAAATCGCTTTCAGTATAGCGTTTTGAAGCTTTTGCTTATATGGGGGGTGCCACGTCCTCTTGTCTGAGTTCGCTCAGTTTTTCTCAGAGCATGCGCTTACAATTTGTAGTATTTATGTGTACTTTGGTTGCATTGTCGTGAAAAATACTCCTAAAATTGCATTTTGAATATATTTTTTGTATGGGCGGTAGGAGTGTCCGTTAACCGATTTTGCTTATTTGCAATCCCCCGAGCTAACTTTGATGACGAAGGCGGGGTACCAAATTTCATTGAATTATCTTGCTTAGTTTTCGCAAAAAGTGTATTTCCACACACACCCAGCCATTACCCAGCCAGCCAGCCAGCCACCCAGCCAGACAGACGGACATGGCTATATCGACTCAGGAGGTGACGCTGATCAAGAATATATATACTTTTCCATATCTGCCACGCCTCCTTTTCTGCGTTACAAACGGAAGGACAAAGTGAATATACCCTGGGTGTAGGGTATAAAAATGGAATCAAATTTTTATTTCTCATATGCAGTCTTATGTACTTTTCAGGATTGTCAATATTAAAACTTTTGAGCTTAGTAGTGTAATCTAATGTACCCATGAATAGTAGGTGACTTGAATATGAATACCAATCATTGGGGACGATTCGACGTAACCAGAGGTATTTCCGGGCCCTCCAGTGACAGTTTCAGTCAAATTAAAAAAAAAAAAAAAATGCACTAATCGTTGGGGAAAGGTCGAGAATATATATTGGACATGACCAGAGGTATCTTCGGCCCCTCTAAGTGACCCTTTTAGGCCCAGTTTTGTAAATAAATTTTATTGCAGCAATAGTTGGGGAAAGGTCGAAAATATATATTGGACATGACCAGAGGTATCTTCGGCCCCTCTAAGTGACCGTCTTAGGCCCATTTTTATAAATAAATTTTATTACACGAATCGTTGAGGAAAGGTCGAAAATATATTTTGGACAAGGCCCTCCAGTGACCGTTTTAGGACCATTTGTGTTATAAAATGTTACAGCACCAATCGATGGTGAAAAGTCGAAAATATATTTTGGACATGACCAGAGGTATCTCCGGTTCCTCTAAGTGCCGCTTTTGGGCCCAATTTTGTAAAAAAATATTATTACAACAATGAGGTATTTCCGGTCCCTCTAAGAGACCTTTTTGGGCCGATTTTTATTAATAAGTTGTACTGCATCAACCGTTGGCGAAAGGTCGAAAATATTTTTGGGACATGACCAGAGGTGTCTACGGCCCCTCTGAGTGACCGTTTTAGGCCCATTTTTGTGAATAAATTTTATTGCACCAATCGTTGAGGAAAGGTCAAAAATTTATTTTAGACATGATGAGAGGTATCTCCGGATCCTCTAAGTGACCTTTTTGGTCCCATTTTTGCAAAAAAAAAAAAAAATTTGCCACTAATCGTTTGGGAAAGGTAGAAGTATATTTTGGGCATGACTAGAGGTATCTCCGTATCCTTTAAGTGACTTATAAGGGCCCTTTTTTGAAAAAATTTGGCACTAATCGTTGGGGAAAGGTCGATAATATGGTGATCGTTTATGCCCTTTTTTGAAGCACCAATCGATGGGGAAAGCTCGAAAATATATTTTGGACAGGACCAGATGTGCTTTCGGGCTCTCCAGTGCTCGCTTTAGGCTAATTTTTGTAAAAAAAATTTTATTACACCAATCGTTGGGGGAAGGTCAAAATAAATTTCAAACTTTTTAGTAACAACACTATGCAACAGCCAAATCTCCCAGTGAATGCCACTATCCATTTCATATGTAAAATGGGCTGCTGATTCCGAAAATTGCATTTTTTTTTTATTTCGTGTCGTTTTCGAGATATCGGTCATTTTCGGTTTTCGGACCAAAAAAAAAAGATAGTTCCGTTTAAATACAAATATCTCAAGAATTAATATTTGTATTCAAATGTAATGTATGTCATATTAAAGGTAATTAAATTATCTACAAATGATATTCACATCACTTTTTGGTTGGTTTGTTAGTTTCGGCGAAATAAATTGATTTCTAAAAAAAACATTTTTTTTTTTTCGAAAAAATTAACAAAAAATCAAAATCAACTGCAGATTTATACAAGAAGAAATAAATTTTTATAAGTTTTCTTTTTTTTGAATCATAGACTATATATTTGTAAAGAAAATAAGATACCACTTAAAAAAATCGATGGAAAAATGCAAAAGTTGTATACAATTCATTGAAAAGTTACCAAAATGCGTTTTTCACTATTTTTTTCGTTTTTTTGTAATAAACTGTTCGATAATTAAAACTGTTCGTAAAACACATGACAAAATCCAAAAAATTCTTAAAGTAGGCGTTAAAAAAAAAATACCTGTGTCTCGTCGTTTTTCTCCAGCACGTCAGATTTTTTTTTAATCGATTTTTGAAGTTTTTTAATCCACTGTACATGAAAAATACAAAAATAGCGCATTCTTGTGTTAAATCGATGAATTTAACTGATCCTTACATTTGAGGTATATCATGTGTTCAGTAAACTTATGCAAGATGTTACGAGGAATATTTTTGTAGAAAATTTTAACCCTCTAAGACCCTTACATGTGGGTCATTTTGAGCCCCCCACATTTAGGTCAAAATGACCCACATGTGGAGGTTTTAGAGGGTTTAAATTGTCTACAAAAATATTCCTCGTAATATCTTGCATAAGTTTACTGAACACATAATACTCCTCAAATGTAAGGATCATATAGTTAAATTCATCGATTTAACACAAAAATGCGCTATTTTTGTATTTTTCATGTACAGTGGATTAAAAAACTTCAAAAATCGACTAAAAAAAATCTGACGTGCTGGAGAAAAACGACGAGACTTGGGTATTTATTTTAACGCCTTCTTTAAGAATTTTTTTGATTTTCTCATGTGTTTTACAAAAAGTTTCAAATTATCGAACAGTTTATTACAAAAAAAGGAAAAAAATAGGGAAAAACGCATTTTGGTAACTTTTCAATGAATTGTTTACAACTTTTGCATTTTTCCATGGATTTTTTTTAAAGGTATCTTATTTTCTTCATAAATGTATAGTCTATGATTTAAAAAAAAGAAAAATTATAAAAAATTTATTTCTACTTGTATAAATCTGCAGTTGATTTTGATTTTTTGTTAATTTTTTCGAAAAAAAAAAATGTTTTTTTTAGAAATCAATTTATTTCGCCGAAACTAACAAACCAACCAAAATGTGATATGAATATCATTTGTAGGTAATTTAATTACCTTTAATATGACATATGTATGTATGTATGTATTCTCCTTGAACTCCTAGGAGGAGCATAGGGCCAATATGAAATCTCTCCATTTGTCACGATCCCTTGCGATGACTTTGATCTCTTGCCACGATTTTCCCGATTCTTGGATTTCCTTTTCCAACGACCTTTTCCAGTTGGTTTTGGGTCTACCACGTCCTCTACTGCCTTGTGGATTCCACTCAAGGGCCTGGCGACAAACTTCGCTGTGTGGTTTCCGGAGAGTGTGACCAATCCATCCCCATTTGCGCAGCTTGATCTCGTTTGCTATAGCCTTCTGTTTGCATTTTTGATGTAGCTCGGCATTTGATATAGTGCGAGGCCACCTAACCTTTAGTATACGCCTTAAGCATTTGTTGACGAATACTTGCAGCTTGTTCGTAAGTTGTTCAGTAACAAGCCATGTTTCGCACCCATATAACAAAACCGATTTCACATTCGAATCAAAAATGCGCACTCTCGTTTTGGTGGATATAACGGATGAAGACCATATTTTGTTCAGTTGAGCAAACGCGCCTTTTGCTTTTGCTATTCTTGAGTTGATATCCTCTTTTGCTCCACCATCCATGGAGATAATGCTGCCTAGATACGTGAAGCTATCGACGTTTCCGATGTCATCACTGCCAGCTTTAAACGTGATGTCATTGCTTGCGTTTAGCTTCATGCTTTTAGTCTTGGATACGTCGATTTTTAGGCCGGCCTTTTGTGATTCCAAGATGACATATAATACGTTTAAATACAAACATTGATTCTTGAGATATTTGTATTCAAATGGAACTTTTTTTTTTTTTTTTGGTCCGAAAACCGAAAATGACCGATATCTCAAAAACGACACGAAATAAAAAAAAAATAATCCGATTTTCGGAATCAGCAGCTCATTTTACATATAAAATGTATAATGGCATTCCCTGGGGAAAAAATTTTTACTCATTTGTTGCATAGTGTAATTAAAGGCCCTGTCATGTCCAAAATATATATTTATGGTTCTCAAAGTAGTGAAGATGTTTAGTTATAATGTCTTGCAAATGCTTTCCTTAAAAAATGGCGCATATTTTTAGGAGCTCTTTTTTGTACTGTATTAATGTACTGAATTATCCAAAAATTTCTCAAATGAGCCACTTCAGAATTTAAACGTAAAAAAGGCTTTTGAGTTTTTTTTTTTTTTTTGGACCAAAATTTTTAATTTATTATTGAAAACCCCTATTTCAAATAAATAAATTGAAATTAATCATCATATCTCTGAAACTATTTAGCGTACTTGTCTGAGATGCGGTACTTATGTAAAAAGCACCAAGAAAAATAATGTGTACTGGGAAAAATGGGGGTATCACGCCCCAACGAAAGTCACTTCATCATATCTCCGAAAATACTTATTGCATATGAATGAGATTTAATATATGTGAACAGAGCGCCAGGACAAATAACATTTCCTGGAGAAATGAGCGATGCCACGCCCCTAAAAATGGAAATTCATAAATAATGAGATTTGGTACACATGAAAAATGGATAGGAACAAATGACATGCTTTAGAAAAATTGTTGATGCCACCTCAGATGTTGCTTAAATTTTTATTTATTTGAAATAGGGATTTTCAATAAGAACTTAAAAAGTTTGGTTCAAAAAAAAAAAAAAAAAAACACAATTTTTTCCCTGGTCATGCTTAATATTTATAAAAAAAAAAATTTCGAAAATCATTTTTTTGAAAGCCTTTTTTACATTTAAATTCTTAGATGGCTCACTTGAGAAATTGTGGGCCAATTGCAACTGGCATTTAGGAAGTCGGGGAAATCTTTTAAAGAATGATGTCGTTTTAAAATTTTTTTTTTCTCCAAGCTGAGCTTAATATAAATCAATAAGAAGAAATATATTTATTTCATTTATTAAATTCTGGCAATCCTTTGTTTTCTATATCAAATTCTATGTGTCCAGAAGCCCAGCAAAAAAAAAATAGTTTCCATAGGTCCCACACATATGCTTTTTACAAAATTACAATAATTTTCTTTTTGGCTCCTTTCTCTTTTACCACACTTACCGTGGGTGATTTTGTTGTATATTTTGTTACCCTTGGTGTTTTTGTTGTAAATGCGCCCAATTGCAGTCCATTGCATGTGGTGCATAGAAAGGACACTGCAAACAAAAGAAATATGTAACAACAACAAAAACAAATGAGCAAAAGGATTATGGTTTAAATTAAGTTTTTTTTTTTTGCATATGATATGACATTCATACATGTGAATAAAGTGTCATAATTTCAAATTTTCAATCAATTCAAATATTGGCTGAATATTTTATAAGCGCATAAGTGCACAGTGAGAAATTTCGTCGCGCACACAAACATACACACACACAGACACATACAATCATACACATACTCCTCCTTGACACAAATATGATAAAAGAAGATCCTTTGAGGACAAACATGCAGAGTCAAACGAAAAAAAAATGACTAACGAATTTAATCGATTTTCCAACCCGCATGCAAAGGCAAGAAACTTCAAAAAAAGCGAAAAAAATCAAAATTAGGTGAGAAAAAATAAAAGAAAAACTTACAAATTACAGAGAAAAGTATACAGTATAGAAATGTGACACTGAATTTTCGTCCTTTGGTGCACCAAAGGGAATTATTCTGTTGGTAAGCAGCAAATGGCGTTAACTTAAAGGAGCACATATTGTTAACACTTTTTTTTTGGTTTTTCTTTTAAATTGCTTTTAAATATCTTTTTTAAAAGTTTTGCACAAATTTCCTTCCTCTTTTTTAGCTGTAAAATTTTTATTGTATACACCACACTTTTCGCTCGAGATTTTCTTTTTTGAAAATTTTTCCTTTTAATTTTTTTCTATATTAAACTACCCGTCGACGCGTGATATGCTTTATACTCAAAGTCTTGGATACAAATAATGAATGAATGGAAAATTTGGTCGAAATACTTTCGTTTTTCATGTTGAATTTTAACGAATGTCATATATCCTTTGTTATCCTTATTCTTTTTTGACGCTTTACTTCTCAACCCATCCCCAATTTTCTCATATAGTAAGAGCGCAAAAAAGCAGTGTTGCATTGAGCATTGTGCTTGATCTCTCTCGCTTTTGTGTCTCTCGAGAGTGCTTCGTGAACTCTTGTTTGGTATTTTTGTTTGGTTCCAGGAGCGTTTTACTGGTAAACGGGGGTTTGTTACTTAAAGTGGTTGCAATTTAATTGAAAGCTGCTTGGATTATTTAGGGTAGTTTTTTACAAAGACAACAACAATAAAAAAATGAAGTTCGACTGTCTGAGTCGAAAAATTAATTGCAGAGTGAAAAAAAACTAGTAAGGGTGTTTCCTTTGGCCTGGCCAAACATTAAATACCCTACACAGCAGTATTTTGAAAGTTTTGCTTATATGGGAGGTGCCACGCCCTCTTGTCCGAATTCACCCATTTTCTCAGAGTTTGAATATATAGTCCTTAGCATTTGAGTGAAATTTGGTTGGATTATCTCAAAAAATGTTTTCAGTATAGCGTTTTGAACCTTTTGCTTATATGGGAGGTGCCACGCCCTCTTGTCCAAATTCTTCTGGTTTTTTTTCAGAGCTTGAGCTTACGATTCGTAGTATTTATTGCATTATCGTGAAAAAAACTCAAAAAGTTGCATTTTGAATATATTTTTTGTATGGGCGGTAGGCGTGTCCGTTGACCGATTTCGCTCATTTTCAATCCCCCGAGCTAACTTTGACGCCGAAGGCTGTGCACCGAATTTCATAGAATTCTCTTGCTTAGTTTTCCCAAAAAGTGTATTTCCACACACAGCCAGCCAGCTAGCCAGCCACCCAGCCAGCCAGACAGACGGACATGGCTGTATTGACTCAGGAGGTGACGCTGATAAAGAATATATATACTTTTCTATATCTGCCACGCCTCTTTGGCCTTGGTTTTGCTCATCACTACATCATATGTAGCGCAACGCGTGCGAGTAACCCGTGTGTTACATAGAAAAGTATTGTTGTCTAACCTCAAGCAAAAAATTGGTATGACAAATGTGCTATCGGATTAAAGGATATTCAACGTAGATTTCAAAAAGAATTACAAAAAGCTATATTAATAGGACCTTTTCCATACTAAAATGGCCATCAAAGTCAAAAAATGGGGAAAAAAATTAAAATATCAATTTTAAAGGTCCATAACTTTGCTAAATCTTTTTAAACCCTATAAACCATATACACTATCTAAAAGCTTTTACAATTAGCTAAAACTTTTCCATAGAAATGTTTTCCCTAAAAGAAAATCAGTTTTAACCCTATAACTCCTAAGGGGTACATTTTAGACCCCCCTCCGGGTGCAATATTTTGTAAATCTAGGCCTCCCCTATTACCTCCCAGAAGCTTCGTAACCTTATGCAAATGTAACAACATATTTTTAATTGAAGAATTCCAAAAATACTTATTAAAAGGTAATTTTAGTATAACTTTTGAAAGGGATCTGATAGGATTTCTCTAAAAACAGATTCTGAATCAGCAAAAAAAAAACAAATTTTTTCATATCAACCGATTTTAGCGACACTTTTATACGTAAATAATTTTCTTCCGTATCACCGCGAGTGAGTTAAGCATCAGAAAATCTAATAAGAATTTGGGCTCTAAATTGGGAGATTTTCTTTCAGTCAATGTCTATGAAATATGTGTTTAAAAAATGCCTGAAGTCATACAATAAAAAATTTTACATTATTGCGTCTATAATCAATATTTAAGCTGTTGTCTGTCTGGGGCATAAGGGCCGATTTCACAATATTCAGTTAAGCCTTAACTGATACTTTAACTGGCACTTTGTCATTAAATTTCATACAAAATATTTATCTATATATTAATACGTGAACAGTTTTTTTTGCCTCCCTTTTGCGAGCTAACCATTTAACCGATTTTCGATATTTTTTTTTTTTATATGAAAGGTATTGTGGTGTAGAATCCAAAAATTATCCTCATAAGTTGCCATTAAGGTATTTAAAAACAGGATCAAAGTTTCCCATATAATTACAACAACAACAGCACGCACAATGTTATGCTCTGTTGCTAAGAAAGTGAATGACACAGTGGAGTGAGAGAAATTTTGTTGTTGTTGTTTTTCCCTTGCTTGCACGAAACCTGTTTCGTTGTGCTCTGTCGACGTTCTGATATTTTGGATGTTTCTCGATACTTCTGGACTTTTATCGATATTTTGGATGTTTCTCGATACTTCTGGACTTTTACCGATATTTTGGATGATTTTCGATACTTTTGTACTTTTACCGATATTTTGGATATTTTTCGTTATTTTGGACTCTTACCGATATTTTGGATGTTTCTCGATGCTTTTAGACTTTTACCGATATTTTGGATGTTTTCGATACTTTTGGACTTTTACCGATATGTTGGATGTTTCTGGATACTTTTGGACTTTTACCGATATTTTGGATGCTTCTCGATACTTTTGGACTTTTTCCGATATTTTGGATGTTTCTCGATACTTTTGGACTTTAATCGATATTTTGGATGTTTCTCGATTCTTTTGGACTTTTATCGATATTTTGGATGTTTTTCGATACTTCTGGACTTTTATCGATATTTTGGATGTTTCTCGATGCTTTTGGACTTTTACCAATATTTTGGATGTTTCTCGATACTTTTGGACTTTTATCGATATTTTGGATGTTTCTCGATACTTTTGGACTTTTACCGATATTTTGGATGTTTCTCGATACTTTTGGACTTTTACCAATATTTTGGATGTTTTGCGATACTTTTGGACTTTTACCGATATGTTGGATGTTTCTCGATACTTTTGGACTTTTACCGATATTTTGGATGTTTCTCGATACTTTTGGACTTTTTCCGATATTTTGGATGTTTCTCGATACTTTTGGACTTTTATCGATATTTTGGATGTTTCTCGATGCTTTTGGACTTTTATCGATATTTTGAATGTTTCTCGATGCTTTTGGACTTTTACCAATATTTTAGATGTTTCTCGATACTTTTGGACTTTTACCAATATTTTGGATGTTTCTCGATACTTTTGGACTTTTATCGATGTTTCGGATGTTTCTCTACACTCTTGCACTTTTATCGATATTTTGGATGTTTTTCGATACTTTTGAACTTTTATCGATATTTTGGATGTTTCTCGATATTTTTGGACTGTTATCGATATTTTGGTTGTTTCTCGATACTATTGGACTTATACCGATATTTTGGATGTTTCTCGATACTTTTGGACTTTTATCGATATTTTGGATGTTTCTCGATACTTTTGGACATTTACTGATATTTTGGATGTTTCTCGATGCTTTTGAACTTTTACCAATATTTTGGATGTTTCTCGATGCTTTTGGACTTTTACCAATATTTTGGATGTTTTTCGATACTTTTGGACTTTTACCGATATTTTGGATGTTTCTCGATACTTCTCAATATTTTGGATGTTTCTCGATGCTTTTGGACTTTTACCGATATTTTAGATGTTTCTCGATACTTTTGGACTTTTATCGATATTTTGGATGTTTCTCGATACTTTTGGACTTTTACCGATATTTTGGATGTTTCTCGATGCTTTGGACTTTCGATTCTTTTGGACTTTTATCGATATTTTGGATGTTTTTCGATACTTCTGGACTTTTATCGATATTTTGGATGTTTCTCGATACTTCTGGACTTTTACCGATATTTTGGATGTTTCTCGATGCTTTTGGACTTTTACCAATATTTTGGATGTTTTTCGATACTTTTGGACTTTTACCGATATTTTGGATGTTTCTCGATACTTCTCAATATTTTGGATGTTTCTCGATGCTTTTGGACTTTTACCGATATTTTAGATGTTTCTCGATGCTTTTGGACTTTTACCGATATTTTAGATGTTTCTCGATACTTTTGGACTTTTATCGATATTTTGGATGTTTCTCGATACTTTTGGACTTTTACCGATATTTTGGATGTTTCTCGATACTTTTGGACTTTTACCAATATTTTGGATTTTTTCGATACTTTTGGACTTTTACCGATATGTTGGATGTTTCTCGATACTTTTGGACTTTTACCGATATTTTGGATGTTTCTCGATACTTTTGGACTTTTTCCGATATTTTGGATGTTTCTCGATACTTTTGGACTTTTATCGATATTTTGGATGTTTCTCGATGCTTTTGGACTTTTATCGATATTTTGAATGTTTCTCGATGCTTTTGGACTTTTACCGATATTTTGGATGTTTCTCGATACTTTTGGACTTTTACCAATATTTTGGATGTTTCTCGATACTTTTGGACTTTTATCGATGTTTCGGATGTTTCTCTACACTCTTGCACTTTTATCGATATTTTGGATGTTTTTCGATACTTTTGAACTTTTATCGATATTTTGGATGTTTCTCGATATTTTTGGACTGTTATCGATATTTTGGTTGTTTCTCGATACTATTGGACTTATACCGATATTTTGGATGTTTCTCGATACTTTTGGACTTTTATCGATATTTTGGATGTTTCTCGATACTTTTGGACATTTACTGATATTTTGGATGTTTCTCGATGCTTTTGGACTTTTACCAATATTTTGGATGTTTCCGATACTTTTGGACTTTTACCGATATTTTAGATATTTCTCGATACTTTTGGATTTTTATCGATATTTTGGATGTTTCTCGATACTTTTGGACTTTTACCGATATTTTAGATATTTCTCGATACTTTTGGACTTTTACCGATATTTTGGATGTTTCTCGATACTTTTGGACTTTTATCGATATTTTGGATGTTTCTCGATACTTTTGGACATTTACTGATATTTTGGATGTTTCTCGATGCTTTTGGACTTTTACCAATATTTTGGATGTTTCCGATACTTTTGGACTTTTACCGATATTTTAGATATTTCTCGATACTTTTGGATTTTTATCGATATTTTGGATATTTCTCGATGCTTTTGGACTTTTACCGATATTTTGGATGTTGCTCGATACTTTTGGACTTTTACTGATATACATACCGATGTTTGTCGATACTTTTGAGATCTTTTCGATATTTTGGATGTTTTCCGATATTTTTTGGCACAAGCACTACACCAATTTTTATGTTATTCGTTTTTAAGATATACTGAGCCTGCTGCATATAAAAAATGTTGCTACGACTAATGAATACTCAATGTTCTGGCTTTGTTTTTTACCAAACGGTACTCGGAAGAAGTGTATCTATCTCAAAGTAAAAGGCCAAATTTTGGCCACCGGCGATACTAGTTTATAATAATGTCCTAAAAGTCAAATAATTACTGAAAAATCAAATATGACGAAAAAATCAAATATATGTTTCTAAAAGAGGCAATAAATATATTCACACCAATTCCCTCCCTTATTGTTCTTGTCGATATATTTGAAAGAAAGATGAATCCAACAAGAATTAGACGATCTCTACAAAGAGTACAACTTAGATATGTAAAGTTTCAGTTTAATCGTATGTGTCTGCTGTAAAAGAAACTTAAATAATACAGGGTCATGAAGGAGAATGTAGCAAATATCCTTTTATAAATTAAGAAAAAGAATTGTATAACACGTACTTTTTATTTGACCAAAACAGACATTTATTAAACTTCTCAAATCGAATTCAATATCTCAAACAAACAATCGGATAAAACACACTATTCGAAAGCTACCCGATGTAGTTTACCGCCAATCCCTTAAGTGGAATTATATTATAAAGTGATAGAGGACATCGTAAACCATATTTCTTATAGAACATGTCGTTAGAGAAATAGTAAAAAACCAGGGGTGTCGGACGACATCCAAGATATCAGTAAAAGAACAACCAGTAGTATACAAAAATATCAGTAAAAGACCAGGGGCCTTACTCTGTAATGCGATGCGATAGAAAATGCGTTGCGAAAGCTAGATTCGATGCGAAAAATAATTGCCACTCTGTAAATTGTTCGCATTGGGAGTAGCGTTGCCAACGATGTCTCACTGAAAACGCTACTCCCAATGCGAATCTAGCTTTCGCAACGCATTTCCTATCGCATCGCATTACAGAGTAAGGCCCCAGGAGTATACAAAATTATTTTAAATATCAGTTAAAAAACCCAGGGGTGTCGAAAAGCAGCTAAAATGTCAGTAAACGGCCAGGAGTATGCAAAAACATCTTATCTTGTCGCTGAAAGATATAAAGTCATTGCCAAAGGTCAAGTTCTTCGGCGAAGAGATATATTTATTATGCCTGTTTTTTTTGACGCGTATATACAATTGTGGTAATTTTCAAATTGCGATAACTTATGAACCAAGAGTCTTTTTCATTGAGAACCACATGTTCTACAAATAATTTTAATCTTTTGTAAAAAAAAAAACAAAATTATTTAGAAGTTATTTAAAAAATGTGATTTTTTGCCGTTTATTGGCGCTTAACCAGTTTTTAAAGAATAACTCCTAAAAGATAAATTTTTTTAAAAGTAAAATAAAAAGTTTTTGTAGAGAACGTGATTCTTCATAAAAAAGTTCCTTGGTGTTTTATTGTGCGACTCCATGTTCATGAGTAATTGCAACTTAAAAATATCCACAATTGTATATACGCGTCAAAAGAAACACGGCTATTATCAAGAGACGCGAAGAAGCACTGGAGCATTTTTTTGAGGTTTGTATTGTTCACAAACGGTAGCTTTGACGAATTTAGAAGTAAAACGGCAGCGTAATTCAACCAAAAAATCTATTTATATCCCTTCGCTTCCGGATGAAAAGAAATGTATACAGATTTTTTGGTTAAATTACGCTGCCGTTTAACTTCTAAATTCGTCAAAGCTACCGTTTGTGAACAATACAAACCTCAAAAAATTGTTCCAGTGCTTCTTTGCGTCTCTTGATACTTCGGACAGAGGATGAAAAGTTTGACAGAATAAGAAGCACTGGAAATATGCATTAGTATTTGTGGCACAAACCATATAAATGAAACGGTTTAAAAAGTACCGAAATAAATTTAAAAATTTGCACTGTTGCACTACAACAAAAACATCAAATAAATATGTGCGTCTATCTATAAATTCATATTAGGTGCGTTTTTTTCGGCATTCTATCTGGACTTTCTTTAGCACTTTACGATATATGTATGGGAAAGCAACAACAAATAGCGCTAAGCTAATGCACGTTAAATTAAAGTGGTAAGCTCCGCGGCTAAATATTGTTGCCGTTTGACACCGTTTTTTATTGATTATTAATCGGGTTTTTTTAATCGGTAATTGTGACTTCGCACTTGTTATCGATTGTAAGTTGACATTTGTGTATTGTTGACATTTGTATTTTTTTTTTATTAAAAAATATTAAGAAGTGTAATTGAAAATGGCCAAAATTCGTTCAAAACTTAAGCGTCATACCAAAGGTAAAAGCTGGGGACGAGGCCTTTCGTCAACTTCAAATCCAGAGCAGATGAAAGATCGGATGAAGGCAAAGTCGCGTTTCTTTCAACCAAATTTGAATATGGGTAAGAAAATTGCTTTATTCAGTAAAAAAAAAAATGCATTAATTTATAAAATATAGTGGCAGGAGATGCAGATGCAACTGGCCTAACATTGGAAGCGGTGCAAAAACATGAACAGCGTCAAATGTACAACGCCGAAGCCACAGTAAATGACATCGCAGGAAGCTTGAAATCTTTCAATATGGATGATGATGCTGATGAGGATATGTCCGAAACACAACACGGGACATTTAAGACTTTCAAAACATTTGCATCCAACTACAGCACTTGTACCAACATGAGCTTTAAAAAATTGCCCGTCGGCTTTAGAGGTTCTTCAGATTTGCATAAGGAAATGTTGGCCATATTAACAGCGCTGACGGAAATAATAAAAGAACGTGGCGGTACAGAATCATCTACAGAATATTTTATTTTATTAATGCAACGAATAGAGGCAAGCACTGAGGAGCAGGATATTATTGCTGGTGTGTTTTTATTGGGTATGGGTATAAAATCAGTGCCAGCACCAGTACTTCGTAAAAGTTTCGGAGAGACTGCACAAACGCTGTTGTCGTTGTTGCAGCGTTTTATGGAGACAATAAATCAATCGGTCATTAAATACATCATTGGCTGCCTGTCAGTGTTGTTGCGTGCACAAGACTATGCGACCTGGAGTAATAGCTCAACTTGGCAGAATATTGATCCGATACTCTCATTTACGACGCATTTAAAACCAAAAGTAAGTAGTTTTTGATTAATTTTTCAATTATGTACTTACTAAATTCTTTTAATATGCATAGATACGCAAAGCAGCACAACATGCAATTGTGTCCATAGTACATGGCAGTTCATTTATGACAACTTCCAACTCTAATGATGAAAATGGTGATGACAATGAGGCATCTGCAGCAACCAGTACTAATGGAAATTAAATAGAAATAAAATCTCATCCTGCTAGCTAATGATGCTGCTAGCATGCACTCTGGTAAATCTTCTACCTCGCGTTATAGTGCTGGTGGCAAGGGTATACATCGACCTGTTGGGACCAGTAATGCAGTTTCGATGAAATCGGATTATACAGCTAAATCGGGCAAATCAGCATATTCAAGTTCACTACTACTACTCATCGAAAAAGGCAAAAGGTGATACGAAAAAAAAGGCAAAGTAGATCCATACACTAACATACCATTGAGTAGAAATTCCTTAAATAAACGGTAAAATGAGTTGAGACTATTCAAAATCATAATCTTAATAATGAATTCTTTTTTAATTTGATATATAGTTCACGTGCCCAAAATTCACGTGCGATTAAAAACGCTGTTAAAAATTCACGCAAAGGAGCATTCAAAGGTGTGAAAAACAAGATACAAAAATCTTATAAAAAAGAAATGATTGCGGGTTTCTTTTTGAAATCTAAAGTTGTAAAAAGCTTGTAAAAAAAAAAACAGTTTGAAAGCAAGGCGTGTTAAATTAATTACTGTATAAAATAAAGTTCATTATTACTATGTAAACTAAATAATTCATATTTTTTAAAAGTTTATAGTTATTTGGAACGTTAAACACATTAAAAGTATTAAAATAACTTCTGGCTGTAAATGACCTGAGAAAATTGCTGAATACATTTATTTTTGCATACAAAAGTTGAACTCGTCTTTGAATGAATAACACATACAGTTTATTTAAATCGTCAAAGTATTGCTTCTCAATCAGGCCTGTTCTGTAATCCTCGTGGTTTCAATTACTTTTCACTTAGGAGGTTTTTTAGATGAAAATGGTGAGTCACACGATAAAAAGTATTAAAATCTTTTTTGAGGAAAATTACAGATTCTACAAATAACATTGACTTGCATCAACAAAAAAGTAACCGTTTAGGAAACATTCTTAAAAAACTGCAAAAAGTCGAAAAATTCGACTTTACCGAATATTTACTTTTTAATAAATACTAATGAATATTATTTGTAGAACCTGTAATTCTCCACAAAAAAAGATTCTTATACTTTTTATAGTGGACTCACCATTTTCATCCAAAAAACCTCCTAAGTGAAAAGTAATTGAAACCACGAGGATTACAGAACAGGCCTGAATATTAGTCGTTGTCCACTTATCATCTGGATTGACTCCAGCCATTGCCTCCTCACGAAGATACAATTTATTCTTGTCATCTAATAAAATTATCGTATACGTACGACTGCCATAACTGGCTTCTGGTATATGCACCAGAAGGTTATCCACAATTTGGTGCTCGTCGTTGATGATAAACTATTACCAAAACCAAAGTAGCGACCTTCTTCATATTGATCAAGACCCAGTGGTACATTGCTGCAAAGTGGTCAGACAATTTTTCAACAAATTCATTGCTGATACCCTTCTCTTCAAGTAAATTCATAAGTAAATCATATAGACAACCATCGAGCACATCTCCGGCAACAGCAACAGCGTATACTTTATCATTTCACTCGCTTTCAAAAATGCACCTTTCAACAATTTTTTGGTCATTATATTCGCCTTCCTGTGGTGTTCCTTGTAGGAAATTGTGGCTTGCTACGCATTTCACCCATTCGGGTTTATCAGCATTTGGATCAATTTCGGGTTCTTCCTCAGTGTCAACTGTATGATTTACGTTGAAACTGACGACAACAACGGCTCTACATCAGCGCCTTGCAATTTAACAGTGAATCCATCCAAAGCAGTTGGCACAGCTTTGGCTTTTTCTGCCTTACGCTCTGCGACAATTCCTTCAGTTAAAAACTCAACCAATTCGCGTTCACCCTTGGTGTGAATGTGATGTTTAATACCACAACCGCAGCTGCACCCTAAGCTTGGCTTTTCAACATTTAAATCCTAATATTGTTGGATTTTTCGACATGTGCCAAATGCTGTAAGGTTGCACTTACCGAATACATTTTTCAGCGAATTTGCCTTGGCACTGGCGGCGATATTGAAAAAACGTAATGTGGCTTTGTTCAAATTATTCATTTTTCTGTATTTTTAGAAAACTATTTAATTTCTTTCAAAGTTAACCAAAAAACCAAAACATAAACAAATGTCAGCTGTTAATAAAGAAGAACATAATTTTCGAAAGTGCTATTCACAATGCAGCGTTTTGTTCGACCACAGTTAGCACATTTAAGCCCACTTTAAGCCCACTTGCCACGAAAACGAACCTATTATCACAATAAACTTGAACTTTGGACATTTTATGTAATTTTATTATTTTTCTTTTATTTTCGTAACAGCACCACTTATTCTTTTTCTACTTTTTAACAAAGTTTTATAAAATTTATTAGTGATTTATAAAAATTTCAATATTTAATATTTACAAATCAATTTCACAATAAAAGAATTAATCGACTGATAGTAATAACTATTCATATATTTCTAATCTAAATGCTCTCTATGCAAGATTATAAGTAAGAGAATATACGACCTTATCAAGATTAAGGAAAAACATTTGAAATCAACACAGTGGTGAATCCGAGTACATATTTGCAAATATTTTCAATAAAAAACTCATCAGGCAGACTTTTCGCTTGGCCTGTACAGAACAGAAATTTCTTGGAAAAACTACTCCTATCTACAATATTCCGAGATTATTTAAAGTTTTTAATATTGCAATAGCAAAAAATTTACCAGTCAAATTCTTTGGCAGCTTTACATGCGTACTGTTCCGTCAGATCCATAACCGCTTTCTTTTCTTTCATCGCCTTAGTTGCTGCATCCACCGTTGCACGTATATTCAACATTATGTAGAAATGTACCCCTCAAATGAGGCACATACGTACGCTTTGACAGCACCGTGCGCAGGATTTGCTCTGGGGGGGTTTCGTATATGAAAATGAGGGAACACTATATGAAACACTAAATTTTTAGCATTATATATGGGTAAAAGACCTTCCTGGGAGGGGTTTGAACCCCCAAAACACCCCCCTTGTGCACGGGCCTGCGCTCTGAGTATCTCTGGAAAGTTTGTCATATCCCTAATTGAATACATCATAATTACTTTAGCATACTAGCATACAGTACTTTAGAAACCCAATATCATGCTTATTCAACAGAATTCATATATTAATACGCAAGACATAAATTTGTCCTACCTATTTTACTATGTTAGAAATGAATCACGACTTTGAATTATATACCATTAAAAAGGTATTTGTTTGTAAATGTGCACAAAGTTAAAATTATTTTAATTTTTTGTCATTGAGCCAGGCAAAATTAAATGCAAATTTTTTAATATTAACAACGACAAAATACGCGGTCACACAGAGCTGAAAAGAGGATACAGCACAAGGAGAAAGACAAAATTCTAAATGACTTCATGTTTTTTGTTTACTTTTCGCTTCACATTTATCATTGTAAATACTAGGGATGAAAAATTAACTTTTCTATTTTGTTCCAAATAGCAAAAAAAAAGTGTCCAATAAGCACCAAAATTATTTAATACATTTGTGGTCAAATTTTGACTATTCTAGTACTAATTATTTTAAATACGATTTTTGTTTGTCTGTCGAAACTGTACGAATCTAACCACCTTACCCTCCACATTCACTAGAAAGCATTCAGGCAAGGAAGTTCAAAGTTTTTTAGCCCCACAGGAAAATATCTTCTCTTGAACTTTAGTTTGATTATAACCAAGCGAAATTGAAAGCAAACCGAAGAAGATTTGGTTTTTTGGATTTAAATTTGTACTTGGAAATTTTTGAATCAACCTTATATAAAAATTTTTAAAAATTCGTTTTTGGATTGTAGATTTATGTGTAATTGGCAAGGGCATATGTTTGTCTAACTGTAAGAATCGTTTGACATATTCTTTTTTTGTGAAAAAAAAAAAAAAAAAATATATTAACGCGCATGCGTAAACGAAAGTCGTCTGTCTTTCGCTTGGCACTTTTACGCACGGGCCTTTAATTTGAAAACTGATGCAACAATTGAATGATGGCAAAGCTCTTAATGCTGTCACTGCTTTCTTGTGGTTTGTGTATCTGCTAAAAATGCATATAGGGGAGTGATGAGTAAAAGGCCTCAAACGAAATTTGTTAGGTAAACAAATATTCGTCCTTCAGATATGGGATATACATTAGAGGTGTTTTAGGAATGTATGGAGATCCTTAGTAACAACATTTTGATACACGACACCCCTCAATATTGTGAGGTTGGAAAAAAAAATTAGTTTGGAAAAAAAATGTTAGGGGTGGGGTGAGGGTAAAGGTTGGCGCATCGAGGTCAAGGGTGAGAGAAAAAGAGAAAAAATTTACAAACAACCCTACAAATGCTTAGGGGTCACCTCTAGAGGGTTCAAATGTATAGCGACCCACATTATTTTTTCTCCCCAAAATTTTTACCAAGCATACCTACCTCTTATCTCTAACCCCTAAGGGGGCTTCCATACAAAATTGACATTTTTAGGAAATCGACCCCCACTACTCCCATGGTGCCCCTAGAAGGGTCAAATGTATGACCCTAGGTGGGCTGTAAGTAAATTGTTTTTCCTTTTCTATCATCTTTGACCTAGATGCGCCGACCCTTACCCTCACCCCACCCCCAAAATTTTTTTTGCAAACTCATTTTTTTTTCCAACCTCACAAAATTGAGGGGTGTCAAGTATCAAAATCCAAAATTCGTGCACTAAAACACCCCTAATATACATAGACATTCTTGAGTCATTGGTGATAGAGAAAAATACAATGTTCTTTTTGTCAGTGTAATTTATTAATAAATCTTTTATTATTTCATGTATTAATTTTAAAAACTAAATATTTAATATTTATTTTTTGTTTTAAGTTTAAAATTACTATAATTTTTACTTGAAAATTTCATCCTTAAAATGATGTATGTAGATACTTAACATTTTTCTGAAATACAATACATAGTAAAAGTAACTTTTGGAGTTCTTAAGGCAAAAGATGCAGTCCGGAGAATAAGTTTTTAGTTTAGAAAATAAACTCAAAGAAATAATGAAACGCTTTCATGAAAATTATTTTAAATAACGAACATACATACATTCGTCTATGAATTTGTCTATTTGGAAATTAACATTTTCTAAAATATTAAAGATATTTTATAAGTTTTATAAGAAACCTAACGCAAAACTGTTTTTTATACTCTATTAAAGCTCTACTAATATTATTGGTTTATTAATTTTTAAAAGCTTTTGTTTTTATGTATGTATTATGTTTTATTAATTCTTAGAGCATAATTTTGTTTAATTTTTAAGTCTTTCACCTAAATATGTTAAGTTGCTAGTAATTATTTTTTCGATTTTAGTTAATTTTAAATAAGATTTTATATAGTAAAATAGAATTATTTTGTTAATTTTATGCTTTGGCTATAAAAGATGTTAAGAAAGCTCCTAAAAATATGCAACATTATAAATACTATATGTTCTTCAATATAGTATGGTATAAATTTCGTAGCATATCTTTAGGCTTTTCTTGTTAAATGGTTTTGTATGAAATTCCTTATTAGCAGCATTCTTTGGCGAGTAAAATTAAAATACATAAAATATAAATTTAAAAAATTCGTTGAATAATTTATGTATTGCAAAATTTATTTAAGGTACTCTCATTCAAAACAAAAATAAGAAGAAATCTTTAAGCAACACAAGTTATAGTAAAATATGACTGGTGTTCATTCCTTGGTGTAAGCAGAGCGATCACATGGACCGCATTAAGGCTCAAATGGCCCTACAAAAAGTTACCACAAAGTTTTTTCGTATCAGACCCCGCAAATTCACACAACTTCTCTGGGTAGAAGAAGCGTGTTAAGCATTGTATGGTATGAACTGCCTATTACCTATGGAAAATTGATGAGTTACTTACTCTGCAAAAACTGTTCGTCCGTTTTCTGAGAAGATGCTGTCTTAGACATTAAAGGTGTAAAATAATGATTTCCCAGCAAAAAAAAATAAAAAATGTATTCTCTTTAAAAATCAAACTGAGTTTGTGACTATAAACATATAATAAAAAGACAGACCCTTCGACTTTTACAAGTACAACTTGGATATATGAATGTATATCACCTTTATTATAAAAAATTTAACAAAAAATATAAACAAACAATTAAAAATATAAATGAAAATGTTTTATTGACACAAAACGTATTTGTAAATAAAATATTTGTAATAAAAATCAAAAAATTGTTTTTTTTAAAAAAACCTCTAACTTTTCTATAATATCTAAAAAGTTTTTACGCAAGATTCTTCAACGCTGGTCATTATACGTGTATTAAGAGTCCTCATTTAAAGCATGTCCAGCTCTTTCTGCGCTAAGCAAACGTATGAAAATACACTTTGGAATAGCCTGAGTGAAATGCTCCATTCAACAAGTTTCATAGAACTTTAGGAAAACCATTTGCTTCGGATTTGGAGACGAGTCAGTGATGGGAGATGATCTTTCATAAATATCCTTAAAAAGAGTTTTCGATTTTTCGATTCTCCAATAATTTCTTTAATGTTTCGATACCAGCGGACTTCAAATGATGGTTTGGAACCAGTTTGTTATTTTTTGTGTAAACCGATGTGTTTCCTCAAAATTTCCTTAATATTTTTTAAATGTTTCTTCTCTTGAAGGGAGTGATGTGTTATCTCAATGTTCCCATAAAGCTTTTCGGTGCTACCTAAAAGTAAAATCGATCGATTGGAATCAACTTTTTCTGTTTTCGTATGCATTGTTATTGTTTTCGTCCTAAATCAATACTTCCCCATAAATCAGTTTGAAATTCTCTTTAACTTTCACAGCGTTTATGAAACTTAAAATCTTTATGTTCTTTAATTTCAAGTTTTGAAAGGTCTACTGACTATCATCTCTAACTTTCTTCCATTTCTTATGACTACTCTTTGCTGATTTTATATATTTCAAAACTTTGATTGGGGGCTGTTTTGAACCCTCGAAACTCCTCTTTCCAGAATATTTAATTTTGTTTAGTAAATGGGACCTGTATTTCTAAAACAATGATTTAGAACTATTATATTAATGGTAAATTTTTACTATTTCTACTATTTGCACAATTGTAGTAAAGCAATACCATTAGTACAGTAGTATATCTTATAACTTGTACCATTGAATCAATGTGATGTTACTATTAATCCAATTGTATGTCTGATTTTATAATACCATGAAATTATTGAGATGTCGCTATTAATCCAATAGTATATTTGATTTTTTTAATGGTGAAGATACCATTAACAGGTTAATGTTAATGTATGTATTGTAACTTTTATGCAATAATGCGCCTTGTAAATAAATCAATCGTATTTCTAGTAATATTAATTCTGTGTATAGTATTAATAGTAATAATACTAATTGATACTGTGACGATAAATAAGAACAACTGAAAATAAACTTCACGAAAATACTTGACAGTTCGAGATGTCAATAAAGGGAATCAACGAGATGTTGCCAGATGTTTCGCTATTGCAATTCTAGAACGTTCATATGGGTATAAAAAGAGCTGTTCAGGAGAGCTGAACACAGTTGATTTTAAGCAATAAGCGAAAGGGTTGTACACGCGGTGCCAGTGAAAGTAAATATAGTGCTGATTGCAGTATTGGATTTTGAATGTAATAAATGGTGAGGTGAAATATTGTGCCGTGTGAAAGAAGGCATTTGTGATTTAAATAAACCATTTTATAACTAAATAAAGTGTGTGTTTTTGATTGCTACACAATCCAGTGATCGAACTCAGCAAACTGTAAGAGACTGAAATTATCGTCATAAGTGAGAGGAAATTTCGTAACAATACTATTAAATTAATAGCGCGCAAAGCTTTTAATTTATAACAAAACTAGTTTTTTTTTTAATCTAAAATCTATTTGATAAACGTATTATTGAACCAAAGGGGGCGTACTATTAACACTATTGTGGGAAGTTTTTTTTCTGAGTGTAGATCTTTTGTTCAGACACAACGCATCCCTAGGGAGTTACAAAATAAACTGTCTGATATAGAAGAAAATTGTGTTTAAAAAACTCGCATATAAACTGTTCTTTAAACTTAAATTTAAAAATAAAGTTTATTTAAATAATTTATTTCATAATATTTAAAATTTTGTTTAGTCAACATTTTTGAAACGATTTTATATTGTTTTAATAATAGTTAATAAATTTAATTTTTGATATTTTTAAATTTTCTTGTACTAGTCATTTTTTAAATATTTTTAAATTTTATTAATTTTTTATATTAATAGTGAGAGCATAGGTATTACGCGTTTTATACGTTTGTTATAAAGAATTTATTTTTTATTAAAAAAAAAGTCGTGCAACTTTCTTTTTCACATTTATTTAGGTTTTTTGGTTTTACTACAAAAGAAATTCCGTTTTTTTTATTATAATTATTAAATGTATATAAATAAGTAAGGTTTTTTTATAAACTTAAGTATAATTGAATTTTTTTTTTTTTTTGATTTTATTGTTTTGACTTAAAAATATGTTTTTAGTTAGCCGTTCCCCTTGCATACACTTTTCTATGACTATGTTTAGCTATTGCTTTTCATTCGTTTCGCAGTTAAATAAAATTTTAAAATTATTATTATTTTTTTGTTTTTAAGTAACAACTATGGACTTATAGTTGTTCTGTCTAGATTTTAGAATTAAAATCGTTTATGTTTAATATAAAGTATTTTTGGTTGGTAATTGAAACTTGTGTAGGTTTTTTGTTGTTCTGCATATTTTTCGCAAATTCGTTAAATAAATAGGTATTTTAATATGTATGTTTTTCTTTTTATTGTTGTTTTTTTCTTTTGTTCTTTAATATAACATAATGTAATAATAATAGTAGTCTTATAATTTACTTAATAGGTTTATGAATTTGGTTTATTTGAATATTTTTTTCTTTGTTTGCTGCAAATATAAAATAATTGCATTTTGTTTTTATAATTTTTTACTGAATTGATTTTCAAATTTATATTTTAAATTAATAATTTTTTAAGTGTTTTCTTATTGCCCCTTTTTTAAGTTTTGAATTTTCTACTATACCACGTAATATTTTAACTTAAATCTAATCTAAATGTTTATACATATCTTCCAGTTGTGGTTTAAAGTAACTCTTTAATTGTGGCCGTTTTGTTTTGAAAGTTGGTGTCAATAGTCCATTTTGCACTGAAAATGGATCAGGATGTAGGTAAATGTCTTTAACCTGTAATGAGAAAAATGCATTAGTAAAGATATAAATCTATATTGAAGAAATTTAGTTTTTTGGCAAGACTGCGATTTCCGTGAATCCTCGATTTAACAATGTTTTCATATAAAACGACCCAAGCTAAGTCGAAAACATTTAATAAAATTTTTCGTTATCTCACTGTGTTTTCGAGATATCGAGGCTAAATTTTCAAAAGAAAATGTTGTTTCGTTCTTAGATCTTTGAGGATCACTGAATTCGAATCCGTCCTCAGAATTGCTTTATAAAATTAGGTTTTTTTTAAATAAATTAACCTTAACCCATTAATGCCCAAAAATTTTTTCACTTTAAAAGTTATTTAAAAATAACCAAAGCAACATTTGACTTTGCAGAACAGATAATTAACAATTTGAATGTTTTCCCTTTCATTCAAAATCAATTGTTTGTTAGTTTGTGTCAAGTGCTCGCTGCAGTGGTTGTTTTAAATTGTGTCTTGTGCGCGAAGTGAAAAATTTTGCAATGCCGCGGTACCGCAGGTAAACAATCACCTTTGATTGCTATTTGGGTGTATCTTTTTGAAAATTTTTTTACATAGTTTTATTCTAGAGAGATTAATTAATATTTTAAAATCAAAAACATTAAAATCTGTGCAAAATTAAAAGAGTTGTGATGATTTGAAAAACCAGAATGCCGTACGGCACCGCTGGGCAATAGCTAGCGAAAAATTTTTTTTTTTTGTAAGTGCCGTACGGCATCGCTGGGCATTACCTAGCACGAAAGTTATTGTTTCTCTATGTGTCGTACGGCACCGCTGGGCATTAGCCAACAATACATGTTGTATGTAAGTGGGTGTTTTCTTTCATCACAACACAATTTGTATAGTATAAAATCTACATGTTGAGTTTTTATTTTTGGCTTTTAAGGAATAAGTTTTAATTATCGAGCCATTTGAATGCTTTATTGCATTTGCTAACAAGAGTTTCGCCTCAGCAGGATTTAATCCTTGCAGTCGAACATACTATTACTTTTCTCCTTAATTATGCTATAATCTCAGTTTATAGCTTTCTTTTGACTAGTTAGTGATAAACAATATATAATTTAATTGTTTGAAGTACATACAAGGACATTTTTTATTAAAAAGAGAAAAGTTTTCCTGTTACATAAAAAAAAATAAATGTGTATGAATGCCCAGCGGTGCCATACGGCACCCAGTCACTGAGCCGCTCCTGAGCAAGGTATAGCAAATTTTTTTTTTACAAATATAGTTTGAGGTCTGAAGGCTCCATCCTGAAAATTTCAACTTTCTATCTACCGTGGTTCCCGCTGGGCACTAATGGGTTAACTATTTTTGCCTATATTAGAGGTTATATATCATCACGAAAATTTTTTTTCTCAAAAAAACTGTGTTTAGGATCTTAAAATGCTAGCCTTTCTCTTCCAAGTACCGTTGAGTTTATGAGATATCGCATTTTGAAATATTTGAGTTTATATTGTATTTAACAATACATTCAAAATCCCTAAAAGCTGGCTAAAAGTCGAAATCATTAAAGTTTCGAGACGAAATTTTTTTACCTGTGCGGATTCAAAATGGCGGACGATTTGCGTAAATATTCAACCAAATCTAACAAAAAAATTTACTCGGGGTCACTGATTCCGAATCTGATATTAGATTTTAAAAAAACAAAATGGCGGGTTCGAAATGGCAAAAAACAACACTTGCACAATTTTTATATCTAATTTCAAAATTTATTTCAAAACTTTAAGTTTGATAGAGTTGTGTGCAACGTTAATTTGATCTACATAAGAATGGGTTTTAGATTCCTTTATCATGGAGTATAAGTTGTATAATAATATAAAAATTTTATCATCTCGGACGAGCATCACATATTGACACTTGGTCAGCAATATGAGTTAAATTTTCCTCTGGTGGCTTCAGAAAAAACCGTCAAAAAGGGCAAAAAAAGGCACCTCAATTTTTTTATATGTCTTAGAAAAGGTTTCAATCTTCTTAAATCTGAAAAATCTTGGTGGTATGACGTGGTATAAATTAGTTCTGGGCTTTTTTCATAACCATTGCAAACTGATTTTGTCATATAATTTGATTTTAAGTTAATCACAATTTACGCAAAAGTATAAATTATTGCAAGTTTTCAATATAGAGGTTCGATAGTATTTTCTTTTACAAAGAGATTCCACATTCTAACATTAAAATCGGTTCAGTTTTACAGCAACTACACAATTTTTACAGTGAAAATTAAATTTTTACTTTCAACTCACAGAATTTTTCGTCTGAGAAGCGTATTTTTGGAGAGACCCAAAAAGCATTTTAGGAATACCTGGATCTTTCTTATAAATTTTTTGAGGTCTATAAACATCTGTTAGACAATACTGTCCATAAAAAGTTAGTTTAAAATAACTTATTTTTTCGACTTTTGGCCAGCTTTTTTGGATTATGAACCAGTGTGCGTCGAATTAAAACTACAACTAGACATCTACATTTTTCATGTTTTGAGAAAAAAGCCTTTTAAGTTTTTTGAAATTTGTTTTTTGTATGGGATTTTGCAGTTTTCTTCTTTTTATTCTTTTTATAAAATTGGATGGGTGCTACATTTCAAAAACCGACTAGACTAAGGCATAGAGCCGTTTTTTCTCCATGTTTCTATATTCTTAACTCAAAGCACCAATATATGTAGATATCTAGTTGTAGTTTTAACCCGACGATATGTAAGACCTAAAAATTTCAAAATGCGATATCTTGAATATTTACAAAACCTGACATGATTAAGCAATTCTGAGGCCGAATTCGGATCCAGCGTCTCTTAAACTACGCGAAATTACTATTCTCATTCAAAATACATTTTTCAAGTCGAGCTGTGTTATTATTCGAAGTGTACGGATTGCACTGCTACCTTTAAGATCTTTTGTGAGGCTTTTCCCAACCAGAACAGTTCTACACTATTTTCTAAATCTCGGCACTGCTGTGAGATTAATGTTATCTAAGTCATTGGGATCTAAAATCACTGCAACTAGGTACTTAATTCTGGGTGTCACCGCAACAGCTGCTCTACTGTTTCCAAGTCCTCTTAACAGAGTCTACAAGAATCGTCGTTTATCAGACCCCATTTTCTTTAGGTGGTAATTAATTCTACAGTTGGCTGACAGTTTTTCAGTGTAGGTTTAAATATCTTTTCCGCCGAAGCTTAAACTGGCTTCCAACTTTACACGTTTTGAATCGATTAGCCTTTTCTTCTGCCGCCCTTTTGGTCTCCTCAGTAGTTGCACTGAAATAAGTTGTTTTTGAAAGTATTGTTCAATCCGTAGAGGGAGCCTATAAAAGTATTAAATGCCCGTCTCTTGGCTAAGCAATCTGCATTTTTGTTGCCTTCATGTGCCTCATGTTCTGTTATCTGGACTAGTGTCTCCTGGATAAGGCTTGGCAGATTTCAAAACACTCCTAGACTAGCCTTAAGTATATTGAAAAGCCATTATAGATTTTAGAGTCGCTTGACTGTCCACAAAATTCCATATGCCGGTTCTGAAAGTACCCCTGCGTGGACATTCTCTGGCGCACAATTCTAAAGCGTGGACCTCCATGTGAAAAATGGTAGCAAGTAAAGTAGTCTGAGAGCAGCGAAGAAGCAACCTTCCTTTCTTAACCATAAAATGAAGAAAACTGAGCCCCGTTAGAGTTCCTAGAACAACTTTCGGGCACTTTCTTAATGCCTGTTTAACATTTATGCAAGCTATTTAAAATACTTTTCTTTTGACACCAATTTTTTTCGGATCCTTTAAGGAGAACTTATCAACTTACAGTGATTTTATAAAAGATATACCCGAATATTCTAATGGCAATGACTCCGAAACTAGGTCTGAGGGACACCTTTTGTTTTTGTTGTACTAATTTTTTTCTAAATCCCGTAAAAAATGTCGGCAATTATCCGTAAGCTAGACTTTTGCTTCTTTTGTGAAATCATCGTCAAATCACGGGTTCACGAAAATCGCAATATCCCCAGTTATTAGAAAAATGCCTTTTTTTTGCGTACGAAATGCAGACCATTTTTCTTATTTTCGTAACTTACCTGTTCGAAAGACTTTAAGCCGCTCTTCTTGCCCCATGCTAACATATCTGTATGTATCAAGGTCTTAACTTGTTGGTTATTGCACAGCACCGATAGTGTACCACGTACTTGATTATCGATTGCCCATTGTTTTAGTACATCGACATCAGGAACGACAACCGCTACAATACAGCTCTGTAAAATGGAATTGGAGCATAGCATTAGTTTTAAGAAAACACTAAACAGAAATTTATTTCATTAACCTTTAAACTTTCGCCATAAACAAACACTTGATTGACATATTGACTCAATAGGTAAATATTTTCAATTTTCTCCGGCACAATATATTCACCCTGGCTTAATTTGAAAATGTGCTTGCGACGATCGATAATGCGTAGCGTGCCATTTGGTAACCATTTGCCAATATCACCAGTATGATGCCAACCTTCGGAATCAATTGCCTCGGCAGTTCTTTCAGGATCTTTGTAGTAGCTGAAAAGAGAATTAAAAGGTTTTCAAATTTAAGTTTTAAAGGATTGATCTCTTGTACTTTTAACATTGATATTTTGATTACAAAATTTGAAGGCAAAGCCTAAAAGTATGCAGTTTAATAAAAGGAAATTTGCCGATATACCTTTATTTTTATTGTATGCGATTTTGAAGATTTTTTAAAGCATATTTATAGGCACTCCTCAAAAATATAATAGATCACAAAAGCCACTCAAATATATAACTTACCCATGGAATACATTTGAACCGCGTACACAAACTTCACCAGTATTTTGATTGGCATAATACTCCATTTCGGGAACGTCCACAAGCTACAACATTAAGTAAAGTTCAATAAATCACTGCCATAATATTTTTAAGAATTATGCTCACCTTAACTGCATTACATGAAACCGGAGGTCCCACATGATTCGGCACATAATCACCCTGTACGGTCATTGTTATGGCACCAGTACATTCGGTCTGTCCGTAACCTTCAACTACCAGACAACCAAGCGCACAGCGCATAAAAGTCAATACATTGCCAGCTAAGGGGGCCGAACCGACAACCATAAGGCGCAAATTGCCACCAAAAGCTGTAAGTATAAAGGAAAATTCACGGTTGACTCAAGAAATTATTCATTCAAATAAATCACTCTCACCCAGATGCACCTTCTTGAACACCAACTTATCCCAGCAACCATTCCTTCGCAATATGCCCTTCGAGATTTCACTCTCCTTCGCTTTCATGCCCATATTGAAAAGTGTACGCTTAATCGTTGACGCTGTAATTTCATTTTGTATTTTATCATAGACACGGTTCAGTAGGCGTGGCACTGCTGGCATTACTGTCGGCTTCAACATTTTCAAATCATTGGTCAGTTCCTTGATATCGCCGGAATAGAAACCCACACAGCCACCTACATAGTAGATGCCATTTTCGCAACAACGTTCGAACATGTGCGCCAGTGGTAGGAATGAAATCATAACGTCACCGGCGCGTATACGATGATCACCCATTTGTAGAATGACCGCGCAGACACCGGCCACCACATTGCCATGCGTCAGCATAACACCCTTTGGATTACCCGTTGTACCCGATGTATAGCAAACAGTGCAAAGATCGTCGCTTGTTGGCGTCACCTCGGGATGATTACCTTTGGCGCCCAATTTTTCAACATCAATAAACGAGAAAATCTGTATACCACGACTACGTGCACGTTCCAATGTTGTCTGACGTATCGGTTTAATGGCGACCAATATTTTTAGCGAACGTGGCGCCTTATCCAACAGTAGTACGGCTTTGGCATCATCTTCTACGATGACAATTGTCATCTCTGTTTGGCGTATGATAAAAGCACAGGCATCTGGTCCAAGCGTGTCATACAGTGGCACCACAACTAATGAATAGCAGTAGCAACCCTGTTCGTAGAGTATCCATTCGGGACGATTTTGTGAATAGATACCAATCAATTGTTTGGGTCGTATGCCAAGTGCAATCATGCCGGAACCAAAGTTTTTAGCGCGCAGTAATGCTTCGTCATAGTTGATCCACTGTGGGGAAAGAAAAGAGAGAGAGAGAGTGAATTAATGCTGAAAATGTTAAATGAAAATGTCGAAAGGCTTTACCTGATATGCTGATGTGAGTGTTTCGCGCCAGCCCAGACAAGGTCCATTGTTGGAGGCATAGGCGCCTTCGCGAAATGTTTGATACAGCGTGCGCACATTTTCGGTAATGTAACTGACGAATTTGCCATTTTTTGATTCTTTATAAAATTTTGAAACATGTATTTGTTCGGGACCCTAGAAAAGATGCATGAAACAGAAATAGAAACAGAGAGAAATGAATTAAATGATGAATTTTACGTAATGCAAATGAAAAGCAAACGAAGTTGATATTGACAATTGTGAAAGAAGGTGGACAAGTAGGAATGAGTCGAGAGAAGACTTCTGTACATATTAAAGGATATAAATGTCACAGAATTCAGAATTAAGTATAAATGGAAATTGAAAAATTATGTTTAAAAAAGCTCACTCGCTTTTTTTATTGCTCTTAACTTTTCCTTTCATGTATGACTCAACTTCGCAAGCCGAGAGCTTAAATATTTAAAAAAAATCTTTTGGCTCAAAAGTGCTTCTTCGGCTCGCAAATGAGCCCGCAAATAAAAAAAAACTCGTGAGTCATAGCAGTAATTTAAAAATTTTCGTAATTAACGGAAATGTCCAAAGAGTTCATTCAAAACCAGAGCTCAGACTGGTTCAAAGTTTGACTGTTTAGTTCGACTTCCGTTCGCACGCTAATAGCTTTAACTTTTCACCAGAATACTCACGGCTCCTAAGTTAAAGAAATTATCCCAAAGGTACCAAACAAAGGAATACTCCCCAATCGAAAAAGTTCTCACGTGCAGAATATGGATTTTCAATTCTCTGAATGACCACGTCCAATTGTTGAAAATAAATTCTAGATAAACAGTATACGTTTGGATATGAAATTCGGAAAAATTCGAAAAAACATTGGTATCTGAAATTTCCGAATTTTTGTGGATGTATTTTAAAAAGGACCTCTAAGGCAATATTTTCGCAAGTGTTGCACATCACGTCGGGTTGAAATATATTTTGAATATGACTCAGGGTACACTGAACTCCCAAAAGGAGTGTTTTAGCTCTAGTTTTCAGAAAAATTGGAGTCGTACCAATCGAGGTAAAAGCTGGGAAACTTAATTCAAAAGAAGGCTAAAGTAGATTTTTACATGATTTTTTGGATCTAAATACTTGATCAATGTCTTATTATATTCAGTACAATTCTGAGCTTATGGGAGGTTTGAGCCACCCTTTCTCCACTCTAATTTGGAATTCGGAAGAAGTCAGACAGCCGACAATAGCTGTGAATTTTTTAATTTTTTGTAGGTAGCTTTTGGAGTATTTTCGCAAACAATTGTATTGTCACGAAAAATGTGAAGAAGAGAAATAGTGGGGTGGTGAGCTACTTTTCGTTGTTTTTTTTTTAAAAAAACAATTTTAATTGTCGGAATATTATGGAATTAGGAAAAATCGTTCAATTTCTGAATTTTTGGGGATGTTTTTTTTTCATAGAAGACTGCAAAGAGAGTACATATTTCGAAAGCAATTATGTATACTAGTATCGCCGATGGCCAAATTTTGGCCTTTTACTTAAAGATAGACACACTTTTTCCGAGTATCGTTTGGTAAAAAAGAAAGCCAAAATATTGATAATTCATTAATCGTAGTAATCTTTTTTGAATGTAGCAGGCTCAGTGTATCTCCAAACCGAATAATATAAAAATTGATGTAGTGCTTGTGCCGAAAATATCTAAAAACATCCCAAATATCGGTATGAGTCTAAAAGTATCGAAAAACATCTAAAATGTCGCTAAAAGTCTAAAAGTATCGAAAAACATTCAAAATATCGAAAAGAGCTCAAAAGTATCGAAAAAAATCCAAAATATTGGTAAAAGTGCAAAAGTGTCGAGAAACATCCAAAATATCGATAAAAGTCCAAAAGTATCGAGAAACATTCAAAAGACGATAAAAGTCCACAAGTATCGATAAAGAACCAAAATATCGGCAGAAGTTCAAAATTATCGAAAAACATCCAAAATATCGGAAAAGTGCAAAAGTATCGAAAAACATCCAAAATGTCAGTAAAAGTCCAAGTGTGTCGAAATATCGGTAAAAGTCCAAAAGTAACGATAAAGAGCCAAAATATCGGTAAGATCCAAAATTATCGAAAAACATCCAAAATATCGGAAAAAGTCCAAAAGCATCGAAAAACATCCAAAATATCGGTAAAAGTCCAAAAGTATCGAAAAAATCCAAAATGTCAGTAAAAGTTCAAGTGTGTCGAAATATCGGTAAAAGTCCAGAAGTATCGATAAAAAACCAAAATAACGGTAAAAGTCCAAAAGTATCGAAAAACATCCAAAATGTCAGTAATAGTCCAAGTGTGTCAAAATATCGGTAAAAGTCCAAAAGTATCGATAAAAAACCAAAATATCGGCATATGTTGAAAAGTACCTATCGAAAAATATACAAAATATCGGTTAAATTCCAAAAGTATCCAAAATATCGAGCAAAGTTCAAAAGTATCGAGGAACATCTTAAATATCGGTGCAGAACGTTGACAAAGTGCAACGAAACAGGTTTCGTGCAAGCAAGAGAAAAACAACAACAACAAAATTTCTCTTACTCCACTGTCTCATACACTTGCTTAACAACACAGCATAGCACTGTGGGTGCTGTTGTTGTTGTAATTATATGGGAAACTTTGATCCTGTTTTTAAATGCCTTAATGGCAACTTATGAGGATCATTTTTAGTTTTGTGCTTTCAACACCACAGTACCTTTCATATATAAAAAAATATCGAAAATCTGTTAAAAAAAGCCTTCACATATTTATATATAGATTACCATATAGAGTAATTTAGGGTAATGTGGTTACCTTTTTCTTTTTTACCAATTTCTACCAAAGTAATGGTAGTAGGTTAGCTTGGTCAATTTATTTGTATTAGTTATTCTATTGTTTTTACTATTTGGTAATTTGTATACTATAATATTAACATTTTCAAGCGTGAGGCCAGTTAAATTGAAAGTACCTAAAAATAGCTGAAAAAGAAAAGTGTCGGGTAATGTGGACCACCCTGTCCATTTCCTAAAGTTTTACCGTTATTCGCAATTTTTGTTGACTTAAAGTTTAGTAGTATTTTTTTGCTATGAAATAGCTTTATAGGCTTATTAAAGAATATTTTTTAGTAAGATAAACCAAATTCATACTAAAAAGTGAATTATACGTAGTATTAAGGGTTACCGAATTATACAAAAAATAGTACTCCACATTACTCAAACTCGGGTGTCCCACACATGTAATTAGCTTTTTAAGGTGTAATAGTAATCAGAGTTGATATTAGGTGATAATATGGGGTAGTTCACATTACCCGAATATATCACTTTTTTAAAATAATCATTGATTATATAAAAGAAATGTAAAATCAGACTTGCTGATGCAATTCTTCGTTGAATAATAGTTTCATAATTGCATTAGAGCTATTTGAATTTTAGATAACAGAGTTCTGAGGAAGTTACAATTTAGTTATTCGCAGAGTACTACAAATAAGTCAACTTGACCTCACAGCATATGCTAAGAAATTGCAGATGAATAATTAGCATAATAGAAAAGCCAAAGAGCGTAAAGCATATGTTTTTCGCGTTTTAATGTGCGCAAATAACCAGAAATGTTGTACAGTCTTTAATATGCATCACATTACCCGCATAGTCCACATTACCCTAAATTACTCTACGATTCGAACAGTTCGAAAAGATATCCTTTACTTCATAAAATACTATTTTTTAATTCATACGAAAGCATATACAAATAAATATATCTAATAGGTATATGTATTGCAGTATATTTATTGTTTTTATAATAAAATTGATTATTACATTATGTAATTAAACAAATTCATTCAGTTTATTTAAAGAAATTTTGAATTTATTTTTAAAATAAGTAGAAATGATAATAAAAATTCCAATATAATTGAATTGGCAATAAATAAACCAAACACTTGCGTTTATACAAGGCAAGTGCTAATTTTATATCAAAAATAAAAAAAAAAATAAAAAAATAAAAAAAAAATTGTCTAAAAAGTTTGTTTATAAAATTTTCCAACTTTCAGCTCTATTCGATTATTTTGTTTTTTGAATAAAAACACCCACATAATAAAAATGGCAAAATTATTTTGTTTTTAGCACAATTTTCTGGTGATCTCAAAATTAAACAATGAATGATAAAAATTTGAATTTATATATTTTTGTTTATATAAAAAAAACACACACAAAATATCTGTATTGAAGTTACTAACGATAAAACTGAAAGCCAAATTGTAATAAATTCTATTGCTTGATTACTTAAGTGAATTTTTATTTATTTGATTTTCTTTTTGAAAATACATACCATATTCCATAAATCAGCAATGTGCTGATGGATAAAAATCTATTTACCTCATTTTGTTTATTTGATTTCAAATAAAATCAAGTGTATTTTAATAAGAAAATGCTGCATAAAAATTTTTTGTTTATTTTAAATTTTCTCATATCACGTGAAATTTTTACGCATAGTTGGTTGGAACTAAAAATTTTTTGTTATCTCAATATTTAACTAATTGGAATTAAATAAGGAAAAAAACGAAAAATCATATTACAAAAATAAAAATTAATAATTGATCTGCTATGTCGACATATGTTTGTTTTTGTATTAATAATTTCAATGTAAACAAAAATTGCATTACATTGTACAATTTAATAACAAATGTTTCCGTGAATTTTGAAAATATGTATAATCAGACAGTTTGTTCTTCCACGAAATATTAATAATATTCTTCTTCGAATATATCTTTTGTTTAACTCACAGAAGAATTGTTTTAGTTTGTGGTGTAACATATAGGGGGTTATCGGGAATCAATATTCCCGGGGAATTTTACTCAAACTGCTATAGAGAATGCAAGGCAGTCTGAGAAAAACTCCCCGGGAATATTTATTCACGATAACCCCCATAGTGTTCATATAATAATAGCTCAAAGTTGGCTCAATCTCGGCTAAATTCAAACGAGGTATAAACTGAAGAAACATTTTAATAGGCCCATATCTACCTAAGCTTGAAACATTTCCTCAATGAAACACCTTTCATACATATGTATTGGTGGTATTCGAATTAAAGAGACTCAGCGTACAAGTATTGAGGATGTTGGAGAACATACAGTTAGCTTTGGTTATAGTGTGAATCTTTTCGTCAGTAAACGGTTGGCATAATCATTTATGAACTGGGAACCGGTTAATAAAATAATAATGCGAGTTTAAAGGCGGTACCAGAAAAATTACTACAATATATTATGAACATTTGCTCTAAATGAACGGCAAACTAGGGACTTATTGCTTAGGTAATAATATTCCCATCAAATACTATCTCTTGTGTTGACTTTAATTTCTTTAGTTATACAATACTTTGATTTCATAACCCAGAACAAGGAAAAGACAATGATTTTGTAGACGCCAAGGAATGTGTCTCATCGAAAATCCATCTTACAGAAGTCAACAAAATAACTGGAGAACAAGAGAAAAAAAAAATGGAGTAGAATATTTCCCTTAGGTGGGAAGGGTATACAATTCGGACAAAGTAGGACGTTTAAATTTCGTGTATTTTTGGGACACCAATTAAAGAAAGAGACGAGGGCTGCCCTTTGATGAGAAGGGTATGTAGTTCGGATAAAGTCAAACAATCATAGAGGTCTGAAATTCATGAATTATTGGAGCATCTTTTATAGAACCAAGATCTTAGATGATAAATGTTTAAAACAATTTAGAGTAAAACGGAATGGTATTGTTCAAAGTCGGACAATCCTGAATGCTCTGAAATTCCTAAATTTTTGGGAGATCTTTCATAGAGACGAAAGCTTAGCTGTTAAATGTTTGAAAAACCAAGAGAAAAAAGAGTACGTGGGAAGGGTATGTGTTTCGAAAAAATTCAGACAATTAGTATTGGTGTGATATTCCCGAAATTTTTGGGACATGGACGAGTTGTTAAATATTCAAAAAAAAAAAAAAAAAAATAAATAAGAGCAAAAAAGGAGCAGCCGCATATTTCCTTTAGGTAAAAATTATATATATTTCGGGCCAAGTCGGACAATCAGGGCTAGTCTGAATATTTTGAAATTTGGCGGACGTCTCTTATACAAATAATGAGGGTTAACAGTCTTATATAAGGATTTTGTTCGCCAAGGTTTTTTGATGTCAACAATCCAATTTTTGACATGCAGAACCAGATGATGGTCTCTGTAAAGCTTTTGATTGCACTAGTCGTGACATTCAAAATCACGCGAACGCTTAAAGTGTTTTTCTAAAATGTTTCGCTTTGACAAATTCAGAAATTTTGGTGTCCCACAAGTTGTTATTCTAACTCCGTACAAATCAAATGATAAAAATGTAAAAATATAGAGCTGGAAGAAATATTTTGGCTATTTGATGCCATTGAAAAACTGACACTACACCTTTTCCTGGAACTGCGTCATAAACTTGAAAACAGCGCTTTCTGCAACTTCAAGCAAGGAAACTTAGCTCGAAATTTTCAGGGTATATGAGCAATTCGAACATCGGATTCGGACTCAGCGCACCAAAATACATATGGATAGATGTGTCTGGTTCATTGTACAGACCACTTTCTATTTTTTGTGTACTGGCTTTATCAACGGAAGTCCGTCATTTTCATCATATGAGACCTCTAAGTTATGTATCTTCAAAAAATATCACAAAGCTTCTTATTTATATAAAATAAGGAAAAGTCAAGCTTAACTTGGGCTTAGCGCGCTATGCAGTGAATAGAGTTTAAGGAAACATTTAATATATTCCACAAACTTATAGAACAACCCCTGTATTGAAAAACGCCAGCAACTTCAAAAATTCATTTTAAAAAACAAGCTGACCGAACTCTTAATTATGCTGCTTTTTTAAAAATAAACTTTGAAGAAATTTATTTTAAAAGTTTTCGGTTTTTCTGAATTTTCTGAACATCCCCAGTTTTGTACAGCAGAAAATAATGAGTAATTTAAAGACAAAATAAAACTGATCGATCAAATGTTTTTGTCAGAATACAATATATGATATAGAGGAAACAAATTAATGAACTACGAGTACAAGTACAAAGTGCTATGTAAAGACTACGGGAAAGTATGGGGTAGTAAATGATGAACTACATACAAGTAAATCAAACTGAAAACTGAATGAACTGAACAAAATGTGCTGTTTTTTTTTTAATGCTTTTGATTAAATTTGTACAACAACATTTTGCCTACCCTGCGATTAAAATCCTGACGAGGATCATATTTTATCTAAAATTTAAAAAGTAAAAAAACAAAATATAAAAATTGCTTAAGTAAAAAGTTAAATTAAAAATGTAATTTGCTAATTAATTAATCAAACATATGGGCAATTAATGTAACTAATTATAATTAGAACTAATAATGTATGCAAATGCAAGAAAATCATAATTATAAAAAGATAATTTCTGGCACTGTGCTGGTGTTTTACCTTTAAGGTGTCACTTTGTTCTGACATTTCAATGGGGGGCCGTATTGTGGTGATTTGTCCGCAGCACGACATTTTTTAGCAGTGTTTGTTGTACTTATTGTGGGGTAAAAATAATATTTATATTTTTTTTTTAAATTTTTTTACTATTTCAATGCAGGGTTTTGCTTTCAAATATTTACAAATGCAGTTAGTTTCTTTTTTTATGTATAAAACTTTGTTTTATTTTTAAATTATTATTTATCTACACATATTTTAAGTTTTTTTTTTTAACTTTTATTTTTTGTTTTACTTTGAACTTTTTGTAGAAGTTTTTTTTTTGTATATAAAACTTTTAAAATTTTTTATTCATTATCAATGCTTAAATTTAGTGTGTTTAAAATTAGAAAAATTAAAAAGAAAAAAAAAATTTTTTTAAGTATTTAACACATCACGTTGACATTTCCATGCCGACGTCATATTTTTTTTTATATTTTGTTTTTTATTTTTTTTCTTTTTTGCTCGTGTTTGTCAGCAATTTGTTTTTACGCGCACCATTTCTCACATATTTTTTTAAGTTGTCATCACTGAATTTTAGTTTTTGGTTTTTTTTTTATTTTCAGATATCTATATATTTCCATTCGAAATCTATGAGTGTTACTGTGTCGTCCCTCATCATTTTCTTTTTTTTTTTTTTTTTTTGATTTTTAGTTAAAATATCATAAAAATATCATTCAAATTTTCAAGGTTAAAGACAATGCTGGTGGCATTATACCCACAAGAAAGTGTGGTTTTAGAAACACATTAAAACTAAATACCTTACATACTTATAATAAAAATTTTAGTACTTCAAATTGTTCATTTTTATTTGAAATTAATTTGATATAATTTTTATAATTTTTACAAAATGAATGCTAAAGAAAGATTAAAAATTAAATAAATATTATTCCTTCTTTTATACTAAAATTTTTCATATTTTCGCATAGCTTACTTGGGAAATATCTTAATATCATACACGGAAAAAATTTTTGAATTGGTCATACTCTCCGGAAACCTTACAGCAAAGTCTGTTGCTAGGCCCTTGAGAGAAATCCACGAAGCAGAGGAGGACGTGGTAAACCGAGAAACGCCTGAAAAAGGTCGCTGGGTAAGGAAATCCAAAAATCGGGAAAGTCGTGAAAGTCGTGATAAGAGATAAAAGTCATCGCAAAGGAAATTTGCTCCTCCTAGGAGTTACAGGAGTATATATACATATGTACATATCAAGGGAGCAGTTTTGATCTCTCTGAAAAAAGTTCAAAAACTTAAAATATTTTGAAGCAGATTCTCTTTATCTAAAATTTCATCTGTTTTACAGAAAAATTAGCAAAAAATCATTTTTTTTTAAACGATTGTTTAATGTCAAAAAATTTCTAATGTTGGCATGCTTCTACATGTCGGTATGCCTAAGTTCCACTCCTATAAACTCCCTTTATGCTTTTGTCGGGTTATGTCCTGCGTTTTTGAAGAAATTAAAAAAATATGAAATGAAAGTAGATGATTTTTATAGATTTTTGATTGCTGAATCCGAATATAACCTCTAATTTGCTCTATCACGTCTGAGATCGGAGTTATCCTTTATTTAAAGTGCAAGTAAAGCTATTTTCAGCCATGGCGTACGTCCTGAAAGCAGTCTTGTTCACTTTTGACAGCGGCCCTGAGCTTCCTATTTAAAGAGCACTTTTAACTTTTTCAAGTGAATCATTAGTTTCCGAGATATCATCGATTGAAGTAAAGTTGTCGCTAATCCCTGTAAAGGACAATATATTTAATTTATATACCATTACTTCAATGGATGATATCTCGGAAAGTAATGATCCAGTTGGAAAAATTACGCTTTAGAGAAGAAGCTCAGGGCTATTCAATGCCGCTGTCAAAAGTGAACTAGACTACTTTCAGGATGTACACCATATGTTTGAAAATAGCGTTTTCTGCACTTTAAATCAAGGCTTACTCAGATGTGATGGAGCAAATCGGAGGTCATATTCGGATTCAGCGAGCAAAAATCTATAAAAGTCACCTACTCTGATCTCATACTTTTTTTCATCGCAGGACTGTGTTATTATTGACCTAGAAGTCAAAATGTTATCAACGGACTTATTTTGAAACAAATCAGAGCTAAGACTGCTAAGGCCCTCGCGTTATTGCTTTAATAAAAAACTTACTCTCTTAAGTTCTAGAGCGATATCTTTGACCCGTGGCTAAACATTGTAAGATCCGTGAATTTTTGATCTATACGTTTTTGATGCATACACTTTTGTCCATCTACTTTTGATTTCTGACATTCTCGGTAAATCAAATCACATAAAATTTTGAGACTATGTTGGAAAATTTGCCAACATATTCCAAGCTGACTCTTTAGCCGTTTACAAATATGTTAAAGCTGCCCTATGTTTTAATAGTTGAGATGTTCTCCGACAGCCAGGCGGTCATAAATGATCTAGATTTGACTATTAAAAACTCTGTTTTAGTTTTAGAGGATCGTAAAGTATTTCGCTTATAAATCTAGTTTGGTATTATTTACTGTTATTTTACATACGACTATGCATTCTTTTACCGAGGCAAATGCCAGATGGAGAGCCTTAGAAACTCGCTGGATTTCCAAAACAATCTGGCCTAAATTTAACAACGAATTTGTTGTTATTGATATTGGCTCCATGCTCAACTACCTCAATAGGACAAACTGGATATAAATATACTTTTCAGTTTCTTCTAAAAGACCAACCTAGTCCCTGATAACCCCTCCTACCAACCAGCCCGTTCAATTATGTTGTGTTAAAACGGCACTAATAGTGGTACTTAGGCTCTAACTCTATAACTAACACTCTAACTAAACCTATGAAACTAATGAGATTCAATTGTGAAAACTCCTGACAAAGAGTGGGCTTCAAAAATAATTATTAATGTTGTGAGAACAAAGTTTTGTTCGACGTTAGACTTAACAAGAAATGTCGATGATGAGTTCTTTCTGTGTTTTTCGCACGCGATCAGTACTATAAATGTTTGGTAATTCTTGTAGGGCTTTTCCCGCAGTGTAGGAATGCAGGAAAAGAACAGAAAAAGAAAACAAAAGAATAACGCTTTATAGCAAGTGGTCAATTAGAGAAATACTTTGACTATTTCTGCCCCAGACAACTAACTATACGTTTCAATAAGACAAACAAAACATACTACAATATAAAATGCTCTTATATTTTATTTTATTTTGTTATTTTTTTTTTTTCTAAATTTTATGCAAACCTAAATATTTATTTTCATCAACATGAATTGTCGAGTTTTTCACAAATAAAACTACATAACGTATGTAGCTGTTTCTGTGTTTTATATATGTACTAACATAACATAACAAATTAAATTTTATTCATTCATATATCAAATAGTATTAAAATGTTTGGCTAAAAAAACAAAAGAAAAAAATATACACGAATCAGTTGTTAATATCTTTGACAATTCAGCCGAGTGTACTAAATAAAATGGGGTTTATAGCGAAAAATTGTACAAGAAAAATTTGTGAATTTAAAAATTTTGTCTTGCGTTTTTTTATTCAACTTAATTTATTTTAATTTATTTAATGCTATTTTGATATTTTTGCAAATATTTTTTTTTATATCATTTAATAATTTTTCACATTCATAAGAATATTGAATTTTTTAACAATAAGAGTGCGTCAGCTTTTTTAAGATACATATAATTTGTTTGAGATAATGTCTGTGTGTAAAGAAATCAAAACTTTTGCTTTTACTTCTGGCGAGATTTATTTTAAACCTTAGTATGAACCTTGACAGGACTACCAAGTGGCACGCCCTTAATTTTGATAGTAGGCATAAAATGTCATTTAGAAAAAAAAGCATATATAAGAAAATCTTTAGAAGATAAGATATAACCACTTTAATTTTCCCGCTTATGACATTCTCTGTCAAAAAAATATTTTACGGCCGGTCAAAACGGATAGGTATTAACATCTAGATTTTTAAAACTCGGCACAGCTAAATCTACGGTGCAAACGTGGGCGTGATCTAGTGATGAGCAAACCAAGACCATAGCAGTCTTAGTCTTGGTCTTAATCTTGGACAATTCGTCTTGGTATTGGTTTTGATATTGAGTCTTGGTCTTAATCTTGGGCATTAAGTCTTGGTCTCGATGTTGGTCTTGAAAAAATTTCTCAAGATTGTTGAGTATTTAAAATTTCCAAACCTTATTTTTACAAAGCAGTTGGGTTTTTTTTTGGGAGAAGGGGTCAAACTGATTCACAAAAACAGGATATAATGAGTTAATATGTTTCAAAAAAATGCTCTTTATGTGATTTTGTTATGATCTTTGGACAACGAACTTCATCCAAAACGTGGTTTTGAAGTTAAACATAAGGGTGAAATTTCGAAAATATGTTCTTTTGCTTAATAACAATATATCTCTAGGATCAGATATTTTCTTTTTTTTCCATACCTTGACTCAATGTTATAATTAAAAATGTCGTACGATACACTTTGAGTATTTTTGGGATCTTAATAAAATAAGAACCATGCCATTTAATGAAAAATCACGGTTTGATGTGGTTTTTATTTAATTAGATCTCAAAAATGCTCGAAATGAACCATGCGATATCTCAAATTTTTCATCTTAAGTCAAGGTTTTTTTTTAAAAAAGATAATATCTGATATTTAACATTAGGCATATATTGTTTTTTTTAGCTAAAATAAGCACAAGAAACTTATTTTCGAAACTTCAGCCCACTGTAAAACTTTAAAACTACGTTTTGGATAAAACTTGTCGCAAGGTCTTAGCAAAACCATATAAAGAAAACTTTTTGAAACAAATTAACCTATTATATCCTGTTTTTGTAGGGCTGTTTGACCCCCTTTTTTTAAAAAAAAATATAATTTTTTATAATGGGTTAGCATAATACACAAAATATTCAAGGGAAAATTTCATTATGGATCACTGAAGTCAAGAAATGCTTAAAACATTAGAATAATACATAAGAAAAATTAATTAACATGAGATGTGTCAGATCTTCACTGATTTAGACAATTTTTTGGCTTTCGCGTTGAAGTTTCGACTTTTAAATGTTCGGCAAATATAAGTGAAATTTTATAGCAAATATTTCTGTGGCACATATTGATCCATTATTCCCTTGTTTTAGGGGCCATTTTTATACCTTTTTAAGGTATGGTTAAAAATTACCCATTCGGTGGGAATATAGAGGGTTAAGGCATTCTACAAAAATATTCATCTTAATATCCCGCATCAGTTTTCAGAATACATGATACTTAGGGCACTACTTATATTTCGGGAACTGGCAACACTAATGTCACTAGCTAAAATCTGCCAACACCATAATAAAGTTTGAAATTTTTTAGCATAAACGTACTCATACCGTTTTGATGTACAAGTGCGATTTGTTTTGTTTACAGTGAGTTAAGAAAATCGATTTGGACAAAAAATGGAAATTTCAAGAAAAAGTTTTCGTTGAATTATTTTTCACAAATTTCGATGTGGATTATGTCAACGAGAAGGTATCGATGAACTTAGTTCTTTGTATGGCGATAAAGCACCATCAAAATCCACAGTATATGGCTTGTATAGTGAATTCAATCGTGGTCATAATTCGGTCGCCGAAGAATTCCGTGAAGCCTTACCAAAATCGGTTGTTGTGCCACAAAACATCAATGCAGTGTATGAACTGATAATGCAAGATCGTCATGTGGCATATTGTGAGATAGAAGCATCCTTGCACATTAGTTCCACTTCAATACATTCGACTTCGCATGAATACTTAGTTGTAAAAAACGTGGTGGATACGATTTCGTTTTGAAACTACGCTCCGCCTAGGGACTACTTATACGACCATGGAATTTCATAAAAAAATTGTTGCCAAATTATTTAATATTTAAGGTTGATGACATAAGACAGAAGGGTTTTCTTGAAAACATTTGTTTAAAAATGCTTCCATAAAACTTTTAAACTATTTATTTTCATGCTAGATAGTAATTTTTGTATGAGTTTTTTTTATTTTGTCAGTAAAATTAACGCAAATTATAAAATATAAAAGTGAGTTTGGTTAAATTTTCATAATAACAATTACAAGACCTTTTTATCATGTAATATATGTTCGTCAGCAACTAAAATTATATTGTTAAAAAAAATCACATATGATTTTTTGTATGCAAGTTTTTAAAAACTTATAAATACTTATAATAAAAAATTGTTTATTTTAGTAGGTAAAGCTTTTATTTTGTTGAAAGAAGAACATCTGCTTTGGATTATTAAATATCATAGTTGTTAACTGTTCATTATCCGCATAAATGTCCTTAACACTTTTATGTATTTTTACACTTTGTATTTAAAATGTGTTTTTTTTTCCTCAATGTACTCGTACATTTGTTGTTTATTTTAAGATTTCACCCAATTTACTATTTTTAATATGACAATTTATTCTGCCGCCGCCGCCACGAACATGCGGTGCATTCACCCGCAAATTAATTAAAACACAGAAACATCAAATTTTCTAAATACTTTGATACATCCAAGGTATGTAAACGATTACAAAACCGTTGGGTGTACTAAGTACATAAATACACAGACGACAGACAACGCAGCAACACTCGAATGATTAAGAAACAATTTTGAATTTCTTTTTTAATAAAAAATTTAAATAAAAAGAAAAATTTATATATTGCACATCTTTACGTAATAAAAATTTAATAAACTTTTCACAATAAATTCTGTTTTATTGCAAAAAAATAATTATTTTTTTTTTTTTAATTAAACTTTATTGATTTAATTAAATTTTAATTTGCTTTTTATACATAAATACTTTTGGACTTTTATATTTTAATTTCAAAATTTTTTGCACGTTATTCAGGTGAGTCACGCCTTTAACTTTATGGGGATTTTTATTGAGAGAGCACTAAAATTAATAATTTTTTTATTTTATTTAAATTTTATTCGCGACACGGCGGAGGTTGAAATCGTACTGAATAGAAAATTATTTTGTTGTTGAAAAAAATACTAAAATCGCCTATGTGTAGAAGGAAGAAGATGCTTTTTTGAATACTAAAAACACCAACGATACAAGAAAAAGTATCTTTCATTTCGCACAGATTAGAAAATATCTTTGCGAACGGGGTGAGGAATTTTTATTTTTGTTTTTGTCTTTTTTTGTGAGAAACTTTCTGTCTCAAAGCACAAGAATTGGGTGAAACAATTTATGTTGGTTTCATTTGGTTGTGTAGCTATGACAGTGACAGTGGGCAAGAGGGTCAAACGATTGATGCTAGACGCTATTTTTGCAAAGAGAAGATATATGGGTGAGAACTACTTAATGCCAAAAGATTGTATTTAGAATTTGAATTCATGATTTTGCAAAATTTACTACTTAGGGTAGAAGGGGGAGGTTTCGACACGTGGGAGGCTTCATCAGTGCCAATTTTCGCGATTACTATTCGCACTTTCTTCCGCGTGTAAATCAAAAAGTCTTACTCCTAATGGTACGCAGCTATCATAAAAATTTCTCTGCGCAATTCGGCAAGGGTGCGTAGTTAGTCGTGATTTTGTATTTTTATAGCAAATTGGTGTAATATTTGCTTGTTGCTTTTTGTGTGATACTCGGTTAGTATAATATAAAATTTCCGTTTTTTTTTTTAGCAGATACTTAAATATATTATTACTGTTAATATTACATTTAAGGTTTGCAAAATAAATAAAAGCTAACTGCGAAATTTTGCAAATTTGGAAACAAGTGGATAAGGGAGGATTCGTCAAGTGTAAATGGGAGGATTCGACAACTGAAATTTATACATATGATTCAATTATTTTCCATGAATCTGATTTTTCACAAGATATGGAGTTCGGTACTAATGCCGAGGTACAAATGGATATAGAATCAGCCTTAATCATGTCTCGAAATCGTTCAAAGCTCTGACCTTCCTGATCCGAATGATTTGCTGGATATGGCCCCGATTGAAGACGACATCCCTAATTTTCGTTCTCCCATTGTATCACCGGAAGCAATTCGTCTTTTACTATCTACATTCAAAAGGTTGAAGGTTTCAAAAAATGAAGGAAATCGAGAATTTATATGACTGTCGAAGCCTCCCCAAAAGTGGGAGGTTTCGTCATTTATTTTAACTATGGTTTTTTGGTCACAGTTCCGAAAATAGCGAACATATAGAATTTTTTGTAATTTACAAAAGAAGCACACATATTCGTGCATACTCAGTGTGTATTCAAAAAAACATGCACAATTGCATATGGAAGATATAAGGACTTCCTTATTAGGGTGTCGAAACCTCCCCCTTCTCCCATACTATTCACATTTATCTCATTATATTATTGAATTATTTTTTATCTTTTCAGAGTGTCAAAGGTTTTATACCAGCCTCAATTTCATATTTTGTTTTTTGGTACAACTGTGCCCATTTAAATCTATTCCTGAATAAATGTCTGGTATCATTTAGTTATTATCACTAATCTACCACGCTTATAATGGGAACTGATGCCTATAAAAACTTTTGAAAATTAAATATATCACGCTGTTGCTTATCAATCCATTTCCTAACTTTCTCCAACGAATGCTGCAAAGGAAACTTTTACAAAATAATAACTAAAAGATTTATGTCGAGTTTAATGACTGGCCTTAGTGATGTTTAAAATCCATTTCATCATCTGTTTTCTTTATCGTATGGTATAAAAAAAAAGTTTTTTCAAAAAATAGTTCAAAACATAAGTACTTTCTCGAGTTTCAGCCCCAAAATTCATTTCCAAATTTCCCTCATCGATTGGTGCAAAAAAGAAATTTTGCGTTGTGATATTCAAAATTCTTTTTCTCAAAAAATTGCCTATGCTGATCTGTTCGGAGCTTCAAAGCTCACCTTAAGTCAATATCCAATCTTTCATCATAAATTGACGCAGAAAAAGTTTTACTCAAAAAATAATGCTAAGCTTGCATTTCTGAGTTCTAAGTTCCAAATTTTTCACATCGTCTACTGCCAAAGAATTTTTTTCCAGAAAATCACCCAAAATAGGCTATCCCGGGTAAGGATGTTACGGAGCTTCGTTTCCGGTTCCAAAAGGTAAGAACTTCTGACTGATTTTGACCTCCGACCTCCGAAAGCTTTGAATCGGAAGTTATAATGAAGATTGATTAAAAATTTACAGAGTTGAATTTATTGAAGAGCAATCCAAGATCATACCAGTCTTAGCCTTAGTATTGCAAATTGAGTCTTGGTTTTGATATTAAATCTTCGAAAAGTAGTGGGCTTTTTAAGATGTCAAATTCGGTATCGAGAGATGATTTCATGTTCAAAAAGAGCGTAAGACCCCTCTTAACTATACACGACCAAGACCAAACAGCAGTCGTTGTCTAGGTCTTGAAATTATATCAGCTTTTTGGTCTTAGTCTCGAAAAACTACCATGACCAAGACTAATTTTGCTCATCACTAGTTGAATTGTTCAAAAGAAAGGAAAGGAGAAATGCAATGAAAGTTCCCATAATATATCTATATCTTTTATCTCCGACACCTGTTCTGACTCCAAAAAAATCAAATTTAAAATATTCGGTTACGGTAAAACTACCTCCATAACACCCCTAATCTCAGGTTTTAGCACTTACCTTTGCAATGCCCAAAACTTAATTCTATACTTTCTCCATTGCTTAGTGAACAATACATTTCTCTCCTTAAAGTTACTCAAGACGAGTTTTCTGGATTCAGCGGCTGAAGAAGTTACTTCTTCGAGGTCACTTCCAAACATTCCCCATTCATCGATTAGTGCAAAAGGAATTTCACCAAAAAAAAAAAAAATTCTAAATAGGGTTTGCCGCAGACCCTGGTGATGTTCAAAATAATTTTCTAAAATAACCAAAAAATTTCCCATTAAAAGCCTTTCTGGGGTCGATCATGTCCGAAATTTCGCGAACGAAACTTTTCCAAAAGCAAATAAATGTTATAAAACAGAGATTTTTAGTATTCTTTGCCCATACTGGTGATGTGCAAAGTTAAATTTCAAGTTTTTACAATCGACTCGTGCCAAAGATATATAGCAAAGATGGCTCATAGCACAAAATATAGTCCTTTCCGTTGTTTGGGATGAATTCATGATACTTTTAGCTCTGAGAATATTTGATATCATTCAAAATACTTCAAGTCTATTTGCCTGACATACTCTGTTTTTATGAGAAAAATGCCGATCTTTCACACAAACTGACTATTGAACGTCGGGAGTATCTTAGATGCTTTTTATAAAAGTTTTTCTTAAATAAGATTCTGACCAAAGGACAGGTCTGGATCCTATAAATTTTTGTAAGAGGGAAATGATGTAAGCAGCAATTTAGCAATGAAGGGAATGCTGAATAGAGGGCCGCACAAGATATCTTGAAATACAGTGTGCTTTTTATTTATTCCCACATTTTACACTGAACTGAACATTTGATCCAAAAAATTCAAGAATCATATCTTCACTGTACACTGATTTCATTCTGATACAGAAGTACATTGTCTTGTTTTATCAGTGTCTAAAAAAACTTGATTCCGAAAAATAACTTCAGTGTAATGTAAGTATTTTATACAAGCAAATACTTCAGGTAAGAGTAAAACGTGCGAGTAGAAAAACTACAGTAAAATTTATGATATGGTAACACTTGCAAGTTGCAGTGCATTGGCAAACCAAGATTGTAGTAGCTTTTATACATACATTTTCTCTAGAGAGAGGGAGCGTAAACAAAAATAAGGCACAAGAAGAGAGCGAAAAGCTACTTTCATCACTAAAGAAGCATTTTGTAGTGTACACTGAACTAAAACAAATCAAACAAGACAGGTCCGTGCAGTATTTAGTTTCTCTTCTTTCATATCAAAGTACTCTTAAGACATTTGCAATCAACAATGAAGTTAAGCATTTGATAAACAAAATCGGGTACAAGATACAACATATATTCAAAAGAAATGTCTTAAAACTTCAACAAGACGTATTGTGCAAACCGCTGGTGTTAACTCAATTTTTTCAGAGACCAGACTCATTCTTGGAGATGGGAAATCGATCCGTCTATTTAAAACTTAAAAAGGATGGGAAGAGCATTTCTTTGAATATTTTTGATACCTATTCAACATATTGAATGCGAATGTGTCAAGCATTCCTACAATACTACCCTAAACTGAAACAAGGTAGTCTATTTTTGAAATTACACCAAACGATGACGGCTTGATTTGCTCAACAAATGCAACCTATCTCTTTCTACTCATTTGTGCTTACAATTTGACTATATATTACTCATTTTACTATTGTTTTATTTAAAATAAACAAATTAAAGATTTTTACGCCAAAATGTTTTTACGAAATGAAGAGATTGTGAAAATTCTCAGCGGTATCATTAGCTTTCTTGTTCATATGTTGCGGTTGGAGGCAAATTTCAAGCATCATGATGACATTTATTGCTCGTTTTTATAGACACCATAAAAAAAGAAATGGTCACACGGCTGAAATGATCTTTTGTGTGTTTTTCTCTAGTTGAAAACCGCTAAAGAAGTTGTTTAAATTTTATCTATTTATTTATTTATATTTACTGGCCATTTGATTTCGTGACTTGATGACGAACTTGCATGTGATTTGTTGTACACGGGATGGTTGCAGTTTTGAATTTAAAGATACGAGCGGGTGATTTTATTTTTTTTTGGTAATAAAGAAATTACCAATTAACCATGTTGCCAAAAAAAAAGCAAGAAATACTTCAAAAAATGCTAATAAATTTTACATATGTCAACATTGTAACAGATGTACTGCCAAGAATTGACACATGCCTGGTATAGTACTCGGAAAAAATGTACTTATTTCCTTATGAAAATAGAAGAATGTAGCAGTGATGAATTCTTTGTTACCATCTGTTCTTAATGATTAAAACCTTCGATACTTCACTAAGACTCTCCAAACAACCCTCATTTTCTGTTAAACACAGTCAGAAAGCGTAGCATAGTAACCATTCGCAATGGTTCTTGAAGTAGCTACATAGGTAATGTATATTGGACCTTCTGCTATATACGAACATTTTTGTTGTATAGTACTTATAATCATGTTTTGAAATGTACAATCTTTGCTTATTAGTATCCCAATGGTACTTGCATACTTTTAGGCGTTTTCTTTCCCCATGCTTTTGTTCGACATTCAGTTTATTCAACAATTCTCTAAATTGTGTTCCCAAATCGTTAATTTTTTTATAATGCATATCACATTTTAAATTTAAAAACATAATAAAACAACTTAAAAAAAAAAATACAAATTATTATCAGTGGGACTCGAACCCAGACATCTTCTTGTTGAAAGCAACGATTATACGAGCGCGCTGGTCCACTCACTATAATGAATAGTATGTTTTCACGATAAGCTGGGCGTTTCTTGTTTTTTGTAACGTTTAGTGAAATTTCCCGTAGAATATTTTTGAAGGACACTTTAAACCAATATAACCCAATTTTTTCTTGGAAAAAAAAAGTGCCAAAAAGACCCATTCTTTGGGAAACAAGATTTATCTAACATATATTTTAAAACGAAAATCAAAATATTTGAAATAAATGATTTTAATGTTTTTAAATAACACAGTGCTGCGTTTTGAAAAAGTTAAAACTGTATGAAATGAGAAATTTTTATAGATTTTTGATCGTTGAATTCGAATTTGACCTCCGATTCGCTCCATCACGTCTGAGATCCGAGTTATGCTTGATTTAAATTGCAAGAAATGCTTTTTTCAGACATATGGCGTACATCTTGAAAATAGTCTAGTTCACTATAGATGGCGGCATTGAAAAGTCCTAAGCTCCCTCTTTAAAGCGTACTTATAATTTTTTCAATTAAATCATTAGTGACTGAGACACTATCGATTGAAGTAAAGGTATCGCTAATCCCTGTAAAGGACTATATTTAATTTGTATACCATTTCTTCAGTGGATGATATCTAAGAAACTAATGATCCAATTGGAAAAGTTAAAAGTACACTTTAAAGAAAAAGCTCAGGGCTATTTAATGCCGCTGTCAAAAGTGAACTAGACTACTTTCAGGATGTACGCCATATGTTTGAAAAAAGCATTTTCTGCTCTTTAAATCCAGGATAACTCGGATTTCAGACGTGATGGAGGAAATCGAAGGTCATATTCGGATTCAGCGAGCAACAATCTATAAAAATCACCTACTCTGATCTCATAATTTTTTTCATCGCAGGATTGTGTAATTGATGTAAAAATTATTTGACCTCTAGCTCGTTAAAATTTGAAGGATAATAAAATTAAAAAAGGTCTTTAAAAACTAACTACATATATTTTAAAAATTTTATAGAAGAGTGATTCTTCGAAAACACCCTATTTTTTTGTGATTTTGGCTATAAAAAAGTGAAGTTTGAGATAATATTTTTCTTATACACCTCGAATCAAGATGAAAAATTTGAGTTATGGCACGATACATTCCTCTCATTTTGAGATCGTTATAAAATAAAAACCGTATTAAGGGGAGATATACACCTAGACGTTTGAAAAAATCTATTTTATTTTTTTCACATTTTCTTTAAATTTGAGGTGAAAACGGCATGGTAATATCTTGATAAATAAGCGAGTTACAGCCGAAAACGTAAACGGGTAAAAAAAAAACTTGAATTTAAATACTATGGTTTGGCTATTCGCAGAAACAGTGATTCCAAGGATGAGATGAAAAAAGCGATATGGGGTTGCCCATTATAGCTCAACAGACAGCAAGCCTCAACATCATTTCTGTCCCGAAGGTCCCGAATCGTGGTGCAAGTGGCAACAAGCGAAAGCAAAAAAACAATTGAAAACTTTCTGTCACGATTATGCTGCATTGTCGCAAATAGTATTAGATGCCATCAAACCAGCTTACGAAGCCCTCAGCAATGACAAATTGTTAGAACGTTGTGTTGGCGGACATACGCAAAACTGTAATGAGAGCTTCAATCAATTAATTTGGAAGATAGCTCCAAAAACAATGAACAGCGGGTTCAAAATTGTTAACATGGCTGTTTTTCTGGCACGTTCAATAATGGTGTCACCTGACTACTCGAAATTATGAACATGTTGAAAATATCGGTTGGTTCAGGAGCGCAAGAATATGAAACTCGCATAGCGAAAGCTGAGCTGCAAGCATGAGCATTCCGTCGACCGTAGACGACCTACACTATGGGCCTGGTATCGACGATCCATGTAAGTTGACAAATTTTATCATTTATTCATTCATAAATTTTCAAACGCGTTTTTCTCGAAACCACGTTTTTCAACTCGGTACCCAAAATTTCTCCAAAACCAATGAACCAATTGCCTTGAAACTGGTTGTGTTTTATTCAATACGCTATTTTTTTCCTTACTTAGTTTTTTTTTTATAAACAAAATAATTATTAATTTTTGGCACAAAAATCATTAATTATGTTCAAACGTTCACCATTTTGTCATAAATCGATATTTTCAAAATCGGCTATGACAACTACTAAATTAAAGTTTCTATTTTAATAATCTTTCTGGTTTTTTGCTTTCAGATGATTTTTCAAGAAACGCCAGTGGGTACCGTATATGAAGATTTTTTCACGGCGATTCAAGGAACATGCGATATCTCGAAATATTTTCAATATTTTGTAATAAACAAAAATTTAACATATACTTACATGTGTATACTTTCATTTAGTTTAAACTCCGATCCGAAATTTAATATAGTTTTCCTACAAAAAATCTCTAAAATTACCTTTTTATGGCCTTAAGCATAAAACGGCTATGAGCAGCCTCTAAATGACCTTCAAAAAATTTGACAACATCTTTCAGATTTTTAGGTCTAATGTATATATGAATGGATTTTCTTGAAAGCGGACTTAGTCCATTATTGCCACAACAAACGTTTAAACTATACAACATGAAATTCTTAATAAGATGGAGACAACTTTTTTTCTATCAGGTCAGTGGTTCCTTTTTTGAAGTGCAGAAAACGCTGTTTTCAGACATATGGCATACATTCAGGAAGTAGTGTAGTCACAGTATGCTTAACGGACAGAATTAGTACAAAAAAATTGTGACGAAAACCAAAAACATGGGGCGATTCTAGAGGCTTTTGGGATTATTTTCCCATCGTTCAAAAAAGCCGATCAGATCCCCCATTCGAGAAAACCCCATATAAAAAAAAAAAAAATTTTCAAATACAACCAACTTTGCGATGCTGAATTCATATCCGTCTTCAGATTAACTCTATCGCTTTTAGTTATGAGATACAAAAAATACTTATTTAGCTAAGTTTCTGAAGATGGATTCGAGTACAGCATCACAAAGTTGGTAGTATTTTTAATTTTTATATCCTACACCCAGGGTAATATTCACTTTGTCCTTCCGTTTGTAACGTAGAGAAGGAGGCGTGGCAGATATGGAAAAGCATACAGCAAGAATTAATAAATAAATAGTCTGAACTCAGATATTTTTCTGCCGTTGAAAAGTGTAATGAAACCAAATTTTACTCATTTACTAAGGATAGTAAATGTAAACTCTAATCAGAAACTTAGTTATTTAGTTATATGTATTAGCGTTATTTGAGGTAGTTTGAAAAAATTTCGCACAGATACTAGGAATAGTTAGTGGAAGCTCTGAGGAAAAACAAATCGAACTCATAGAAGAAGGCATTGCTCCTTTCATACAAGCAACATTTTCAAAATGTTGTTTCAGTTTTTTCACAAGATTTAGGGCCGTTTTCTCAATGTCCAGTTAAGCACTAATCAGAACTTTAACCAGCAGTTAGAAAGAAAAGCGTTTTTTCAATATCTGGTTAGTAGTAATCAGTTTGTCAAGTTCTGATTAAGTTAACGGCAAGTTGCTGTTCCGGTTAGTTTCTTATCAGAAGAACAATTGACAAAAAATATTTTTATTTTAAATGAAAATTAAAAATTGTCATATAATTAAGGGGTTACGAGCTTTCATATGAAATACAAAAAACATATTTTGAATCAATGATAGTAGAGCATATACATTTTAAATTGATTCAACGAATCCTTTTATATAGACTTGGGCTTGGAAAAAATCACACAGCGACGTTGTTCGGTTTTCATATACATCCAATTTTTGATGTAAAAATTTAAAGAAACTCAAATTAGACGTTGCCTTTGGAAATCCTTTATAGAAGAAAATCCATATAGTCAAAGAACCGATCGATAGATTTTTAATATAATATAAGTTTTTGTGTTAATAATAATTCAAAATTAAATGTGGCCAACTTCTAAATTACTTCCTCCGTATCGGTGAATATAAACACAGGTAAAAAAGTCCAAACTTTTAATCAATATCTTTTATGAGATACTACTGAGGTGTCACGATGTAACTATTGAGTTAATTGGGTTATAAAAAAATATTATACGTTGCATTCAAAGAAGGAGTTGAACCCACAAGGGCCTACAATTGTAGTTTTTATTGGTGAATTTCAAGGGCCAAGATCGAAATAAAAAAAATTAAAATTTTGTGATTTTTATTGACACAAATAGATTTCATGCCCTGGTTATTTCACTTTTTCCTGTACACGGTGCTCTTAAACAGTCGATAGGTTTTTTGGCTATGTGGAGAAAATCTGTGAATGGGGTTTCATTTGTATTAGTTTAGTGGTCTGAAAAATGCAAACCCCGATACCGTAGCTGATCATCCCCGCGAAATATCGCAAAAATACATATCCCATATAAAAAAAAAAAATCGAAAAAAAAACGCAACAAACAAATATAAAAATAGTTATATTTAATGTATTTTGCAATGTTAAATCCAAATCCGGCCTTAGAATTGCTGTATCTCATACGGTTTTTGAGATATCTTACCCTAAACAAGGAAAAAAAGCCGATGCTGTTTTATTGCTGTGTTTTGGAGCTATATAACAGGACGTATATCCGTAAAATCTGATGCAGAAATGGAAAGCTCTAATCAATCTTCTAAACCTAATTCAAATAATGTCGATAACTTCATTTTTTTCGGAGATATCCTAACCTAAAAAGTTAAAAAAGTGCAAAAAACGTGTTTTGTCATTATTTCAGTCTACGATATTTCGGAGAAAAATTAAGCTATTGATATAATTTAAATGTGATTTTAAAGAAAAAGATTGGAGCTTTTTGCATATGAATGTTCTCTATTCTAATTATATAGCTTAAAAATATAGCAAAAACGGTATTTTTTCCTTGTTTAGGCTAAGATATCTCAAAAACCGTATGAGATATAGCAATTTTAAGGTCGGATTCAGATTCAGCATTGCAAAATACATTAAAAATAACTATTTTTATATTTGTTTGTTGCGTTTTTTTTCCAATTTTTTTTTTTTTTTTATATGAGATATGTATTTTTGCGATATTTCGCGGGGATGATCAGCTACGATTTCGGAGTTTGCATTTTCAGACCACTAAGCTAATACAAATGAAACCTCATTCACAGATTTTCTCCACATAGCCAAAAATCCTATCGACTGTTTAAGAGCACCGTGTGAAGCTACGCTATAATTCTTAAAACAGCATTTTCGCCAACTTTAAGCAAGGATATCACAAAATTCTGCAGATATATTTACAATTCTGAGGATGCGATCCGATTAAGTTTCAACAAGTTAATAAGACTGCATATAAGATGTATTGTGTTTAGACAAATTTTTTTCTTTTGAGTGCCTGTGTAGTTAAAGGATGATTTAGGCATATGTTTTTCATGTCGAAGCAAAGTAAGTTCGTATCCAGTTAACGATTTTTTACAAAAACATGCATTTAAACACAATAGCCACTATTCATCATTAATTTTAGGTTGTGCTCAAATAATTTCCGTAAACCATCAGTTTGCTGATTTCATCATTTTATTAAGTATAATCTTGTCCAAAAAAAAAAAAATATTTATTAACTACATACCTATACCATACCCCTTAAGATATCGAATTGCGGCCGCCCCAGTCTTCTTGTTTTATAAAAACCTAATTTTTCAGCTAACATTTAAGTCAGTTGGAACAAAATGCATAACATTTGGAAGATAATTGCAAAAGCTAAATGTTCCTATACAAAAGATACAAATAAATTCGTTAGCATTAAAAATATTTCAAGTCTTAAATTTTTTTGTGAAATTTATGATATATTTTTATTTTTTATTTTGATTTAATTTATTTGAAATTGTCTTTTTGACATCGAAAAATTCACAATCGATAAGCAAACCTCTGAATAGTTGATCAGCACTTTGTGAAAACGGATTCATTGATTTCATTTGTCGTATGGTTAGCAATCGTACGGTTAAGAATAAATTTAACCGGACATTGAAAAAACGGCCCTTAGACTTTTTCAATAGATTACGATTTTTTCCACATTTTTTTAATATTTTTTAAAGCATTATGGTTTATTCAACATTTTACGACATTTTCAGCAAAAAAATTTAAAAAAAAAATTTTTTCGAGCTTCTTAATATTTTTCGGCGTTATTCAATGCAGTAATAATTCTTAAGATTTTAAAAGCTTTTCGATTCTTACGATATATTTCGACTCTTTAACAGTTAATAGTTCTCAAGATTTTAAAAATTTTCCGATTCTTTCGACATAATTTATCTCTTTTACTTTTTCAATATTTACTGATTTTTTTGCAAATATTTTTTGACATATTTCAGTTTTTACAACAATTTCCGATGCTTAAGAAACTTTTTTAGCATTTTTCATTTTTAAAATATTTTTTTAATGTTACGCCTCAGTTTTTCTTTGAGTGTAAGCATCTTAATCTATGTGTTTTTACTTGACAGGTACAGCTACATATATATGTTTTGGCTGACAAATAGCTTAACCAAGGAAGTATGGCGTCGCTAATTGAGTGTTCATATGTAACGACCTGTTTTTCTCGTATGCATAACCAGACAGACCATCAAAACACATGCCAGACATGTAGAAATTTCTTTTTTTTTAGTTTTAATTTACAATGCATTTAATTTATGTTTAACATAATTGAAATAAGCGCACAAAATTGCTAAATTAATTTAATTACAAAATAAATTATTACCATTTTTTCCTTTATAGTTAAAGTATATAGCTACAATCTAATAAAAATATTTCCAATTGATTAGCATCTGTTTTCAATCGTGGCTAATACGTGAGTGCACTTTAAGAGTTTTAGCTTTTTATACATATTTACAAAATCAAGCAAAAAAAAACACGCATTTCAATTGAAGCATATTTTGTGAACAATTTGATCAGCGCCCGCCCACTAGAGAACATTTCTTTTTTTAATTTCACCAAAAATTTCTTCATTGACAAAGCGCAAAATGTGAAATTATTTATAAAAAAAAAAAAAAAAAATTTCCAATGACTGATTCTTAATTTTTCTTTATAGACGTGATGATATTTACATCTGTTTGAATATATTTTTCATTCGTTTCATTTCATAAACTAAAATCTTAAACTGCCAGTAGATGGCAGGCTCAACGCTAAAATTTTGCTATTGAATTGAATTTTATGAATGGAATTTCTAACACTCAAAAGCGCCCGCAAGGTGAGCGGATATGTTCCTGTTACAGTGCAAATAAACGCACTAATTTATTAAAACTAAAAAATTGTATGCTAAGTATGAACGTATATTGACCATTTTTCATCTTTATACCAACTTGGATTTAAGAGTTTCGACGAAGAAATATTTTTTTGTGTCTTTTATCCGTTTGAAAATCATATTATCTTCACAAAACAAAACAAATATTTTGCCGATTCTTCTTGCAGTCCCTCTACTGAGGACATTGTCTTGTACTTACTACCAAAAATAGGTTTTGGATCTGTTAATATCCATGACGCACCCTCGACATTAATTTAAAAGTAACAGAAAGCTTCCTTTTTTCTTAGGTTCTTAGACTCGTAATGAGTCTTTTTGAGATCAGTGATTTTTTGTGAAGCACTTCGTCTATTAAATCCATTATAGCTGCAATTAAAGTTAGTGCCTTCATTCAAACCGAAAAATGTCGGCAGAAAAAAATGGGCCGTGATAACCTAGGTCAAACATATGAAAAAGTTGTTAGTTCTGAGTCAAAGAAGCGCCAGACAAAATAATTTTTCGAGTTCAACAAAGTTTTATTTAAATTGCTGATTTCAGCACCGTGTTCCATTATAATGTGAAAGGTAGTTGTAGCCAATATACCATCTGTCAGGCCAATAAAGTTAGGCTATTTTTTCCGATTACTCCAGTATTACTCCAGTTTTTTTTGCTGATTTTGGTGAGAAAGATTTTCGTCAGCATTTTGTATGGTTACGGCAGACTAGACCAGACCAGACTTTTTCGGCCTGACAGATAGTATATTGAATATAAACTACCTTTCACATTATCGTGGAAGAGATAAATATAGGTATTAACTGAAATTGTGCCTAACATGGATAGACTTGTCTAGTCTAGGCTAGGCTAGGCTAGGCTAATCTAATCTAATCTAGTCCACTCTAGTCAAGTCTTGTCTAGTCTAGTCTAGTTTAGTCTAGTCTAGTGTAGACCTGACTAGTAGGCCGGGTCGATCTCCATACAAAAACAGAAGTTTGGAAAAGGAAACAAAAAAAAAAAATTTTTTTTCCACTCTAAAAACAGCCAAAATGGTTTTTTTTCATAATTTCGGCAGATGATGTCCAATGTTTAAAAATTATACATCGTTGTAAAGGGCTCAATCAGGCCTACATTCTTTCTTTGGACCTTAGAGATCATATTCGACTAGTACGACCTAGTTTCTCTGGTTCGAATTCCACTAAAAGCCATTTTTTGATAAAACTAAAGTTTTTAAAAATATATTCACCCAAAAAGTGCTAACTAAGGCCCAATTAAGGCCTTTTCAACGATATATAATTTTAAAACGTCGGACATCACCTAGAAAAAAGACGATTTTGGATGTTTTTAGAGAGGTCCAAAAAAAAAAAAAATTTTTTTGTTTTTCATACACTTTACCCTCAAAGCAAGCTTTCAAATAAAGGACGGTTTTTCCAATTAATTTTTTTTGTACTCGACCTACTGGCCAGGAAAGACGAGTGTTCCTTATATATGAGTCAGTTCTCAGGTGTGCGTTCTTCCTTTGAGATTTGATTTGTGGATTTTGTCATTCAAATACCGTCACTTTTTCTGGAGAAGTTGGCTGTCTTGAATAATAAATATCAACTAGTATCGCCTGTGGCCAAAATTTGGCCTTTTACTTTGAGATAGATACACTTTTTCCGAGTACCGTTTGGTAAAAAAAAAACCAGAACATTGAGTAGTCATTAATCGTAGCAACATTTTTTATATGCAGCAGGCTCAGTATATCATAAAACCGAATAACATAAAAATTGGTGTAGTGCTTGTGCCAAAAAATATCGGAAAACATCCAAAATAACTCAAAAGTATCGATAAACATCGGTATGTATATCGGTAAAAGTCCAAAAATATCGAGAAACATCCAAAATATCGGTAAAAGTCCAAAAGCATCGAGAAACATCCAAAATATCGAGAAGTATCGGGAAACATCCAAAATATCGATAAAAGTCCAAAAGTATCGAGAAACATCCCAAATATCAATAAAAATTCAAAAGTATCGAGAAACATCTAAAATATCGGTAAAAGTCCAAAAGTATCGAAAAACATCCAAAATATCGAGAAGTATCGAGAAACATCCAAAATATCGATAAAAGCCCAAAAGTATCGAGAAACATCCCAAATATCGATAAAAATTCAAAAGTATCGAGAAACATCTAAAATATCGGTAAAAGTCCCAAAGTATCGAAAAACATCCAAAATATCGGTAAAAGTCCAAAAGCATAGAGAAACATCCAAAATATTGTTGAAAGTCCAAAAGCATTGAGAAACATCCAAAATATCGGTAAAAGTCCCAAAGTATCGAAAAACATCCAAAATATCGGTAAAAGTCCAAAAGCATAGAGAAACATCCAAAATATTGTTGAAAGTCCAAAAGCATTGAGAAACATCCAAAATATCGAGAAGTATCGAGAAACATCCAAAATATCGGTATAAGTCCAAAAGTATCGAGAAACATCCAAAATATCGATAAAAGTTCAAAAGTATCGAAAAACATCCAAAATATCGATAAAAGTGCAAAAGTATCGAGAAACTTCCAAAATATCGATAAAAGTCCAAAAGTATCGAGAAACATCCAAAATATCGGTAAAAGTCCAAGAGTATCGAAAAACATCCAACATATCGTTTAAAGTCCAAAAGTATCGAAAAACATCCAAAATATCGATAAAATTCCAAAAGCATCGAGAAACATCCAAAATATCGGTATAAGTCCAAAAGTATCGAGAAACATCCAAAATATCGGTAAAAGTCCAAAAGTATCGAAAATCATCCAAAATATCGGTAAAAGTCCAAGAGTATCGAAAAACATCCAACATATCGTTTAAAGTCCAAAAGTATCGAAAAACATCCAAAATATCGATAAAATTCCAAAAGCATCGAGAAACATCCAAAATATCGGTAAAAGTCCAAAAGTATCGAGAAACATCCAACATATCGGTAAAAGTCCAAAAGTATCGAAAAACATCCAAAATATCGGTAAAATTCCAAAAGCATCGAGAAATATCCAAAATATCGGTAAAAGTTCAAAAGTATCGAGAAACATCCCAAATATCGATAAAAATCCAAAAGTATCGAGAAACATCCAACATATCGGTAAAAGTCCAAAAGCATCGACAAACATCCAAAATATCGAGAAGTATCGAAAAACATCCAAAATATCGGTAAAAGTCCCAAAGTATCGAAAATCATCCAAAATATCGGTAAAAGTCCAAAAGTATCGAAAAACATTCAAAATATCGGTAAAAGTCCAAAAGTATCGGAAAACATCCAAAATATTGGTAAAAGTCCAAAAGCATCGAGAAACATCCAAAATATCGGTAAAAGTCCAAAAGTATCGAGAAGCATCCAAAATATCGATAAAAGTCCAAAAGTATTGAGAAACATCAAAAATATCGGTAAAAATCCAAAAGTATCGAGAAACGTCAAAAATATCGGTAAAAGACCAACAGTACAAAAAAACATCTAAAATATCGGCAGAGTGCAACGAAACAGGTTATTGCAAGAAGGAGAAAAACAACAACAACAAAATTTCTCTCACTCCACTGTCTCATTCACTTTCTTAACAACACAGCATAACATTGTTCATGCTGTTGTTGTTGTAATTATATGGGAAACTTTGATCCTGTTTTTAAATACCTTAATGGCAACTTATGAGGATAATTTTTGGATTCGTGGATTCTACACCACAATACCTTTCATATAAAATATCAAAAATCGGTTAAATGGTTAGCTCGCAAAAGGGGCGCAAAAAAAACTGTTCACGTATTAATATATAGATATCGTCCGCAAAGTATTGGATTGAGAAGGTTCTCAATTTCTGTAAAATAAGTTTCTACTAAAAGCTCCGGAACTTTGGGCATGAGCTATTTGATGTCATTAGAAGTTGGTTGGAAAGTTATTTTTCTATCTTTTAATAACTATTAAGTTCCTAGTTTCTTAAATTTTTGTTCCACCATACATATTGACGTCATTAATTGTTTATGAATTTCTTCAAAACGCAAAAAAAAATACAAAAATATATTTTGCAAAATCTAAAATCATGTGACATCAACGATCGCGGACAACAAAATTTAGTGTAGAGCAAACCAAAAGCAGATCAAAAACTTTAAAGACAAAATAAGTACAAGTTGTCAACAATTTGAACAGTACCCATATATTTTGGCAAGAAACATCAAATGTGGCATCATTAAATAAAAAATAAATAAATAAAAAAAAATTAAAGGAAAAACCAACCCAGAAATTCCCACAAAATGTCATACATATATGAAATTAACCATTAAATTGTGACCATTCAAATGAATTTAATGCAAACTTTCACTTTTAGCCATGATTTCTTGCTCTTGATATATGACATATTTGTTGAGATTACTATGTGGGTAAGAACAAATTTATTACGATGCATGTCGTCATTCGACTGTAATATTAAGATTATTATTTTAATAGGATTGTTTGGGAAATAAGTCAGTCGCGAAATCTTTGATATGTTGTAATTTTGCCCACAGCGATGATTCGTATTACGAAACTGTGGAGAGTTTTCAGAAGCAAAACATAGAAAAAGCCCAAACCTCGAAATACAAAGTTTCGAGACTAATAACCTCACAACGGTTGAAAAGGTTTACGGACACACTTAGACCAGAGTTGGTTCCACTTACCTTAAATGCTTAATTAAATACAAAAAATATTCAAGTACTCACTTCCAATATTGGCGCTTGATTGTTCAGAGGCACTAATGGTTTTTCTGGGACGGGTCGCGAGGCAAAATAATACGCCGATGCAGCAGCTAAGCTAGTTAATGTCAGCGCACCAGCTGTACCGCCAAAATAGTAAAGATAACCATCGACTTCATCCACTGAAAATAAAACAAAATAAAACATTAAAACAACAACTTTTATATACATATACTTATGTATATTGTACATAAATATGGCACATACATAAGTAGCAATAAAATTCAATGTGACATGCAAAGCAAGAAATGAATTTGTGTGTACGCATGGTTAAAATCGATTTTCAATGACCTTGCGCCCAAAAACTGCCAACATCTCAGCATAAGTATTTGCTCTACCGACAGCGTAAAATCTCTCCTTTGCAGGAATCTAAATTATGTCGAAAATATTAAGTATTTGAAGTTTTGACATTGCGCCATAGGGGAGTTGATAATACATAGTATATTGTACTTGAGTAGGGTATATGTAGATTTTATTGTTAACGTATTGTTGTCACAACAAAAGATTTACTGTATAGACAGCATATAGCGTTCGAGACTTAGTGCAATATGATAGTAAAACAGTTTAAAGGACAAAGTTTAAAGAATATCGGTTTTGTGACAGAGTTCTTAAATTATTATATTATTTATGAAGATTTTCTTTCAATAAACTTTTTATTGGATCTAACTATACCAATTTTATTTTGATATTATAAAATAATATACTAAAATCCTCGTTTTTGTAGTGAGTTATTACCTAAAACTGTTTGAAGCTTTGATATATTAATACGCAAGACAAATACTTGTCCATCTTTTTTCACTATGTTATAAAAGGAGAATGGCTTTAAATTATACACCATTAGAAAGGTATTTGTATGTGGTTGTGCACAAAGTTAAAATGATGTTAGTATTTTGACTTTAAGCCTGATGAAATTTAATAAAAATTTTTCAATATTAACAACAACAAAAAAAGGAAAAAAGGATAAAGTACAAAGAAAAAGACTAGTAATACCCTACACTGCAGTATTTTGAAAAATTTCCTTATATGGGAGGTGCCATGCCCTCTTGTCGGAGTTCATCCAGTTTTTGTTCAGAGCTTGCATTTATAGTCATTAGTGTGAAATTTGGTTGGATTATCTCAAAAAACGTTTTCAGTATAGCATTTTAAAACTTTTGCTTGCATGGGAGCTGCCACGCCCTCTTGTTCGATTTCACCCAGTTTTTGCTCGGAACTTGCATATATAGTTTTAAGTGTTTGAGTAAAATTTAGTTCGATTGTCTCAAAAAACTCTTTCAGTATAGCATTTTGAAACTTTTGCTTATTTAGGAGGTGCCACGCTCCCTTGTTCGATTTCACCCAATTTTTGTTGAGAGCTTGCATTTATAAGCTTTAGTGTCTGAGTTAAATTTGGTTCGATTATCTCAAAGAACGCTTTCAGTATAGCGTTTTGAAGCTTTTGCTGATATGAGAGGTGCCACGCCCTTTTTTTCGAATATGCCAAGATTTTGCTCAGAGCTTCAGGTAACCATTCTTAGTATTTATATGTATTTTGAATAAAGAATATATTTTTTGTATGGGCGGTAGGCGTGTCCGTTGACCGATTTTGCTCATTTTCAATCCCACGAGCTAAATTTGACGACGGAGGCAGTGTACCAAATTTCATCAAATCACCTTGCTCAGTTTTCGCAAAAAACAGTGCCACGCCTCCTTCTCTGCGTTACAAACGGAAGGACAAAGTGAATATACTCTGGGTGTAGGGTATAAAAATTAACAACAATGCAACCATATCTCACGAAATCATGTTATAAATAAATCTTTTGCATTTTGCTGTCTCTAGAACCTTCAAGATTTTATAGCCGAACTTAACTCTGTACCGCACAACCCAAACAGTTTAAGACCCCTAACACTACTTGTTTTTAGCTTAGTTGATTTGTCGTAAGAAAAGCTGTTTTCATCGGAAAAAATTATATTCGAAGTTCACACTTTAATTATTTTGCTCGTGTATTATAGATATTTTATCTTAACTTAATAAAAGATTAAATATATTTTGTTGGATACTTACAGAAATATGTGATGTTGCTCATAATGAAATGATTGAAATATGCCCAAATTGATTTTCCCGGCGACATGGGTTCAAGATTTTAGTTTTTCTTTGATTTAGTAACTCGGCAAAAAATTTTTTATATATTTAATTATAAATTTAGTTTAATTTGATGTCTCAGAAAATGTTTTATGTTGATATTTAAAGTTTTTTTTTTTTTTTTTTTGTCAATATTACTACTATTATTATTAATTTAAAATATATGTATGTAGCTTAATGTTGAAAGTCTTCCTGTTTTCTATGATAGATGAATGCATTCCTGAGTTGATTCTTTTTATAATATTTTCCAAACAGCGTAGTTAATTTGCTGATTTTCTTTCTTTTAGATTAGACGTTGATGAATATTATTTTTGTCTTAAATTATTTCAAAAATTTATTTAATTCCATTAAGGTTAAGTTAAGTTAACTTTGTGTGCATCATTTTTAACCTGAAATTAAAAAGAAAAATATTTGAAATGTTAGATTAATTTTAAATATTTCGATGATATTTTTTAAGGTTTAGAAATCAATCATGGCGAATTTTCGATGTTTCATAAAAATATTGTTTTATTTGACCCATGTGAAAAATGGGATTTATCAAATTCGTTAAAATAAGCATCTTTTTCGGCAACAACCTCTGCGAATAAGCTAAAATCATGCTCTATTATTGGGGAATGGAAAAAAACCACAGGGAATTCCAGATCAGAAGAGCTACAATTTGTAGTGCAGTCCATATGCCACAATTCGGCTGAATATGCTGGTTCTTTATCGTAGTAAAATAACACTCTTCTCAGCCAAATGAATACGTATCTTCCTTTCGAAATTATTTCCTTCGCATCCCGGTGCCGTGACCTTTTTGAACAAAGTAGCCGTATTTGTTTCCTTCGGTATGTCCAGAAAAATTCATTATTTTGACTGCGGCTTGGTTACCGAAGTATAGAAAAACGTCAAAACTGATTTTTGGGTGTAGGGTCATGGTCTATGTACTGAATACTAAAATAATATCAGATTCTCCAAATTAACTATTTTTCTCAAGTTACGCTTGCTTTAAAGTGTAGATCAGGCAAGTACTTGGTATAGTAAGTGCGGCAATAATTCGTAGCGCAGTTCAAGGAATTTGACTGTGACTATTCCGGATAAATGTGCTGGTGCTTTGTCTTAGAAAAAGATAAATTGTTTTTGACCAAATTGAGCCGTGTCTTCCTGACGAATTAATAGCCTTTGTCTTGCTCGGTTTTTATTCATCCGAAAAAATCTATTATTTATCTCACGGTTGTCATAGATAGTGAAGTGTCTTCAAAGATAACATACAACTTGTGATGAGCAAAATTAGTCTTGGCCTTGGTGATTTTTCGAGACCAAGACCAAGACGCTGATTTCATTGCAAGGCCAAGACGTATGTAATGGTCACGATGATCATCAAGAACAAACCTGCTTTTCAGTCTGGCGAATTTATAGTTATAGGTATGTCACGCCTCTTTCAAGCATAAAATCATCTCTCAATTCGAAATTTGGCATCTTAAAAACCCAACTGGTTTTAAAATTTTTAACACTCAACAATATTTAGAAATTTTTTTTCAAGACCCAGGCCAAGACCAAGCCCGATACCAAGACTAAATGACCAAGATAAAGACAAAGACAAAGGCTCAATATAAAAACCAAGACACACTGTCTAAGATCAAAATCAAGACTGCTATGGAATTATTGATCGATATTGCTCTTTTGCCATCGCAAATCAAGAAATACGTTTGATACAACTGGCTGTTAAATAAAAACTAACTTATAAATTTCTTTGATATGATGTCTTGCCAGGTGACATGATGGTTATTTCATCTTCTATCAAAACCACAAACTGTCTTCAAAAAAAAGTATTTATTAATCCACCGAGGGTACCGATGGAATTAATTTGAGACTCTAACCGAGCTACCTTGACTTTAAAAAAGTCAATTGCAATGCATTGCGACTAGAGGTTTGCACAAGACATTTTGAAATATAGGGACCTTTTTTTATGCGCACATTTTACACTGAATTGAAGTATTTGATCCAAAAAATTCAAGATTCAAATCTTCACTGTACACTGATTTCATTTTGATACTAAAGTACTCTATCTTGTTTTATCAGTGTATTCTAAGAAATACTTGACTTCTACTTTGTATTAGAAATACTTCAGGTAAAACGTGCGAGCAGAAAAACTACAGTAAATTTATGATATGGTAGCACCTGTAAGCTTGCAACGCATTGGTAACCCCGGATTGTAATAGTTTCATACATTTCCGCGAGAGACACAAAAGAGAGCGAAAGACTAATTTTGTCACTAAAGTAGCAACTACAGTTTATGCACTGAACTGAACTGAAGCAAATCAAAGATGCAAGTCTAGTGAGTACTATTGAATGTAATGCCATTAAAGAATTATAAAATAAAGCAGCTAAGCGATCCTTATTAACTCTTCTCAACTTGTGAAGTACAAGATGAAATGCACAAAATTAATATCTTAATATAAATTCGCAGCCATTTTGTTAGAAAATAAAAAGCTTGAGCGCTATATTCACGAAAAGTTTTATATGATATTTTAAAATTGAGGACAATAAGTTGAAAAAATGATATCGACCAAATGGCTACCACCTAAGTTTATGCACATTTCTGTTCGTTTCATATACATATCATTAAAATAACCACATTTCCCTTGTAATTACTGAATGTTATATCTAATTTTTCTTATACACAACAACTGCTTGATTTCCCATAATATCAGGTGATAAAACTCCCATATCCTTTAAGAATGTTAAGCAGTTGACTTTTAATATGAGGGCACTAAATCAATAAGTTCAAAATGAACACACGAATAGACCACGTCATGGTAAATAATTTTTAAATCAATGAACTTAATAATTTATATATTTTTGTTTTTTATATACATTCTTATAACAAACGCTTACGTGTATTTTATAAAACCATATGTCAAAAAAAGAATACAAAAATTATAAACTTTCTATAGATGGGAGAAAAAGTTATATGTAACATGCGAAATGTATTTGGGGAAAAGTATGCGATTTTCACAAAACAGCAAAACAATGCTTTTAAAACCCAGAAACAAAATTAAAATCACCCGCATTGGTATTCGAACTCGCAACACAATGTTCAGAGTACGATATGAAATTCTTTGGCACATCAGGCTGTACCCCCTTCCGATGGTTTTGTGTAAAATTTGTATTTTGAAACAAATTTTTTGAAATCGCTTTTGGATTGATCATGGTGTAGTTTATTTGTAATTAAAAACGAGACAATTGGGCGTTTTATGGTCTCAATATTATGCATAAGAACACAGCTGGATACTTGCAATGACAATCAATACACACACCAGAATTTTAAATCAAAATAGTGACAACTGCTCACTGAAGTAAATGCTTCCTTACTGTTTTAGACTGATTCCATTTCAATTCATACGGTGAGTGTGCACTTAGGTTTGCAAATCAACTTCAAACTAGCAAAATATTTTTCTACAATCAAAATAAGGGAACACGTATTTTTTTTTTTTTTGGTTTGGACCAAATTTAATTTTGAAAAATTCATGAAGTTTAATCGGTTTTTTCAACGGCATTTCTTTATTTATCAACTGATTTATATGAATCAAAATTTATTTGGTGCACAATGAAATTCTTTTAAGTAATAATAAAAAAAACAATTTCTTTAACCCTTACTTTCCTTAAAATTGATTTTTAAATAAAAATGCTAATTTTCTCAAAAACACCATCTTTTTTTTCCTCGAAAATTTGCACAGTGATAGTAAAGCACGTCTTCTTTATTCCAGTAATGGCGGTTTTCTTGGTATTTTTGTTATAAGTACAAAATTTGCAATTTTTAACGTTAATATTGAGTTCTTCTATACAAAATGAATAAAAAAAATTACACAGTTCAGTTTTCACTTTCCTAGACGGTTTTGCAATACTGATTCCGAAAATGGCACTTATATTCTTCTACCATTTTTGGTTTTCAAGATATCTTGAAAAACTTGAATAAAACCTACGAAGTTATCCCTCTGGTTCCCTCACTCTTCAAACATGGCATTTTTGAATACTTTTGCATTTCTTCGCATTCAGAATAAACAAAATTGAACAGTGAAAAAATGCAAAAGTATTCAAAAATGCCATGGTTGAAGAGTAAGGGATCCAGAGGGATAACTTTTTGTTACATACCCAAAACAGCACAACACAATTACATGAAAGTAATCGAAAAAAAAAACTTATACAAATCCCGAGAACATCCAAAAAGAAACAAAAGCCAAGGTACGGTCAAATCGCACAAAACACAAACAATGCTTGGTTTTCTATACTTTGAGTATATTTAGGTTCCATCTAACTAATTATGAATGAATTTTGTCTCTCGAAAAAAAGAATTCGGTTATTTTAAATTTATAGGTTTTATTCAAGTTTTTCAAGATATCTTGAAAACCAAAAATGGTAGAAGAATGTAAGTGCCATTTTCGGAATCAGTATTGCAAAACCGTCTAGGAAAGTGAAAACTGAACTGTGTAATTTTTTTTATTCATTTTGTATAGAAGAACTCAATATTAACGTTAAAAATTGCAAATTTTGCACTTATAACAAAAATACCAAGAAAACCGCCATTACTGGAATAAAGAAGACGTGCTTTACTATCACTGTGCAAATTTTCGAGGAAAAAAAATATGGTGTTTTTGAGAAAATTAGCATTTTTATTTAAAAATCAATTTTAAGGAAAGTAAGGGCTAAAGAAATTGTTTTTTTAATTATTACTTAAAAGAATTTCATTGTGCACCAAATAAATTTTAATTCATGTAAATCAGTTGATAAATAAAGAAATGCGGTTGAAAAAACCGATTAAACTTAATGAATTTTTCAAAATTAAATTTTCGGCAAAATTCCTACAAAACGCCATAAAATCTCCAATTTTGGTCCAAACCAAAAAAAAAAAAAAAAATACGTGTTCCCTTATTTTGATTGTAGAAAAATATTTTGCTAGATTGAAGTTGATTTGCAAACCTAAGTGCACACTCACCGTATGAATTGAAATGGAATCAGTCTTTAGTCAATTTAGATTTTTCGAATGACCTTACAGTCTAGTAATTTTTTTGAAAAAATTTAAGTAATATTTACCTTACTGCAGAAAAATATTAATGATCCGCACTAGAATCGAACCGTGGTCCGTCCGTGTGATAGATAGAAACATATCCTCTGCACTATTGGCCCATATGATGAAGAGATATAAAATTTGTATATTAAGCAAACATAAAACTTTTACTAAAATTTTTTCAAGATGCCCTGCAGGACCACGGATTACTCCAATACTAGTTTATAAACTACTCCATGGAGGCGACCGACTAGTCCAAATTCTGGTCCCATCACATAAAAAGTTCTATTTCCTTATGCATTACATTTGGACCAGAAAAAGATCAATTGTCTCCTTATGCATTACATTCGGTCCAGAAAAAGGCCATTTTTTTTATTTTATTTATAAATTTCAAAAAATTTAATTTAACATACAAATTGTATTCCGGGTTCAAATCTCAGTGTGGTTGAAATTTTTTTTTTTATTTAATACCACGGCTATGTTTAATTTTTTCCTCCATAGACTCTTCAGACAAATTGTGTACAAATGAATAGAAATTTAAAAATTGGAATTGAAAATCACCGAGTGGAGGATTTGAACCCGGGTCTCTTCACGCATCGCAAGTCATCAGACCGATACACTATCGTTTGCTCTTCTTCACAATCGACGAACTTCCAAACAGTACATAAGTACGTAGACAGTAATGTTATGGACCACTTTTTGTACTAATGACGGATTATGCATCACATTCGAACCATTTTTGATACAAATGACCAACATTGTATACATTTGGACCATTGTTGTTACAATTGATAATTTAGTGAATTTATTCTAGTTTTAGGTGTAGTTCGTTTTGGATTTTTCTGCAACGTTAATAGAACTATATATATGATGGACCAGAATTTGGACTAGTTTGGACACGACTTCATGGTGTAGTTTCCAAACTTGTTTTAGAGTAGTACTTTTTCTTGGTCTCATAAAACAAAAATGTTTTTTTTTTTTATTTAGTCTGCAGTTACCCTTACTTTTTTCTTGTATTTGTTTAGTTTAATGTATGCATGTATATTCAATATGAATGCCGGTCGCTCGATTTGGTTTGGTTTGAGTTGTACTACACTGGGTCGTTAGGTCGTCGTTGGGTGGCGGGTTGTTAGTAAGGCTACAGTGTATAATAAAAAAACAACATGTGCGCAACGTTCCATCAATATTGCGCTTTAATATACGCCGTGTGTTTAATGGAGCACATATTTTGTACCCCACCCCTGTACTTGCTACCTATTGCTGTGGCCATTGATTGAGCCACCAGTGACATAAATTGGCTAAAATTAAAGACTACAGAAACTACGAATGTATGAAAATAAATGTTTTTCCAATGTAAATAAACAAATGGCTGTGTAGAAAATATGTACATGGGTACTCGTATCTATGAAACTTAGAAACTGCAAAAAATCAATATTGATTTTCATATAAAATACAAAAACAACATACATATTTAGTTATTGTTATGGAATTTTAATCATTGCTTGAACAGAATGTCGTAGACAAAAAACCATTGCAATGAATGAGTCCAAAAGGGTATCTAAATACATATAAGGGTTAATTTTTCCAATGTTTGATATTATTGACTTAATTGAACGCATTATTTTAACCCTTATTATGTTACATTAGAAATAGAAAAGGTAAATTGATTAAATTGTTGTGCATTTATTTAAGGTATAAATATGTATTTTCAATAAAGAGGGGTGGTATAGCAGATATAGAAGACAGTAACGAAAATTTTCAGTCAAATTTAACTAATAATTAGGCAGTATGTACTTGTATTTATGTATTTGTGATAAATACGATATGATAATTAATATCCTAATCTGTTTTGGTCTATTTTCTTTTTAATTAAAAGCCTAACATCTGTTTTTGTGCCTTGCAGCCATATGTACTATATAAACTTACTTCGTGGAGTAGTAGGGTGGAAAGCAAAAAAAAAAACATAAAAAAAAAAACCAAATAATGTATACCTTTTTATTTTGGGCGAAACCTTTGAAACTTCTTAAGTAAAATGTTGACCTGACAAAACAGCGAGTGTACACGGAGAAAACCCCGCGTCATAATTTTTACTCCACTACGGTAGTACAAAAAAATTAAAGCAATTAACACTAAATTTCGAAAATTAACTACCTTACCTTATATAGCCATTTCGACTTTATATGTTTGCAGAGACATTTGCTTAATATACAAATTTTATACTTTTTCATTATATAGGCCAGTAGTGCAGATGATATATTTCTACCCATCACACGGACTGACCACGGTTCGAGTCCTAGTGCGGTGAGAGTTCGTTTTTTTTTTAACTTTACAGTGCTGGTATGGTTCATTACTTTGTTTTTTTTTTGCTGTAAGGTCATTCGAAAATTCTGAATTGACTAAGACAGTAAGGTAAAATTAACTTCAGTGTGCAGTTGTTACTATTTTTCCTAAAAATTTTGGCAAAATTTATTGTACATAAAGTAGTATGTACATTTTTTCTTTCAGTGTACTACTTAGTATTAGCTTCTAAGGGCATTAATGGGTTGCCCATAAAAGTTTTCTGCGAAAATTCAGGAATTTCAGACCGTCTCTGGTTGCTTGACTTCATTCAAATTCCATATCCATCCGCTGAAGGATATCAACCACCGTTTTAATGGTGTTTTTTTATTTGTTTTTTTTTTAAACATTTTTAAACATTTTCCACCTCTTTTTCCGAGCTAACGACCATACCTTCCACCATGTTTTTGCCCTTTTAACAATTTAGGGGAAGATACGGAGGATACGAAAGATATTTTTTGGTTCAATCTTCATCCATTATATTTTCTCCACATAATCGACATTTAGCCTGTGTATCCACTTTTTAAAACAGTCCTCAAAATCGTGTTTTTGAAGCTTCTCGATTGATTACACAGCTCGACTCGATTTGCGTAGTTTGAGGGTCGTTGAATCCGAATCCAGCCTCAGAATTGCTCTATCACGTCAGATTTTTAAATATCCTAACCTAAAAGTGCAAGCTAGTACCTCAAAAAAACTGCAATTTTCGAAATATTTCCATTTAAAAATTTTTTATTTTTCTTAGAATACTAAAAATTTTTCCATTGCTGTAGAAGATAATGAAGGAAATCTTACGGGTTTTTGAAATCTGAGCAAATTCTGCGTATTCTAAAAGAAAATTTGTCAAAACTGTCTAGCAGAAAGCAAAGTAATGAGCATTTTTCTGTAGGCAACCTTTTTTTGCTTCGAAATCACGAAAATTCCACCATTTTTGTGACGTGGCCCACGGACAAAAAATTCGTTTCTAAGTAGTCAAATCGAGTCAAGTACCATGTCAAAAAGTTTCAGCGTGATCGGTAATGGTCGACCTGAATGTTGGTTCATTCTCTCGTAGAATCTGTCAATGGGGCAAGTTCAAAACGAGACAAAAGTAATGTCATAAACATTATGTGCCATGAAAATTAGTTATTTGACCGATATCATTTTTTCGACATTATGCTAACAATTCCACTTTATTAAGTAAACTTTTCGTGAAAACAGAGATCAATTTCATTTATTTATTACAAAATGTAAGTCAATTCATATTATGACATTACTTACTTTTGCTTCGTTTTGGACTTGCCCCACTTTCAAAATAAACGGCTCATATATAAAAGCGAATGTTTTTATGTCAGTAAATGTCGGAACCATAACTTTAAAATTTTTTTTTTTTGTATCATATGTTTTACGCGTTTCATGATTTTTTACGACATTTTAGTGGAGAAAAATTTTTTCACCCAAGGGTACTCCTTGAATGTCGGAAGCAAAACTTTAAATTTTTTTTTTTTTTTTTTTTTTTTTTTTGTATTTTTAAAGTGTTTCATGACTTTTTACGACATTTTAGTGGAAACAAATTTTTTCACCCCCTTGGATGTCGAAACCAAAATTTCAAAAAAAAAAGCTTCCAAAAAAATAATTTATCATACATTTAGAGAAAAATATTGTGGCGCAATATTGTAGCTTATAAAATTTTCTATAAAAATTACTTATCAATTGTCACAATCGTACGACTTATAACTCAGGAGAAAATTTGAAAAAATCAGTAAATTGTGCATGCCGCTAATGAGTGGGCACAGTGATGTGTTGAGCTTAAAATTACGATAACTAATGAACGGTGCGTCACACGTTTAAAGTAGTTACTTGCACTGCAAGCTACATATTGTTTTTTTCGTATGGCCTATAGCTTAGGAGATATTTTTTCAACAAACCTAAAATTTAGAAAAAAACCGTTTTTTCAAAATAACTCCAAAACGGTTCGTCCCAGGAAAAAAAATGCTCATGCATTTTGTATAACGTTCAATTCAAGGTACCTTTCGAACTATTTTTTGTCCAACTTACCGTTTATGAGATATCGTGACTTCAAAATCATTCAAAATTTAACATAGTAGTGCGCATAGTACAATGGTACATGTATTAAGAGTATAGGAACAAAAAATGTACAAGGGAAAAATGTGCGGTGTCAAACCCTTAAGAAAAACATCATATCTCTGAAACTATTTAACGCACATAGATAATATTTGGTACGCATATAAATTGCATTAGTACAATTTGCATTCCTTGGCTTAATTTAATTGGAGATGCCCCGCTCTCTGTATAGGAGAAGGTAAAGAAACGCACAACGGAAAATGCTAACAAAAAAATAAAAACTTAAAACTTTTCAGTTATTAAAAAAAGCTTCACTACAATGCTATGTATGTTCTTAATTTATAGAAATCCCAGTATAAGATGCTATAATAGAAAAGAAAGAAACCACAGTTGTACAAATATGGGAAGCCCTATTAATTCTACACCAATGTATGTGTGTTGAACTTTAACATCAAAGGCATCTCGTTTTAATACGGCTTACAGTTTAGCACTAAGTTAAGTTAAGTGCTATAAAAGTTTTAATAACTTTTTGCCACACATCCTTTTGAATTTTTTATGTTGCGGTATGATGGATTCATCATTACGAATACAACTTATCATACCGGAAGAGACATCAAGTTCAATAAAACTTTTGTGGTGATGAAAGGTAATATCATATTATTTACGTACCATTGGACAGGTTAAATTGTCATTAAAGTAATGAATACATATGAAAAGAGCATGTAATATGTATGTATGCTTGTAGTATGTATGTGAAAGATTTTAATAGAAAAATTACATAAAAATGTATATCTCATCATTCCGATCTTCTGATGTTATTCTAATTACAGTGAAATTGCCATTATGCATAGGTATCTCTATAACAATTATGTACTTAGTAGAAATTATTTTAAAATTGTTTTTAATTACTTTAGTTTCAGTTGTCATTACGGTGATGCCTAATTTTATTTTTGTTCCATCTAAATTGCTGTTTAATATCTACATATCTATCTACACTGTTTTTGTTTATCGATATGGTCTATTAAACTTTCTAAATATACAGCGTAATATTTAGTTTTGAAAACAATTTATTGGCTTTTAAAAAGATATTAAAAATTAGCCATTTAAAAGATAATTTTATAAGAGCGGAGAGGACTGTTTTGTTTCAGCAGTTTTTCAAGAATTATTTGTTGTACGAAAGTATTATATTGTATATGTATGTATGTAAGAAACAATTAAACTGTTGTAAGTTGTTTTTTTTAGTAAATGGGAACCTTGTAGTCTTAAACCAGACCAGCCTATTAGACCGTATCACGATACGGGCGCAAAAAAAAGTCCACCGTACACCATCGAATCCAAAGGATTTTTTGCAAGGGAATTTCGAAAAACAATATTTTTTTTTTTCCTGACCAAACGTAGGGGTCGCCGATTAACATTTTTCATCACACCTTTGGCATTTACAGTCCGATTTTTAAGTTTGATATATCAAAAGTTATGTCTCAAGGAGACCTCTTTTTTAGAGATCAATTTAGTAGTACTGACACTTAATACAGAAGATATGACGAAAAATTTAAAAGGGAGAACGCTACCTTCGATAAAAAAGAAAACAAAATTTTTTTTTTTTAGATATTTTTAATGGTTTACACGGTGCTCTTGAACAGTCGATAGGTTTTTTGGCTATGTGGAGAAAATCTGTGAATGGGGTTTCATTTGTATTAGTTTAGTGGTCTGAATAATGCAAACCACGAAATCGTAGCTGATCATCCCCGCGAAATATCGCAAAAATACATATCCCATATAAAATAAAAAAAATTCAGGAAAAAAAAACGCAACAAACAAATATAAAAATAGTTTTTTGAATGTATTTTGCAATTCTGAATCCGAATCCGGCCTTAGAATTGCTGTATCTCATACGGTTTTTGAAATATCTTAGCCTAAACAAGGAAAAAAAGCGGATGCTATGTTTTATTGCTGTGTTTTGGAGCTATATGACAAGACGTACATCCGTAAATTCTGAAGCAGAAATGGAAAGCTCTAATCAATCTTCTAAACCTAATTCAAATAATGTCGATATCTTTATTTTTCTCGGAGATATCCTAACCTAAAAAGTTAAAAAAGTGCAAAAAACGTGTTTTGTCATTATTTCAGTCTACGATATTTCGGAGAAAAATTAAGCTATTGACGTAATTTAAATGCGGTTTTAAAGAAAAAGATTAGATCTTTCAGATAATGTATCAAATTTTGTGTAAAAATGTTCGATACTATAGTTATATAGCGTCAAAATATAGCAAAAACGGTCTTTTTTCCTTGTTTATGCTAAGATATCTCAAAAACCATATGAGATATAGCAATTTTAAGGCCGGATTCGGATTCAACATTGCAAAATACATAAAATATAACTATTTTTATATATGTTTGTTGCGTTTTTATTTCTGAATTTTTTTTCTTTTATATGGGATATGTATTTTTGCGATATTTCGCGGGGATGATCAGCTACGATTTCGGGGTTTGCATTTTTCAGACCGCTAAACTAATACAAATGAAACCCCATTCACAGATTTTCTCCTTATAGCCAAAAAACCTATCGACTGTTCAAGAGCACCGTGTGTAATCGTTATACTTTCTTTGAAAAAGTTTACCATTTTTTTTTTTTGCGAACTTTAAAATTCTGACATTAGGGTGATACAATAAAATGGTAGGAGCCGAGATCTGGTAGGTCAGTACTAGAAAGGGGCACTTAATTTCAATGACCTCTGGAACAAAAAGAGAGGTTTCTTTGAGACATTTTTTTTTTTTTATATCGTACTTCAAGATCGGACTGTAAATGTTGAAGATGGTGTATGTTTGACTTTTTTTCTGATACAGTCTACTACCTATCTAGAGACAAAATTTCATAATTTGCTATTTTGAGGTATTTGGCGCATTTCCACGAAATAGTTTAGTTTCTTTTTCTTAGGCTCGCGGTCATCCAAAAATATTCTCATGTGTCATACCTAACGATCATATGTATACTGTTTTTCGTAGTATTATATTGTCTTTTGGACTCAAATACTGCATACTGTTTTTGTCCCCAAAATACTGCGAAAAATTATAAACTTCAAATTTATCGGATTTGGGGGAAATGCACTAAATTTTTAGCTCATTGAGCTGTTCACTACCACAAATAAAATTTATCCAATACCACTAAATGAACATGAAGATAGTGATAAATTAAATTTCATTGATAATGATAACACTGGTTTACAAAATCCAAGTTTGGGAAAATACTATGATTTTCTAAGGACAAATTTTTTTTTTTTTACAGTTGTAAATTTTACCTGGAGGCCATTTTATATTTTTCAGAAATGGTTTCACTGAAATCCTTATGAAATCCAAACAAAGAGTCTGATCGAAATACAACGTATATTGTTGAAAAGATAACTCAGCCGATTGTTGTCCGATCAAAATTAAATATATATGTCGTTGTAAATGTTATTCAATTGCCTTTTTACGATATACCCTCTACCTTAATCAGACTCTTTGTTTGGATTTCATAAGGATTTCAGTCAACTGTAAAAAAAACAAAATGTTTTTTTGTTCATAGAAAATCGCATTTAAACAAACCACATGAACTTCATTCTTGGTATTTTTGGCTGTAAACCAGTGTAATTTTCAATAAATTAAAATGAAAAAATTGCTATCTGTCCTATGGCAAAAGTGTTACTCGCATTCGCGTTATGGAGCCAATCAAAAAAGCTTTCAATACAAATATTGTGTTTTTGCCCAAAAAAATGCTAGTCATAATTAAATCTCACCAGAACCAAAATATTTTGTGAAAAGTGTAACAATAAGCTAAGGAATACCTATATTTCAATTGTTACCAGAAAATTTTTATGTATATATTGTATAAAATGTATACTGCGAAAAATACTGTTTTTTCATATCGATATACTGTTTTTTAACACTTTTAGGTGAAATATAATGTTTTTGGCACAAAAACAGATATGAGCGTTAGTCACACCTCATCTATTCAAATATTTTTTTAAGTGCAGTATCCATCTAGTACACATTATTAGAGTAATTCTTTTATAACAAACCGACATAAAGCAAGGAATCATAATTTTTTCCCTTAACACATTTTCCAGTGCCAATGCGAAAGAAAACAAATCGCCATTTAATCACTGCTGAACTCGATTCAAGAGTTAATCTCGACTTGAACTTTCAACGAAGCGATTCGCTCTGTCCACTTATCAAATGCAATTCTGATGCCAATGTACATTTGGTTTGAGATATGACTTGCAATTGTTATCTGGCGGTTTAAAAATAAATAATGAAAGCAGATCAGAGCGTTCTTCGCTTTTATATGAATAACATTTGGAATATGGTTTTGTTGTAAAAAAACTTTTTTGCAGCAACAGAGTAATGTAGATGTAAGCAACAAATCGAATTGATTAAAACATTTCCAAATGTTAAAACGCGTGTTTGTTGACACAAATTGCCGCAATTTTTGGGTAATTTGGCTACATTACTATACAACGCAGTCAGTAAGTGAACTCTCTTGTTGAAGATACCATTCGCAGTGAACACTTCTCAATTACAATCCTGCTATCAACCACTGAGCAAAGCTCTCAATGTTACAGAAACGTATAGGCTGAATAAGAAATGCGTGAATTGAGGAAATGTCTGAGAAAATTCAAGACACTAGTAAAACACCGTGCATGATGAAGAAGTTTTGATTTGAGGTCTAGTGATAAGCAAAGCTAGACCAAGACCATAGCAGTCTTAGTTTTGGTCTTGCACACTAAGTCTTGGTCTTGGCCGTCAGAATTAAGTCTTGATCTCGGTCTTGGTCTTGAAAAAATTTCTAAAGATTTCCAAACCTTATTTTTTCAATGCAGTTGGGTTTTTAAATGAGAAATGATTTTATGCTTGAAAAGGGCGTCCCACACCTATTACCAAGACTGAAAAGCTGTCTTGGTCTTGATAATCATTGTGACCAATACCAAGACTAAGGCTACAGAAGTCTTGGTCTTAATCTTGAAATTATAACAGTGCTTGGTCTTGTTCTCGAAAAATAACGAAAACCAAGACAAATTTTGCTCATCACTTTTTAGGTTATATGCTCGACGAGGATATAAGGGATATAAAATAAGCAAAACTAGTTGTTCCTAGCTCAAACTAAGCAGTTTTTTTAAGAGATTTTTCGTATTAAGGACCAGAAACTACCTTTTTATAGGTTAAGCTAGATTTTTCTTCGCCAAACCAGTTTTTTCAAGAGATTTTTATCATTTTAGAACTATTGTTTTTATAGGCTTAGCGAGTTTTTTCTAGGCCAAACTAGTTAGCACAAAGGCATATTTATGATCTGCTTAACTAGTTATATTTTTAAAAAAATTTCTAGCAAACTGGCTTGTTTTTTTGAATAGTTTTTTAGCATGTAAGAACAAGTCTAAACTAGTTTTTTTAAAAGATTTTTAGCATCTAAAAATAAAACTTGATTTTCCTACCTGGGTCAGTTTTTCCAGGATCAAACTAGTTTTTAAAACAAAAAATTTGGCATTTAAGAAATAGTTTTTAATAGGCTCAACTAGTTTTACCTAGGCCAAACTAATTTTTAAAAAATGTTTTTAGTATTTTAAAACAGTTTTTCCTAGATCAGACTTTTAGCATTTAAGAACAAAGATGAGTTTTTCCTAGGACGAAATAGTTTTCTTGAAGAGATATTTGGTATTAAGAGCAAAAAATAGTTTTTCCTAAGTCAAGCTAGTATTTCCTAGGCCAAACTAGTTTTCCTTTTTCAAAAATGTTTAGCAATTATGAATAAAAACTAGTTTTTTTCCGGTCAAACTTGTTTTCCCTAGATTTTTGAAATTTTTTCACCAATTAACTTTCCATAATATTTACGTACCATGTAATTTTCCATCGTGAAATTAATTCCGTGGAAATTACATCTCTGAATTTTGTTAGCAAATTGTTATCTCGAGTTATGTCAAAGAAATATCACATGATTTCACAGTGCTATTTTTATGGGGGAGGTTAAATGCTGCCTTCGAGGTGGGTGGTAAGCGGGTGGCTATATGTATTTGCTAAAATATTTATACATACTATACTTATGTAGGTATATATGGAGTAACAACGTAAAAAAATACCTGCATATTTTGCAAGCTTGTTTTTGTCATTGTTGTTTTTGTTGTTGTAGTGCATCGATTTTTCATTTTTGCTTTGTAAATTGTGTACAAAAACAAAAAAAGGCAGAATAAAGTTATGAAAAAAAAAAACCCCTATAAAACGCTGAGAAAAAGGACATGCTTGCGAGGAGAGAGGAGAGCAAAAAAATCAAAAAGGTCAATTTTAATATTGAATTACAATTTTAGACTTCTGTTCTTTTACGGTAACTATGCATGTATGTGAGTATTAATTATTTAAAAATCTAAATCTAACTTTACTTTAATGGAAAATTTCAACTTACCTTTAATTAAATCAAATTTTGTTGCCTCTTAAGTCGATTTTACTCTTCGAAAATATTTATTTTTAAACTTATTAAATTCGAACTCGTTAATTTTTTTAAATTTTTCGTTAAGTCACGTGTGCTTTGGTCCTTAAGCCATAGCCAAAACACCCCGCCAATGCAAAAATGGACGTTGATTTCTATACGAATTTTTTTTCTGTTTCTTTAACCACTGCCCACACTGCACTGTTCCTTAATTCCTTAGGTTTTGAAGTGCCAAAAAAAAGCAAGAGAAATCACTTGAAAAATCAATTTCAAGCACGGTTTTGTTTTCGTTTCTTTCTCCTCCCGATGGCAATCTTTAGGCAACGTTTGGCGGCGCAAGTGGGTTTTTTGAAAGGAAACCAAGAAAAACAAAAAACAACAGAAATTTAGGTTTGATAAATATTTTTTCTTTTCTTTCTTTTTCTCACATTCGCGGAACACCACGCGTCGTTTAAGCATCGGCCTCAAAAGTCAACTAAACGGAAGAAATAAAACATACTACCAATATACCAGCGTACGTATCCCTGAAGCAAACCATCCATCTATAAGATTGGTTTCAGTTGAACCGAAATAACAGTAGCCCCCGTATACAACGTTACTGAAGTATGGAGAGAGAGAGAGACTGAACCAACATTTGACAAAATCAAGAGAGCGCTTACACTGACTGTGCACTATTGCTACAGCCGGAGATTGCTGCCGGTGGTGGTGTTTAAGGTTCTGCTTCGAACGCATGGTGAGGGTTGTTTCCATATTGAAAGAAGAAACACACGTTTTTTTGTGCTCTGAAGCCATGTACCGGCATAGAAATTTTTTGTTTTTTTGTTTTACTTGCAAAAGAGAAATTCTGAGAAAACGCAAATTTAAGAGAGCGCGCATGTTCTTTTAAGTAAAACATGATAAGTTCAATACAATAACATATAGTATATTCATATTATTGTTATCAAGCTTGAGCTAAATCCGGCTTTGTTTGTTATAAATATGTCAGAAAATTTATCACCAGACTTTCTGTTGACATATAGTATACTAGCTGGTCTGGCAAACATTGTTCTGCCCTTGACTGTAGGTGGCGCAATCTTTCCATTTGGATGTAGTCCATGTTTTGTGCCTGGACAGAAGTTGGGCAATATATTGAATCAAGTTATATGAAGATTGCTGCTATGATTGCGATGATGTAGTAGCTTATATTTTTTTGTATGGGGAGTACATCACCCCCCATCCTTAGCACCATCACTTTTTGTGAGAGATTTTGTAAGTAATATATACGCCGACTTATAAAGTGTTAAAATTTTACCATGGGGGGTGCAACGCCCCCTGAATCAATCCCCTCTTTTTTCTGTATGATTCTTGATAGATACCATAAACAGCCATACAACAAGTTTCGAATTGATGCCTGCCATAGTTGAGGAGATATACTGTTTAAGGTTTTTTAGCGTGCAGTTTTTGTATGGGGGTGCTCCATCGTTTGAACATTTTAACGATATTAACCTTGGAAATGATTAGGGACAAATTTGGTGAAAGTATGGCTTTGATATATTTGGTGACTTAGGCGTAAAGCGATGACAAAGAAACACACAAAAACACTAATAGTTTTGTGGTTTATTTGAATGGGGGGTACAATTCCCCTTTGTTGGATTCCCCTTATTTTCCTTTAAAACCAATTGGAGCACCAACAAAGCATATGGAACGATTTTATATAGGTATATAGTAGGAAGATGACGATTTTCACGATTTTCACTAGGCAGAAAATAATTGGATCATGAGAAACAGGCCCCTAATGTATTTGGCAACTTATTTTCCAGTTTAGTTGCCCTCGAATAATTCGTATTGTCGATGTCAACTGGTCAGTTGGTTCCTTACTCGACTTTATAGTTGACAGAAAAAAAATGTTCACACAATTTGGTGCCCGAAAAATGACTATCAAAAGTCGTGATAGAGAGTTTATCAATTCTCATAAGTTAAACAATAGAGCCAAAGTTAGACGGACACGAGCATACAGCATATGGGTACCGACATTCTTATATATGAGATCGCAAAACACGAGGAAAAGAAGGTTGTCGGAATCTGTGGTGATCCATTTTTTTAATCCCCCGCTTCCGTATCATGTATTCGATTTTTAAAGTCATTTATTATTACGATTCTGAACTTGATTTTTTTCTAAGGCATCAGGATCATGAGTTATTCTTGCTTAAAAGTGAAAAAATCGCTGTTTTGAGGCATATTAAAGCTACTAGAATCGTCCAATGGTCAAAATTTTATCACAAATGTATTATATAATTTTGATACTTTTTGGACAGTTTTAGTACTTGTTTTGCTATTTGTACAAAATATAAAAGCTCATTTATCATCCCTGGTACAATGACAAATGTGAAACGAAAAGAAAACAAAAAACATGAAGCCGGTGCCAAGCAGTTTTTTGTCTTTCTATTTGTGCTGTAACCTCTTTTCAGCTCTATGTGATCGCGCATTTTGTCGTTGTTAATATTGAAAAAAAAAATAAAATTTAAATTTTACCTGACTTAATGGCAAAATATTAAAATAATTTTAATTTTGTTCACTTTTACACACAAATACCTTTCTAATTATGTATAATTCAAGGTCGTGCTCTATTCCTAACATAGTAAAAAAGGTAGGACAATTTTTTGTCTTGCGCATTAATATATAAATATAACACATATGATAGATACTACGTGAGAACGAACCACTTTTCAGGGCCACCATCACCAAATTTTTTGACATTTTACTTTAAACAATTTGACAAAATACAAGTTTTTATTATTAAGACCGAAACCGGGAACTTACGTTTTCTCTATCTTAAAATGGATTCAGAAAAATGTTCAAAGCTTCGGTTCTTGTAGGCCAATCAATATGATTTCTGTTTTGAAATATTAAGAATATGATAAAATTTCAAAGCTCATAAGGTCTACATATATCATTTTCTTGTAAAGATTGGGAACAATTTTGAAAATTCTAAAAAAAACATTTTGAAAATTTAAATTGAAATATCTAGAAAAAGGCAGTTTAATTTTTAAATTTCAATATGTTTTACAGGACATCAAGAACTAACATTGAAGCATACGGAAAATAGAGGTAAAAATTTTTGGTTTTTGTAAAATGCCGTTTTTTTTTTGTCAAATATTTTAAACAATTTTCGCTAGTTTTCCATTTACCTAAAATCATGAAATCAAATTCGATATATTGCAAATTTTGAAAACGGGAGCATGAAACCTCTCATGGAAATACAGGGTGTATTGCATAAGGTTACGAAGCTTTTGGGAGATGATAGAGGAGGCCTAGACTAACAAAAAATTCCACTTGAAGGGGGGTCGAAAATGTACCCCTGAGGAGTTATACGTTTAAAACTGATTTTTTGACATGTTTTACAAAAAAAATTTTCTTGGGTCACACTAGAGTTATAGAGAAAACTTTTTTATGGAAAACTTTTAGCTAATTATCTAAGCTTTAAGAAGAGAGTATTTTTTTTATACGGCTTAAAAGGATTTTGCAAAGTTCTGGACCTTTGAAGTTGTTATTTTAAATTTTTTTTTTTCCTAATTTTTGACTTTGGCAGCCATTTTAGTAAAATAAAGCCCCTATTAACTTAACCTTTCACAATTTTTTTTGGAATTTTTATTAAATTTCCTTTAATTCGATAGTACATTTGTCAAACCAATTTTTTAATTAAAGGTCGCAAAAAATACTTTTCTATGAAACACACGGGTTACTCACATTCGTTACGCTGCATACTCGTATGATGTGCGCGCTACACACGCTACATTTTATCTACTGCAACCCTCAAACTGATTGTTCTTGAAAAGTATTTTTTTCTGACCTCAATTAAAAAATTGATATTACAAATGTACTACCGTATTAAAGGAAATTTAACGAAGATTTTAAAAAAAAAAATTATAAAAATGTATATAAATAGGACCTTTTTTATACCACTTAAAATGGCCTACAAAGTCAAAAAATAGAAGAAAAAAATTTTAAGTATCAACTTTAAAAGTCCAAAACTTTGTGAAACCCTATAAACCAAATACATTCTTAGATAGCTTGCACAATTAGCTAAAAGTTTCCTTTGAAAAAATTTTCTCTTAGATGCTAGGTTGAACCAAAAACATTTTCTTTTATTAAGCACTACGGAAAATCAGTTTTAACCCTATAACCCTGTAATCGTATAAAAGTATAACACCTCAGGGGTACATTTTAGTCCCCCTCTCAGGTGCAATTTTTTGGTAGTCTAGGCCTTCTCTATGACCTCCCAGAAGCTTCGTAACTTTATGCAATACACGATATATGGGGAATTAATCGAAAATTGTATCGTGCCGAATGTAGGGTATTTAATTTTTTGAAAATATAAAGACAACATCTTTAGTACTCAATTGCTCTTTCAGTGGATTGTCAATTAAACTTAAACTTCCAAGTATTTGAGGACGACCCATAAGCTTCTTATTTACATACATTTGTACATACGTATACTTATATCGAACTTCATTATTTAATTATGTAAGTCTCTTCTAAATGTTACAAACAGAATTGTCAACACTTCAGTGTTTTCCAAAATGTTGAATTGTAAGTAGAATGAAGTAAATAAATAAATAATTGAGTATCTTCAACTCTTTTGAAGATCTTTAAGCGCTCAACTCAAGCATAACTAATTATAAACTGAATAGATTGACCCAAATATAATTGGCGTTGCTACGTCACAGTCGTGATGTTGATTAGATACCAACAACAACCAAGCATTCACTACTGGGAACACAACGAGACAAGTTCTCGTGCCTCATCACACAGTCAGTCGTAAAAGCCGTGAATACGCCTCTTGGCCAGTCAGTCAGTCAATGTGCAATTTAAGACAAACAAAGTGCCAGCTGTTTTTGCGGTATGAGAGAACAGAACAAATAGACGAAAGACACGACATGCAAGTTCAACAAAATATCGATTGAAGAAATACAATTTTTTCTACATATACTTTTAGGCGCTCGCTCCTTTCTCTCACGCTTGAATGTGTGGCATACCACGTATACATATGTGTTATGAGTTCTTTTTAAAATACAGCAGAAAAAAATGTTTATTTAACAGCACGTTGTGGTTGTAAAAAAAAATATAAAGCCAAATTTTTCCAATTGACGTCATAAAAGTTAGAAATAGACAGGCAGACAGACGGATGCCGCATTTTAATTGTTCGACTCTTACCAAACAAAATGTACTCTCTCTCTCTCTCCGCTCAATGTTTTCTGCTAGTTTCAGTGTTACCAGAATCCCAATATTTCTTACAAACATTCCTCAAGAAATTCGGAATACTTTCATTGACTGTTATGTGCTGTATGTACATTAGACCGGGTCGATTCTGTATGATGCCAAATAAAATAAAACGACTCAAATGTTAGAAGGACTCTTAAAAACGATACTGGCGTAATTTTTTTTTTTTTTTTTCATTCCGAGAAAATCAATGGAACACTTTAGATTCTACTGAATGTGGATGGTGGATATAGACAATAGTCGCATCCCAAATTCGATTTTTTTACGTGTTTCAATTACGCGGTCAAAAAAACGATTTTTTACTCAAAAGCAAGGCATCCCAGTGTGCCAGACGGTTCATATCTTCGCTTTTTTACCCGTTACGGATCCGTTACTGATCCGTTTGCGGGAGAAATTCCAAAAAAAAAAACGATTCGCTTTTTTTTTGGGAATCTCTCCCGCCAACGGATCAGTAACGGATCCGTAACGGGTAAAAAAGCGAAGATATGAACCGTCTGGCACACTGGGATCTAACGAAAAAAGTGTATGCGGCCAAAAATGATTAGAATTGTCCAAAGAATACGTGTACATATTTTCAGAATTTTTGGGAATTTTTTTTTTATTTTTTTTACTGTTTCGAAAATTATAAAATATCTCAAAAAATTTTGAAAAAATTCACATGTATTTTTGGACAATTTCGAGCATTTTTTGCCGCATACACTTTTTTCGTTATATGCGTTGCTTCTGAGAAAAAAATCTTTTTTTCCGACCTCCTTATTGAAAAATCGATTTTCGGAACCGAATATTATCTACACCCCAAAATAAAAAGAAAAAAATTTTAACACCAAAATTTTTGTAAGAACATAATCTTGGTTATCCATTTTCTAATGAAGAAAAAAAAGTTATGACCAAAAAACTTGTTTTTTTTTTTTTTTTCAGCCAAAATAGGCCTTCAAAAGCACCAAAAGGTGCTTCATTGGTTTTTCTTGGAATGAAAAAAATAAAAAATGTCGTTTTCAACAGTCCCTCTAACTTTTGAATCGGTTTGGGAATGAATATAAATTTCGACCCGGTCTAATGTACATTAAGGTGTGCCAATTTTCCAACCGATATCTGCTACCCTCTTATGTGAAAGATTATTCAATTCTAAAAAAAAATGGCCTAAGAACCATACCTTTACGTTCAACTTTAGTTCGACATATTTTCGATTGAAAATTTTAACGTGCATTCAATGGGGGTTATTGTGAATCAATATTCCCGGGGAGTTTTACTCAGACTGCCGTGCATTCTCCATCGTAGTCCAACAAAAATTCCCCGGGAATATTGATTCACGATAACCCCCAATATATTTTTAGTTTATGCTCGTATACATGAAAGTTTTCAGTTTTTCTATGATTTTTTCAAGCAAAACAAAAATCCAAGTGTTTTACTGACATCTATTTTTCACCAAGGCGCCATCTGGTGTCAGTTTTAGTAGCAGTTTTTTATTTTTTTTTTTTATTTACCCAACAAAATACCATCCAATGCGTATTTTGGCACGATAATTTCGAATCTGACGTTTATTTGACTATGAATTGAATGTCAAATATTGATTTCATGGAGTAGGTATATGGAAACTCCTCCGTATATATCCTTTATTTTTTTGCATACATTTATGTATTTGATCCAGTCTGATAAAGCCATGTCTAACTTGCCAGAGATCGAAATTCAGTTTTTGAAGATGACAGCAAGAAAACATCTAAATACATAAATATGATCACTGACTGAAAATATGCAACAGATACAAAATTATCATGACGAAATACGCATTGGATGATATTTTGTTGGGTAAAATAAAAAAACTTTCAATTTAGTTCCTAAAACTAAAACTTGGTGAAAAATAGATGTCCGATTTGGCGTCCCAACACTTGAACTGGTGTTTTGCTTGTAAGCATTAACAAAATTAGAATCATTGAAATATCGTGACATCTCCAAAAAAAAAGAAAAAGAAAATACAATTCGATAAAAAATCCCTATCAAATTTAAACATCCCCAAAGCAAATGTTTAAGCCCTAATTCATATTGGCAATCCTCAAAATTAGGAAAAGTCTCTTCATCTGGCAAGCCCATTCGGGTCTCGTTGTGAGAGTTAAAATGAGCGCATGTACAGTGTGTGTCTCACAGTAGAAGGGGGTATAATTGCTGTATAAAGATAATCTGAATGCTATACCTCCTACCACTGCTGTTTTAATTCTTTGTTTAAAAAAATAAAAGTTACATAGCAGTTGGGAGATGGGGGACTATGATGCTCTTAAAGGTGAAGTTGCAGATATTCAACACAAAAATTCAGAAATTGTATTTATCTTATTAGAAATGGCAATATTAAGTAATACTTTTTAAAACTATTCAAAAATTATGTGGTAATTCGCGTTACAAAAAATTGGTAACTCGCATTGCTATTGATTTTTATAATAAAACAAGGATTTTGTTCTAGTTCTAATGTACAAAACTTAAAACAGAACTAAAATTTTATAATGATAAAGGCTTTTATGTGCAAATATTGCAATTAAATCAAAATTTTTTAAGTTATCAAATAAATCTAAGTCATATAATGTGATTGCAAATAATTGTAATACAGATGGTATGTTATCATCACAACTACTTATTACTGTCACTACCATAGCCATATAATTCTTCGTAAAAGGACCGTTTTAATTTGCTGCCCATTTGCACTTTTTTTGATGCACAGACAGAAACTGAAAAGGCGATATTATCAAATTGTAATGACAGTTCATATATTTGGCACTTCATGGTCATATTTCTTCAATTAAACATTTATTTAGATATAATTGAAAGTCGAAAAGCAGTCATATATAATAATGATAAAATGTTAAATGTTAGAAAAAAATTTTCAAAAGGGTTTCAAAGAAATCGAAATATGGTGGAGAAGTCGAAAAATGTTGTGAAATTTTTATCGATAAGTAGTTTAAAAATATTCTTTTGCAGTTTTTCGATATTTTTCGATTTTTGCGATTTGCATAGCCTCATAAATTTACTAAAGCTTAAAGTTACTCAAATAAATGTAGGAAAAGTGAAAACTTCATAGCCGCATTCACAATCTTGTTGCGTCGTAGCAAGTGCAAAATAATTTGAAATTACAAAAACAAATTCGATTGATTTTTCAAAAAATTACCAAATAATTTTTCATTTGCTACGATGCAACAAGATCGTGAAAACGGCTAATGAAATTTTTTTTCCATGTAATTGTTCATCATAATTTAAATTTTTTCCACAAAATATCCAAGTTAAATAATTTTGAATTTTTGCTTTAAATAAATATTTTTTGTTTGATATTGCGGAGATTTGAACCTGGAACCTGTCGCGTGATAGATGCGGACGTTAACGAACTCAGCCACTGCCATCATTTTTTGAGGTTGACTGAGAGTCTATTTGTTTTGAAATTAGATTCTACCACGTTCGTAAGTGTTTTGACTACGTTTCGTAGCTGATTTAGATTTTACTACGTTTCGTGGTGTTCAGTGGCGGATCCAGAATTGTCAAGAGGGGAGCCGATTGACTACATTTCTAGATAATAACAGAATGTTTTCAAAATCTTTACATATAATTTAGGTTTGAGAGAGGGGGCGATCGCCCCATCGCCCCCCTGGATCCGCCACTGGTGGTGTTTTGACCAAGTTTCGTTGCTGATTTGAATTTAACAACGCTTGGCAACCAGCGTTCAACCACGTTCGTGCGTGATTTAGCAACGCACCATACAAATATAATCTTGGAGCGTTGTTAAATCCCAAATCAGCAACGAAACGTAGTTAAAACACTCACGAGCGTGATAGAAACTCATTTAGGAATGCAAGTTACATTACTTGTTACATTTTTTGTACGGTAGGGATATCATTTTTGTATTGGATTCACATGAAACACAGTTATGTCTTACGTCGGCTGCTATATATATTTCTGGCCTAGGCAACGCTAATGTCAATAGAAAATTAATTTTTCCATTGATAATTTAAGCGATTGATAAATTATGGTGTTTCCAACGAGAACAAACTTTTTTACAACTAAGTGTTCATGCAAAATCGAATGTATTGAAATGGAACTAATGCCCAAAAATGCCTCTATCTCACGGTATGTCACATGACGATCTCGCATTATCAGTTCACGCACGGCATCAATGTTCTCTGGCACAACGGCCGTTTTTAGACGACCTTCACGGAATTCGTCTTTGAGCGATTGTCAGCCACGATTGAATTCATTAAAACTATTTTTCACAGTGCTATAAGATGGTGCTTCATCGCCATACAAAGTTTTAAGTTCATCGGTGCACTCTTGTTGTGATAATCCACGTCGAAAGTTGTGAAAAATGATCGCACGAAAATGTTCACGAGTTAATTCCATTTTTTTGCCAAATTGATTTTTTCAAGTCACTGTAAACAACACAAATAATGGTCGTACGTCAAAACGTTCTGAGTACGTTTCTACTAAAAAATATCAAACTTTGTTATAGTGCTGCCAGATTTGAGCTATTGACATTAGTGTTGCCTAGGCCAGATATATATATAGCAGCCTACGTATATCTAGAAACAATATTTTTTAGAAGTAGGCCAAGGAGCGTTTTTATTAATCTTAGTACTAAAACACAAGTGCAAATAGTACTTTTTGTCACATCGCTCATAGCCTAATTAAGTAGTTTTCCAAAATAGGTCCGAACATGAAATTCGAATGGAAAGTGTCCTAGTTATGGATCATAACTTCTAAACCGTAAAACTTACCATCATAGTTTTTGGTTCATATGAAATTAAATATTTTTATTCTTTTCACAAAATAAATATATTTTTGGAAAAATAAGTACTAAAATACAAACATACATACATCTTTTAATACCTTTCCAAAAATGGTCTGAACATGTCGGTTGTCTACTTTTTAAGACTCCCCTCCCCCATTAGTGAAAATCGAAATCTTCTTTGTCTCATATACAAACTGCTGGTGCAAATTCCTTATTTTAAAAATTTTAAATATTTTTAATTTTGTTTAAAAACTTAATTTTTCACAATTTTTTCCATGTAATTTTCCATAGTAAATTAAATATTTTACACAAAATATCCATGGCTCGGTGAAGGCATTTTACACGCATGATTTGCAAAAGAAAATTCAAAGTATTTTCCGCTCAGAATAAAATAAATTTGCTTGGTTCATATAGAGAAATGTAATTTTATGCCACGGTAAAGGCATACTAGTTTGTAAAATTAAATCATGCTAAAAATAAATTCATAATAATATACTACGACAGTTTTATTAAACTTTCTGGATTTTGAACTTCGTCCGAATTAATTTTTTTTTTCACTTAGTGCATGCCACGGTAAAGTCATTTTCACCATTTCAGGACTTCTGTATCGTGGCACAATAAATAAATGACAATACTAACAATGTCATGTCTAGAAAACAAACAAATTTTTGGTTAGAAAATAAAATGTACGCACATTTTTTGCTTTTTCTTATATTAAAATATTTTTTTAAGTTTTTAGAAAATGTTGATTTACTTTTCACAGTTGATGTAGCGCACTAAAATTTAGATTTCACACTGGGGTACCTACTTTCCTACGCCAATGTGTCAGCAGCTACTCAGCAGCTTTGTTGTTTACTGCTTCTTTGGTCGTGTGTTAATTGTTTAGTTCTTTGCATAAATTAATTTCGTATTTTTTAAATTCTTATCATGTTTTGTAGATACATTTGTGCTGTTGTTGAACATTTGTTGTTTTATGTTTTCACTCTCTTCAACAACTGAAATTCTTTTGTTTTCTATTTATATTTTTATTATTTTATTTCCAATACTTCCGAATCCCGGAGTAAACTTTCGAGCACGACTTCTTTTTGATTGATTCTTCTAATGAACTGAGCGCCACGCAGTCCAGACAGTAACTGAAATTTGAGTAGATTATCCAGTCGATCAGAAGAGGGTTTCACAAAAACGTAGCCTCAAGAGATGTTAAATGCTAAAAGAACAATCAAAATATGGCTGTTTGTATCTCTTATGGATTTTTTTTTTTTACTGTCTGCTTCATATTGTTGGTTTGTTAGTTGTAAACATGCAGCAGCAGCAGGCTCTAAGTAAACCCAGTTTGGTTTGGCGCCCCCATTCCCATTATTCACCACTATTTCGTATTAGGCGACGACTGTGTGTTGCCTCTTGAATTGTAAGCATGCGCCATGACTAATTTTTATTTCTCTCCAGCGTCTGCTAACTCTTTAAGTGTCATTTTTTTTTTTTTGTTGCTGTTCACTCAATGTCAATATCCTTCGACAATTTAGCCGAACCATGCGATTTGTTGGTGGGGGAACATCATCCCAGCAGAACAAAAATTTTTCAGTTTTTTTTTTTTTGCCAGAAAAAAAGTGGCGTGTTGCGTGCGCACGTTTTGGTTTGCTTTGCTAAAATGTGCTGCAAGGTAATTAAAATCAGAAAAAAAAAACACAAACCAAATTGCAGAATTACGGTGGGTCATAGCGTGCAGGTATTTCACATGTGTTTTGAAACTCTGCAAAATAAATGTTAAATCTTTTCGTCTTTTTTGTCTTTGGTACAAAAGTATATTGAAAAAGGCTTCGTGGGTGATTCTCCAAAAAATGTACCATTTAATTTCCCGGGGCTCAAAACCATATTTAAAATTTTATATTTTAACTATTGGGTGTACAAATTAAAAACCGGAATTTTTTAGCGAAATTTGATGCTTTATTTAAAGTACTGTCCATTGGAAGCTACAACATTTCCCCATCTTTCAGGCAATTTATGAATTCCATCCCAAAAAAATTGCGCCGGCTTGGCGGCCAAAAATGAATCGAGCCAATTTTCGATATCTTGAACTTAAGTGAACCGTATTCCTGATAGGGCATTCTGCATTGATCGGAACAAATGGTAGTCTGATGGTGCAAGGTCTGGGCTATAAGGCGGGTGAGGCAAAATTTGTATAGATTTCCCATCCGTTGTTTTCCAGGTAATTTTTGACTGGGGCAGCAATATGTGGACGAGCGTTATCGTGGTGGAAAATGATTGACTCGTGTCTGGTTGGCCGCTCTGCCCAGATTTTCTGCTTCAATCGGATCAATTGTTGACGATAGAGTTGAGCATTAGTGGTTTGGCCACCTGGCAACAGCTCATAATGGATCACACCTAGCTGGTCCTGACCAGGACGTTCTTTGTCTTCGACATCAAAATCACCACTTTTAAACCGTTGAAACCACTCACGACAGCTTGATTCAGCTGGAGCATCGTCGCCATAAACTTCTACAAGCAAACTATGACTTTCCGCAGTAGTTTTCTTTGCAAAAAAATTACCCAACAGAATCTCCCGCAAATGCTGTCTTTTTCTCCAATTTTCGAAGTTATTCATCGTGAAAAATAATAATGATGCACACAAGATAAAATTTTTTTTGACTGATTTTGTCAGCTGTCAAATGTACCTTTAAAATGACATAAATATAAAGTTCGAGCTTTCACGATATTTGTTAGTACGGACATCCACCGTCGAATTCCGGTTTTTAAGTTGTACACCCAATACTTAACCAGAGCTTCTATACGAATAGCTCAAAAAAAAAAAATTTTTATTTTACTATGAAATTATGACATAAAGTGTTAAATACTCATTCTCCATCCTATCCGTAACCGCTTCTTGGTGCACATAATTTGCTCGTTATTTTCTATAAAAGACTTATACGAGATTGTTTGTTTGCTCCTGTTTTTCTGTATTAACTCTTCGAATTTTTTTTTTTTATATAGAATTGACATACTCGTAATAACTTAGAAGTTGGTCACTCATTTTAGACTATGTATCTCCGGTCAGTTTTTTTTATTTAAACTGTGAATTTTTTAAATATTGAGTAAATAGAGAACTGAAAGTGAAGAAAAATAGGAGATTCAGTGTATTTTCTGGGCGAGATCGAACGTTTCAAATGTTCCATGTAGCCCGAAATTGTCCACCATTTTGGATCCGCAATTTTGTTCTTGAAAAGTTTTAACCAGAATTTGGAATCAGTTTGGTCAAAAACCTTCATTTTTTTGTGATATAATAATTTTTTAAGAAAATTGTCCGACATTATGATTTTCGAAAAATTTCGGTTTTGAACCAGAAAACCGTTATTTTCTATTAATCAACTGAAGCATTAACCGAACCGAAATTTTCACAAATATTTGATCCGAACCGAAAACCGAACCGCTTTTTATAAGGGTTCGAAGGTTCTTTTCGACCAATAGACAAATTTTCCCCACTTTTTATTTTTTCTTTTGTTAAATATGGTAATACCATGTTTGTTCATCATGTGGCAATATCATATGTAAAGATCAATGGCAATCCATCTTATTTGACAGACACTTGTCAGAAATTTTGCTGCGGAACGAATATGTTTTGGCTGCTGTATTATACCTTTATCCACAGTATCAAATTCTCCTTACTGATTCAGAAAAAAATACTGCAATTGAACATTTTATATATGTTTTTAATCAAAAATCGAAACTGAATAGTATGCAGGTTACTCTCGACACGTCAATATCTTCGAAATTTAGAACCGATGACGAAATTTATAAAATTTTAAAAGAAATAGGGAAGAAAGAGACAAAGTTTCATAATAGATCATTAACAGAAAAAATCAAATCGTTTGATAATACAAAGCGTGTTTCAAATAATGTTGATGTTTTGAACTTTTGGAATAACTACACAGACGAAGAGTTATCTGAATTAGCACAAATTATTTTTGGTGTTCCAGAAACTCAGGTTTCGGTAGAGAGAGCATTTTCTACCCTAAAATTTATTCTCGGAGACCTGCGAAGAAATATTGAACTTCGGGTTAAAACTACAAATAGACGTCTCAGCATAGTCGGTTTTTTGAAATTTAGTCCTCGTCCAATTTTACATAAAAAATAAAAAGCAGAAAATTTCTAAATCTCTTCCAAAAATCGAATTTAAAAAAACCTAAAAAACTTTTTCTCAAAACAATAAAAATGCAGATGTCTATTTGTAGTTTTAACCCGACGATATGTTTCTGTATTCTTTTGGATTGCTACTGAATAAAAATTAACAAATATTTATAGGGGGTTATCGTCAATCAAGATTCCCAGGGAATTTTTTGAAACTGCAATAGAGAATGCACGGCAGTTTGAGAAAATTCCCCGGGAATCTTGATTCACGATAACCCCCATAGTTTCTTTTTTAATTCCCGAACCGTTGAACCAAACCGAAACCCCGGTTCAAAGTAAGAAAAAAACCGTTTTACGAACCAATCCAAAAATGCAAAATGGGTTCGAACCGCTGAACCGAACCGACTAAATTTTTCACCCGGTTCACGTCCCTGATTTTAGATCCAAATTTGGAATCAGCGACCTTAAAAACCCCCTCATGTTGTTGTAATATAATAATTTTTTGAGAAGACTGTCCGCCATTTTAGACCCTCTATTTTGTTTTCAGAAAGTTGATCCTGAATTCGAAATCAGCATGCTCAAAAACTCCTAGCCACAATTTTGTCGTGATTTAATCATGTATTGAAAAAATTGACCAAAATCTTTGTTTTGCTTCAAAATTCTTTTGAGCATTCCTATAAGGTATTTTCTGAACTTTGTAGATCTTTAGCCTAGCCTTTGGATTTTTCTCGAGAATGATAACTACTTTTTTCAACTTAATACGATCACCACAACCGTTTTTTCTGTCCGTTCCTTGCTTGCGATTCGTGTTAAGATTTGCTACTAGATTTGTTCTACCCGCGATACCGTATGTCGACTAACTTTAGCATCCAATGCAATCCTTTTAAAAGTATATGGCGGGATATTTAAAAAAATTTTTTAAATTAGTTCACGCACTTCCTTTCCACTAGCCATTTCTTCCCATAAAATTGATAACTAATGTTTTTCAAAGCTAACCTGGTCAAAAAAAATTCAAATTAATAATTTCTAATAACACACTTCTTATATTCATTCGAGTTATTCGAGTAAAATAAAAATACATGAATTTAATTTAAATAACAAATTTATTTTCGCAGTGTAGGCATGTGTTGAATTATTCTACATTCTCTTCAAATACTATGCAATAAAAAAAGCAAGTATACTTTTAGGCATATAATTTAAATGTACAGGCAGTACAGTCTTATCTCATTTATTTAACCACAAACAAATTTAAATATTTTTGCCTTTCTTTGCTTATATGCTTATATGATACTTTTTAACCACAAAAAAATGTGTATAGAACTAAAAGGGTTTTAAATTAAAATAAAAACAAATAGTTTTTAACAAACTGCGATCGTGCAAGGTTCAAAGCTGAATTGCGTTTTAAAAAATTTAAATATCAAAAAAAAACAACAAAGAATAAATTTGAAATCTATACAAAATGGCAAAAGATACGAACAAAATTGAAGTAGACACACCTACTTACTTTTCAACACAATCCGATAGTTCAGTTGGTAGTTCTTGCTTAGAATTACAGAGTCCACAAGTGTTAGATACAAAAATCGATATTGTGAAGAGCTCAAATATGAATCTGGAACAAAATCCAAATGAAACCGATGAAATCGATGGTGGTCGCCGGAAAAACAGACGTGCGGTGGAACGTGAAGATATTAGCTATGCAGCCAATAAAAATGTAGCGGAGGGTATGTATTCGTTTTTCAAAAAATTAAATTTCAGCAAGTGTTTTCGAAATTTGAATTTGAATTTGAATTTGACAACCCCTACATACACACGGTAATAAATTTCGTTGCAAATTTTCAACTTGACATGTAATTTTAGGGTTGAAAACAGAATTTGTTATGAAATCAATATTTTTAGTTCTGACTTTTTTTAGAAAAAAGAATCTTTTCGGTTCACACTAGCGTTTAAGAGAAAACTTTTTTATAAGAAACTTTTAGCTAACTGTGTGAACTTTCTAAAATGGTATTTAGTGTATGTGGTTTAAAAGGATCTTGTAAAGTTCTGCAACTTTAAATTTGATATTTGAATTGTTTTTTCCTATTTTTTGAATTTATCGGCCATTTTAGCATGAAAAAGATCTTATTATTATTTCCCTTTGTAATGTTTTTTTTTGAATCTCCTTTACATTTTCTTTAATTTGTCAGTACATTTATTATAACAATTTTTTAATTTTAGGTCCGAAAAAAATACTTTCCTATATAACATAAGGGTTACTAGGGTTACCGGACATAGTCCCAACGGACATAATCCCCACTTCGTGAATTTGCGGACATAATCCCCACTTCGTAAATGGGGATTATGTCCGAAAATTTTTCGGTCATAATTCCCATTTTAGTCATGGGGGTTATGTCCGCAAATTTTTCGGACATAATTCCAATAGGGGTTATGTCCGAAAAATTTAATTAAGATTGAACAAAATTTTTGCAATAATCCATTTAAAAAGTTTTTATAGTGTTGGATGTTATAGACTGATCCGCGGCCGAAGGCCGCCGCGAAGCCGATGTTGGATTTTTGGGAGTTTAAATCCTGAGCTGCGGTCGCAGGCCACCCACTTACCCCTACTCTTATGTAAAATTACTGTGGCTAGCAAACTAGGTCCGTTTTTTCCTGGGGATTATGTCCGAAACAGTTGCGGACATAATCCCCATTTTAGAAATGGGGACTATGTCCGAATTTTTGGCGGACATAATCCCCATTCACGTGGGGACTATGTCACGGCACCGTTACTCGCATGCGTTGCGCTGCCCTTTATCTACTGCAGCCTACAAACGAATTGTTCTTGAAAAGTATTTTTTTTTCTGACCTCAAATTAAGAAATTGGTATAACAAATGTGCTACCGAATTAAAGAAAATCTAACGAGAATTCCAAAAAAAAAATATGAAAGGTTATGTTAACAGGACCATTTTCATACTAAAATGATCGCCAAATTCAAAAAATAGGAAAAAGATTTTTAAATATCAACTTTAAAAGTCCAGAACTTTGCAAAATCTTTTGAAGCCTTATTAATCAAATACAGTTGTAGAAAGCTCATACAATTAGCTGAGAGTTTCTTATAAAAATAATTTTCTCAAGAACGTAAGAGTGACACAAAAAATTTTGTTTGTATAACTCGTCAGAAAATCAGTTTTAAGCCTATAACTCCTATGTGGTACATTTTAGATCCCGCCTCTGGTACAATTTTTCGCTAATCTAAGCCTTCTCTATTACCTCTCAGAAGCTTTGTTACTTTATGCAATACACCCTATATACATAACCTTAAAAAACTTGTTTTTCAGTTTTTACGTTAGAATATCTGAAAAACTATAGTGCAATTTTGAGACTGGATTCGAATTTAGCACCTACGAATATATCGAAAATGATAACTGCTCAATAAAAATTTTAGTTTAATTTTGAAACCAAAAAGTATTTACTTATATAAAACAATGTCAAAAAAGTATTGAGGGGATTCCTGAAAACGTGTAAAAGCCTCGAAAACCTCGTAAACTCGTTAAAGTTGTCAAAATCAATACAAAATTTGACAGTTTTACGAGTTTACGAGGTTTTCGAGGCTTTTACACGTTTTCAGGAATCGCCTTATTAATTTTAAACTATTTTGGAATAAATTTAATACTTTTTTGGAATAAATTTCAAAAATCGGAATTTAATACCAAAAAAGTTTAAAATCAATACTAAAGGGAATCAAAAGTAAGAAAAGTAAACCACCATTTTTAAGAGTGTGAATGAATATGAATCTCTCAGAGAGTACAACGCATCGAGTGAGAATAAATTATTTTGTGTATTTCTTCTCATTTGAGATATTTAAGTTTTCCATTGATGGGAACTTTTACTCCTAATGCTAGATTCACGATATTAGTCACTAACTATAAGTTTAAGTAGTTAGTTTTTTCAAACTTCTATATTGTTTGAAAGAACTATGTTTACAGGTATTTACATAAACTTTAAGTTTGTGACTAATACAGTGAATCTAGCGTTGGTAGTAAAAGTTCAATGAAAAATCCCTACTACTTATCTCAAATGACAACAAACATAAAAAATAATTCATTCTCAGTCGATGCATTGCTCTTTCATCAAATACTTGGTGAGAGTTTCATATTCATTCAGTTACTCAGAAGATGCTACGTACATATTGGAATTGTGCTCTTCTAATTCTGTGATTTACATTTCTTAAGAAAAGCACGGGAAACGACCGGAAATTATACAACTTTGAAGAATTTATTGAAAGCAAACATTTTAGTTGATATTTAGTTAAGATCGTGAAAAGTAAGCAGTGAGAAATTGCACAAAGTTTAAAAATTAAAAAATGGTACAGGTTATAAATTCTCCGATGGAATCTGATAAACTGACAGATAATTCTATAACAGAATTAGAACACATACAAGATATAGATAACAATAATGATATTGAAAATAATTTGGATATAGACATTGAAGAAACGGATGAAACAGATGCAAGCAAAAAGGGCAAACATAAAAAGAAGAAGAGCGACGACTATGCGTCAAATAAAAATGTTGCGGAAGGTAAAGTTTTTATTACACATTAGCCGTGTTTCTTTTGACGCGTATATACAATTGTGGATATTTTTAAATTGCGAAAACTCATGAACGGTGAGTCGCACAATAAAACTCTAAGAAACTTTTTTTTATGAAGAATCACGTTCTCTACAAAAACTTTTCATTTTATTTTTAAAAAAATTTATCTTTTAGGAGTTTTTAAATAAAAACTGGTTAAGCGCCGATAAATGGCAAAAGATCACTTTTTTTACAAATAACTTCTAAATAATTATTTTTTTTTTTAACAAAAGACTAAAATTATTTGTAGAACATGTGGTTCTCAATGAAAAAGACCCTTGGACTTTTTAACGTACGACTCACCGTTCATAAGTTATCGCAATTTGAAAATTACCACAATTGTATATGCGCGTCAAAAGAGACACGGCTAATGTACCTCTATACACCATTACACCAAAATAAATATAAATACTTGCTAGAAACGTTTAAGGCAAACTCTGAACAAAATCTTGGAGAATTTGAACAAAAGCACAATATTTACGCATAAGAAAAAAAAAAAAAAAATTGTTTCTTTACACAGTGCAACAATTTTTAAAAAATTTGTTAGGCACAAGACCTGGCTATACTGCGAAGATAGCCCTAGAGACTCTTCAGTTTTCGATAAAAGCTCCTGTACTATTCCAGAAATCTTTATTTAATAAAACTTGTAGTTAAATGTCCTACAAGTAACTTTTCCCAACATACTATGTCCAGAAATTATATACAGGGGGTTTTTTGATATAAAATGTTCGGTCTTTTTTAGTATTTCGAGGCGAGGCTTCGTACGAAAAAGTGTACAAAGCATTAAATGCTTAGATTCGTCCAAGGAATACCTGTGAATTTTCTTCAAAATTTTTTGCGATATTTTAAATTTTTTTTTATTTTAAAATTTTTGTATTTTTTGGAAAAAATTTTGAAATGACTTAAAAATTTCTGAAGAAATTGACACGTATTCCTTAAACGGTTCTAAGCATTTTATGTATTCTACACTTTTTTCGTACGAAGCCTTGTTTTAGAGTAAAAAAAACGTTTTGCCGACCACGGACGTTCAACAGCCATAAATTCTCATTTAACGACCGAATCGCATCTTGAGTATTTAAAAAAATTATACATTTTACAGTCCAGTATGTATAATTTTGCGAAAAAATTTTTTTTTGTAAAATTGATATTTTGTGAGTTTTGATCGAAAAACTAAAAAAAGTGGAACATTTTACATAAAAGAATCCCCTGAATAAAATTTTTTGACATAGTATATTTGAAAAAGTTACTTGTTGGATATTTAGCTTCAATTAAAGTAAAATAATGTAATTGTTTCTGTAATAGTACAGGTGCTATTGATCGAAAACTGAACAGTCTCTTTCAAAAACAAAAGAGGTCGATAAAAAACGTAATACAGCTTACATTGAAAAACGCATCGGGGGTTTTACTCAGATGGGCTATCGTCCCAGCATAACCAAGTCTTGTCCCTAAGTTTGCTGTTGCACTCTGATATCATTCCCGCTTTGGACAAATTCTGAAAAAGTGAAACGTCCGACATGAAATAAAGAATTAGTTTGTGACTGTCTTTAAGCAATTAAATATATATCTTCCTAAGAGAATCAAAACTGCATGGAGAAAAATCCGTTTCATAATTTTTACTTCATTCGGGTAGTAAAAAACACAATTTTGGCTTTATAATTCCTGTAAAAATATTTATGTTGGGATAGACATTTGCTAAATATACAAATTTTATAACTCTTCATCATATAGGTCAGTGGTGTAGAGGTCTAACAGTCACAGTTTTATATGGTTCGTTAATTTTTTTTTTTTGTTTTTTTTTTGTTTCAACTTTACAGTAAGGTAAATATCACTTAAATTTTTTCAAAAAAATTACTATGCTGACTTGAAATTCTTGTAAAGTTTTCAGTAATAAAGTAGTACGAACTTTTTTTTTTCTCCGTATATTTACTTCATAATAGTCGCGAACTAATTCCATATTTTCCATGTCGGACGTTACATTTTCAAGGGTAATCTATCCAATATGTTCATATCTCAAGGTCATTAAAGTAGCGCTTCAATTATTCACCGTGGCAGGGGGTTTTTTCTATTTTTATTTGTTTGTTTTTGCAATTTATATTATTTTTTAAATTTTTTAATTTTTTATAGGCATGATGGACATCGCATTACTTTCGGCAAATGCTAATCAGTTGCGGTTTTTGATAACTTACAATAGTCAGGCGTCAACGTATTACATTAGTCTGGGCCTTATAATATTATCTTTGGTCATGCAAGTTTCAGTGGGCATTGCACTCATTTTTAAGGTAAACAAAGATTATAATTATTTTTTATACTATTTTGTGGAATTATATATAAATTTTATACTCGTATAATTTAGCATCGTTGGAGACGCTGTAAGAATTCTCGAAAGCGCTGTGCACGTACGAATGAATTCTTAGTTGGCGGTGTTTTTATAGTAACTGTGGTGAATATCTTGCTGGCAGCCTTTACAACAACAGATGGACAAAAATGATTAGAAAAATATATAAAAATATGATAAGACACAATTTATATTAAATGTTTAAAATGATTTCTAAATACTTGTATGTACCTGCTCGGCAAAAGACTACATTTTTGTAGATGCAAACTTTATTACATAAGTATAAATAGTGTTTTTTTTTTGTAAATCCCATGCTTACCATAAATTACATTTAAACTATTCATTCAACATAAAGGTTATGCCCCAGACTGACGGCAGCTCTAATGCACATAACAGGCGAAATAATGTGAAACTTTTTATTGCATGATCTTAGGCACTTTTTTAATACATATTACATAGACATTGACTAAAAGAAAATTTCCCAATTCAGGGTCCAAAAAATTCTAAAACATCAAAAACAAGATAAAAAGTGAATTAAGTATCAGAAATGCTAATTAGAATTTTTTGGACCCTGAATTGAGAAATTTTCTTTTAGTCAATGTCTATGAAATATGTATTTAAAAAATGCCTAAAATCATGCAATAAAAAGATTCACATCATGACGTCTGAAATGTGCATAAGAGCTGCCGTCTGTCTGAGGCATTGTATGTAATTTGCATTAAATGTGACTTTTGGCTCTGCTAAATGAATGATTTTTCAATTGATTGTTTGATATACATACTCGTATAGTCTTAAATTGCAAAATATCAAATAAAATACTGCCCATATTTTTACAAAATCCATGTCAAAAGTTAGCTAAGACTTTTCGTCATCTGAATCTAATAAACAAATTTAATAAAAATACACCATATAGTTACAAAATAACTTTTTATTCGAAAGGGATATAAATCGCATAATCACGGTGATCCGGAAGCAAATTATTTACGTGTAAAAGTGTCGCTAAAATCGGTCTCGATGAAAAAATTTGTTTTTTTTTTTTTTGGTGATTCAGAATTTGTTTTTAACGAAATCCTATTTGATCCCGTTTAAAAGTTATATAGTATTTTAAGGAATTCTTTAATTAAAAATATGTTCTTACATATATACAATTGCATAAGGTTACGAAGATTCTGGGAGATGATAGAGGAGGCCTAGGCTAACAAAAAATTGCACCTGGAAGGGGGTTCTAAAATGTACCCCTAAGGAGTTATAGGGTTGAAACTGATTTTCTGACTTGTTTCAGAAAAAAAAAAAATTCTTGGATCACGTTTTGGGGAAAACCTTTCTATGGCAAAGTTTTAGCTAAGTGTAAGAGCATTTAGATAGTGAACATGGTTTATAGGGTTTGAAAGGATTTCGCAAAGTTCTGAACCTTTGAAGTTGATATTTTTTTTCCCCTCCATTTTTTGACTTTGGCGGCCATTTTAGTATGAAAATGGTCCAATTAGAATATCCTTTTATAATTTTTTTAAAAATTTTCGTTAAATTTCCTTTAATCTGATAGTACATTTGTCATACCAGTTTTTTTGATTGAGGTCAGAAAAAAATACTTTTCCATTTGAAGGCTCCAGTAGATAAAGAGCAGCACGCACATCATAGCAAAATTAGTCTTGGTCTTGGGTCTTGTTCTTAGTCTTGGTAAGATTCCAAGATTCCTATGATCTTGGTCTTGGTCTTACAGAAATATCAGCGTCTTGGTCTTGGTCTCGCAAAATTACCAAGACCAAGAACAAGACCCAAGACCAAGACTAATTTTGCTATGATGTGCGTGCTGCTCTTTATCTACTGCTTACGATAATCGTCAAGACCAAGACTGCTTTTCAAGCTTAGTAATTTATAGTTAAAAGTTGTTTCACTCCCGTTTTGAAGATAAAATCATCTCTCAATTTGTATTTTGGCATCTTAAAAACCCAGCGGCTTTGGAAAAATATGGTTTCGAAATTTTGAATACTCAATATTTCTGAAAATTTTTTCAAAACCAAGACCAAGACCGAGACCAAGAGTTAATGACCAAGATCAAGACCAAGACCAAGACCATGATGCAACGTGCAAGAACAAGACCAAGACTGCTATGGCCTTGGTCTTGGTCATGATTTGGTCATCACTACATCATATGCAGCGCAACGCATGCGAGTAACCCGTGTGTTACATAGAAAAGTATTCTTTTCTAACCTCAATCAAAAAAATTGGTATGACGAATATACCATCGGATTAAAGGAAATTTAACGAAGATTTCAAAAAAAAAAAATTACAAAACTCTATATTAATAAGACTTTTTTCATACTAAAATGGCCGTCAAAGTCAAAAAATGGGGGAAAAAAATTAAAATATCAATTTTAAAGGTCCAGAAATCCTTTTAAACCCTATAAACCATATACACTATCTGAAAGCTCTTACACTTAACTAGAACTTTGCCATAGAAATGTTTTCCCTAAAACGTTAGGGTGATCCAAGAAAATTTTTCTTCTGAAACAAGTCAGAAAATCAGTTTTAACCCTATACCTCCTTAGGGGTACATTTAAAATAAAAATAAATAATATGTAAATGCAAGGCAAAATTTTCAATCGAAAATGCGCCGAACTAAAGTTAAACCACAAGGTATGGTTCCTTTGGCATTTATCCTTAGAATTGAATGTACTTTCACATAGGAGGGTAGCTGAGGTCGGCTTGCAAATCGGCCCACCCTAATATATACATATGTATTTTTACCCAGCTATCCAAGGTTTAAGATCAGAAAGTTGTGTACTAATTTGCTGAAATGAACTTGATTTTCAGTTTCTACAGAAATCGAAGTAGTTTTCATTGATTTCTTTGTTTCCACTGCCCTTGGAGCGTAACGAAGTATGTGCTCCTTACTGGTACTTCTTAAGCAATAACTTGTAACTTTTAAGAAGCATAAGGCCATTTCAAATTTTTCGAAATTTGCAGTTGGGTCCTCAGATTTTTTTTTAAATTTCTCGCAAACCTAATAATGAGGTCTCTATACTGAGAACTTAGAACAGCTCTGTAAATTTTTATAGAAATCTGAGAACCCAACTGCAAATTTCGAAAAATTTGAGATGGAAACGGTCAATCATTTCATTGATGGAGTTGCCTGAATGTAGAAGACGTTTAACAGCAAACCTGGGGGAATTTGTTCAAATCCCACCCATACACATTTTTTTTTTTGTAACACAAATAGAGAACTTGCACTGTGGGAAATTTTGCCCTGTTTGTTGTTAAGCACTTAAAAAATTAAATTATTTTATCCCTCAGCTACACAAGTGTCAAAGTTTGTACTTCCGCAAAAATAAAAATTTTGTTGCTCTGGTTCAAAAAAAAAAAAACCCGTTTATTTTAAATAAATATTTCTCTTAAGTCAAAGCTAGTAAAAAATATTTAAAATGAAAACTGGAACTAATAGTAAGTAGTTACCCTGCATATAAAAAGATTCGTCTTTTACGTTTTCTAAAGTGAGATTAAAATCGTAAAATTTTTTTAAATTTAAGTTTTGGTTCAAGCCTAGCTGAGATATGCAAAATTAGAAAAAAACTTGCATGTGAAGATTTCAGAAAACCGATTCGCTTCTCTTCTGACTATGCCTTGGCTTTGATTTCAGATAATAATCTTACTAAAGATATAGTAACATAAGAAGCGAAAGTAAGGCTAGAATATGTGACATAAATCCTCTTTATAAAGAAATCATAGCTGCAAAGTTCAAATGCAGACCTGTAGGTATAACAATTACAGAAACAACATTACCATTAAAAATGCTGTTAGACCTCATTGTAAGCTATGGTTTTGACAGCAGTTCTGGTCACTCCAATTACAAGCAAAAATTTTCTGAAAATAGTACATCAGCCCTAACTAATTCTTCTCTTTTTGCTACCACAATGATCCCTTTAAGGCTCATCGATGCAATTGATAAGATCTTATGGAATAATCGTACGCCACATTCTACAAGGTTTTGCCGTCCTTTGAGGTTGCAATATATAAAGGAAACCATAGAAAATATTTTAAAAGAGGAAAAAGATATGAAAAAGGAAACTGAAGAGTAAGAAAATTACCAAATTAAAATAAGTGATGAACAAACTGTTGAAATAAAATATAATCTTTCCCTAACGACAATTGATGGAAAAGTCCTTAATGTATTAATTGCTACAAAATCAACCCAAAGTTGCCCTTTGTGTGGCTGTAAACCGATAGATTTCCTAAATGTAAGTGACTTCAAGTCTTTTTTTATGGAGAGTAATAAGTTCTACAAGAAAAATTTACCGTTTCGGAGTTATTTATTAAAAACCGAATTTTTTACGTTTATTGCTTATTACGTAAAAAATTTCGGTTTTTAATAAACGGTGATTTTTTTTTTACAAATGTGTAATGAAAACTTCTTGTAAAACATATGACTGTCCATAAAAAAGATCCTGGCACTTTACCTCGTGCGACTCACGATTAATAAGTTTTGATAGGCAACCTGGAAAATATATTCCCCCTTTCATAAATATATCGACAAAAAGCAAATTTTACAGGAGAGAGTTTTTTTAATTTTTTTTTTTTTTTTTTGAACGCTTATGGCAGATTTTTTTAAAACGTTAAATCGACGCATGATACGAAAAGTAGGATGATTCAATCCTCCTACGAAAAGTAGGTTTTCAAAAATTCTTGGACGAAAAGTAGGACGTTTCAAACTTATTTGGACGAAAACTTGGTTGTTTCATTATATATGACGAAAACTAGCTTTCTTTGAAGTTTTGTGTACAAAAGCAGGACGTTAAAGTTTTTATGTCGAAAAATAGGATGCCTGAACATTTTGGACGAAAACTAGGACGTTTCGATGCCTTGCACGAAAACTAGGTTGACGTTGATTCTTGCAGCGTATTTTTGGCAAAAACTTGGGTGTTTCTTATTTTGTTACATCAATTTCCTAATGTAAATGAAATATTAATATCAGGTATAAGTTATTAAGTGAAAGAACGATGAGAAAATATAACATATCTATATATAAAGAGGTAAACGAAATCGGTTCAGTCCCTTTCTATGCCTAAATTTCCACATATTCACTTGATTTTTTTTTTGCTGGAAAGGCTGTGAAGAGCAGCAGTGCATAGAATATTTTTTTTTAAGTGGGCGGTGCCACGCCCCTAAATAGAAAAAACCTTCTCACGTCCAAGCCACTGCATCGTTTTTATTAAATTTGGTATGGAGATAGGGTTAGCACTTAGGAACGATAACCATAATGTTTTAGATACGCGGTGCCACGCACCTTAATAGAATACACATTTTCACGTCAAACACTTATTTTTGGCTCTTTTAGACGGTTTGCTATAAACACAACAAGTATCCAAGGATAGAAATGGGGTTATACTTTACGGATAATCATTTTTGAAAACATTCTGAATTTAATCATATTCATCTGTTATGGGATTGTTCGTTTGCTGTAGTTTTGTTTAGGCTAATCCACGTTTTATTTTAGCCATCATTGCTTATGTATGTTTAATTCGGGGATCAAAACAATAAAAATTTAAGCAGATTTGTTGATGAAACGACCATTTTATGTCATGCATAAACTAAAAGAAGCTCACAGAGAAGGTTAAGGTTCATTTAAATACATAAAATAAGTTAACAAATTTTTATATGCGCTTATGATATGATTCACCCTTTTTTTTTGTCGTTCAATATGAAACATCCTATATTTCGTCTAAAAGTTTAAAACAACCTACTTTTCGTAACAAATTATGAAACTTCCTCCTTTTCGTAAAAAAGTTTGAAATGTCCTACTTTTCGTCCAAGAATGTAAAACATCCTATTTTTCATAAAAAAATATGAAACATCATACTTTTTGTTAAAAATTCTGAAACGTCCTACTTTTCTTCCAAGAATATAAAACAAACTACTTTTCGTAGGAGAATTGAATCATCCTACTTTTCGTATCATATATATAAAGCAAAACACGCGTACCAGCTGAAAATTTCTTTGTCCCTGATTTCCATATTAGAAAAATGGAGTCCAAAATCATGTTTTTACAAATATCTCTTTAACGGTTACATTCAGAGAAAAATATTGTGACGCAATATTGTACCTTATAATTTTCTTAAAAATGATCTTTGAACTGTTTTCTTACGACTTAAAACTCAGGAGATATTCTAATTCAAAATTTGAAAAAAAAAAATTAATAAATTGTGCACGCCGCTTCTGAGTAGGCACAGTTATGTGTTGAGCTTAAAATTACGATAACTCATGAATGGTGACTCACACAGTTAAAATAAAAATATGTATCTAAAGGGAATTACTTGCACTACAAGCTACATATTGTTTTTCTGTCGTATGACATATAGCTTAGGAGATATTTTTTAAACAAACCTAAAAATTAGAACAAAACCGTTTTTTCAAAATAACTCCAAAACGGTTCGTCCTAGTCAAAAAAAAAAATGTGCATGCATTTTGTAGAACGTTAAATTCCCTGTAAGGGTCTCTTCGAACTGTTTTTTCGTCAGACTTACCCTTCATGAGATATCGCAGCTTGAAAATCATTCAAAATTGAAAATAGTAGTGCGCATAGTACCTACATACAATGTTCAATTTTGAATGCTTTTCAAGACGCAATATCTCTTATAGGAAATTGAACGTTCTACAAAATGCAAACATATTTTTTTTTTTCCACCGAACCGTTTTGGAGATATTTTGAAAAACGGTTTTTTCCAAATTTCTGATTTGTAAAAAAAAACATAGATATTTTAATATGTTCCAAATAACTCACATAATAATTCTAAGCATTTTATGCCATATACACTTTTTTCGTAGGATGCCTTGCTTTTCTCTAATGCTGAAAAAAGACTTGCACGACATCACTATATTGTTAATAACTTTTGAACCAATATCGATTGCCCCAATTTTTTTTCTGGAAAATAGTTTCTTGACAAGTGGAGAGTGCCTACATATTTATTATAGTTTTCTCAGAGGCGAAGAAGTTGCTTTATTTTTATGTAGAGTAGAACGGGGCAATGTCGTGCACTCAACTTTGACATGCTCGCAAAGCCGTACATCTCAAGCGAATGCGACGAGTAAGCATCCGATCGAAAGATAATTTCGTTGGTTACATCCATGTGTAACAACATTTGTGTAGCAAGAAATTGTGTTTGTGTAAGTGAAGAAAAAAAAAATGTGCACGACATTACCCCCCTCAAAATTTGTGGGGTAATGTCGTGCATTGTTTTCCGAGTATAGTAAAGGTACCAAAATGTGTGAGAAATGATAGGTAGTGGTTCTATTAGAGGAGATCTAGCATAATCATGTTTTTATTCAATATTGTACAAGTGTGAAGTACATAATATGTTGTGTAGAGTAGAACGGGGCAATGTCGTGCACTCAACTTTGACATGCTCGTAAAGCCATACATCTCAAGCGAATGCAACGAGTAAGCATCCGATCGAAAGATAATTTCATTGGTTACATCCATGTGTAACAACATTTGTGTAGCGAGGAATTGTGTTTGTATAAGTGAATGTGCACGACATTACCCCAATGGTCGTTTTAAAGGTCAACTTCGATAACTCGGTGAAGCCCAACATTTTTTTGGAAATCAAATACTTCTTTTCTTTGGCAGGATATTTCGTTTCAGAAAACACTTACCTGGTATATTTTCCCGCAAGGAAAATTATTTTTCTGACCCGATGAAAAAACACTTTTATCGTCCCGAAAGCGTACTTTTTGAAAAAAAAGTTACTCTGTAGAGACGAACTGGTGAAAATTGCTAGTATTATGTGCATAAGCTCAGTAGGCCAGCAGGTCCCTATCTTACGAACAGTTGGTAAATCATTCAATTCTTTGGGCTAAAACAGCCAGTGCACGACATTACCCCCTGCACGACATTACCCCGTTCTACTCTACCTATTTGAAATAGGGATTTTCAATAATAAATGAAACATTTTTTTACAAAACAAAAACACCATTTTATTCCCTAACCTATGCTTAATATCATTGAAAAAAACATTTTTACAAAATCTTTACTGTTATAAAACATAATTTTGTTAAAGCCTTTTTTGTGTTTAATTTCTCAGATGGCTCACTTGAGAAATTTTTGCCCATATGTCACATATATTATATCAAAGTGTTCGTATGGATCTCGGCTATAGGTTAAAAGGCATAAATCCACAACTCGGGTGATTTCTATTGAGCCGAATGTTATAAAAGGCGAAAAATATCACTTTTTTGTGAATTTTGTGCTCTAACTTGCCAAAAATACGTCCAAAAGCACTTATTTGGTAATGAAAATGTAGATATGGACGAAACGAACAAAACCCCATCACCAAATTTTATGAAACTCAGTTAACTTACGAGATATATTGGAAAAACCACTTAATTCAAGGTGCAAAATTAAAACGACCTTTTCTTGAAAACTAGAGCCAACTTGAACAAACTGAGCTAAATGGTCTTTTATTTTGGCCTATATTTTCACCCCGCAGCGTCAGTTCCGAGTAAACTATTGGCGACCAAATTTTGTTCCACAGTGTAATTCATAAGCATCAAAATTATATCTGCCTCAAGATGGGATTCGGTTGCTAGATGAGAGTTTTTGACATTTGAACGCCAGCGGCAGGCAAAACTCTTTGTTTACTCAAGAGGTAGGCATCTTACGAAAAAAGTGTACTAGGCATAAAATGCTTAGTATCGTTCAAGAAATACGATTTTCAGCTGGTACACTTGGCGTGTTTTGCTTCATATATTAGACCTCATATAAATAATAGACGCGTTTTTAAATTGATTTTATGCTATTTCACTCATTTATAGCGCATACGATATTTTCGCAGTCACTCTTGGCGAAGACTGAAATTAAAATGTGGCGCATACGTATTTTGAAATGACATTGTTTTGTCTTTGAAGAATATGGGAGAAGGGGGAGGTTTCGACACCCTAACAAGGAAGTCCTTATATCTTCCATATGCAATTGTGCATGTTATTTTGAATACACACAGAGTATGCACGAATATGTGTGCTTCTTTTGTAAATTACAAAAAATTCTATATGTTCGCTATTTTCGGAACTGTGACCAAAAAACCATAGTTAAAATAAATGACGAAACCTCCCACTTTTGGGGAGGCTTCGTCAGTCATATAAATTCTTGATTCCCTTCATTTTTTGAAACCTTCAACCTTTTGAATGTAGATGGTAAAAGACGAATTGCTTCCCGTGATACAATGGGAGAACGAAAATTAGGGATGTCGTCTTCAATCGGGGCCATATCCAGCAAATCATTCGGATCAGGAAGGTCAGAGCTTTGAACGAGTTCGAGACATGATTAAGGCTGATTCTATATCCATTTGTACCTCGGCATTAGTACCGAACTCCATATCTTGTGAAAAATCAGATTCATGGAAAATAATTGAATCATATGTATAAATTTCAGTTGTCGAATCCTCCCATTTACACTTGACGAATCCTCCCTTATCCACATGTTTCCAAATTTGCAAAATTTCGCAGTTAACTTTTATTTATTTTGCAAACCTTAAATGTAATATTACAGTAATAATATATTTAAGTATCTGCTAAAAAAAAAACGGAAATTTTATATTATATTAACCGAGTATCACACAAAAAGCAACAAGCAAATATTACATCAACTTGCTATAAAAATACAAAATCACGACTAACTACGCACCCTTGCCGAATTGCGCAGAGAAATTTTTATGATAGCTACGTACCATTAGGAGTAAGACTTTTTGGTTTACACGCGGAAGTAAGTGCGAATAGAAATCGCAATATTTGGCACTGATGAAGCCTCCCACGTGTCGAAACCTCCCATTTCTACCCTACATTTATTTCATTTATTTAATGCACAGAAAGAAATTTGTAACAATTTGAACGGTTGAAATTGTACCAACCCACAAAAATAGCCAGATTGACTGTAATATTGTTAATTTACAGTACTATTTAGTATTAAAAACTTACAAAATATCACACACACACCTCGTTTAAACTTGGTTTTACTCCGATGTCGTCCCACTCCATTTTTTTTTTACTTTTTTTATTTTTTTTTTTTTTTGCTTTTTTTTTATTAAAATATTTTTTTTCAACATCTTTTATTTCACTTTTCTATTTATCTTTTTCTTATTTATTTAATTTTGCTTAATTGAATTGAAACTGATTACTCAATGATTCTATGTAAGGCTGTAGGAGCATTCGTATGGCAAATTCTGTTTAGACAACATTTGCTTAATGTACAAACGTAAATGTAAATGTAAGTAAAAATAATCTGTTTCTATCTATCACACGGACGGTCGTGGATTCAAATCCTGGTGCGGCCAGTTTTTTTATTTTTTTTATTTTATTGAAAAAAATCTTACCGCAGCATTACAAATAAGCGCTTCAAAAACCCTTTTTTGGTAATGCTGCGGTAAGCTTTTTCTCGCTTACATTTTATGACATGCAATGTTAAAAAGAAAGAATAGTTCTCCTTGACATTTTTTTTTTTTTTTTTGAATATTTTATTTTTGAATATGTGAAAAAATTGTGTTAATATTGTAATATATTCTGTAATAGAGTCCCTGAAGATCAAAGCCAATGGATGTCGAAATATTGGACAAAAATAAATTGAAGAAATTTTAAAGAACTAAGTATTCTTTTAATTTTTTGGACCTAAAACCTAAAATAAAAATCAAATATTTAAACCAGAAGGTCACTAAAATTCATATTAAATTAATTTTGAAAATTTTGATGGTTTTGCCTCACTAGCGCTAAGTTTTCCTGAACTAAAAAATTTTAAAAAGACCAAGTTTATAATATAGTCGAAAGCCGTTTTTATCAAAAAAAATTTTGAGCCCTTGCGAACAAAGATCGGACAAAAATTAAAATTGAATTGAAATAAAGTTTTGGGCATGAATGGGTTTTTTTTTTTTTCTTAAAGTACTGTTAGTCAATTCAAGGCCAAAAATAATGTCACAATTTGATTTAGATGACCGCATCAAGCCGATATTATTCATAAAATTGCTTGTTTTTTGTTTTATTATGATCTCTAAAGTTCACGGAGTGAATCGTGCATAATCCCAAATTTTTCACCTTGAGTCGGGGTATAGAAGAAAAATAATATATGATACTTAACATTATTCGTATATTGCTAAAATACGCAAAAGAAATGTATTTTAAAAATTTCACCCACTGTACAACTTTAAAAACACGTTTTGGATAAAACCTGTTTGTCAAAAGGTCATAGCAAAATCACATATGGGAAATTTTATTAAAATACATTAACCCATTATATCCGATTTTTGTTTGACCTCTTTTAAAAAAAAAGGTTGTAATGGGTTAAAATATTACACAAAATACTATACAAAAAATTTCATTGGGGTCACCGAAGTCAAGAAATGCGTAAAACTTAACCCTTTCGAGCCGGCTGGGACAATATATCCCAAAAATGTTTGAACAAATAATTTTTAATAATATAACTCGGTTATTAACGTCACTTAAATTGAATGAATTAATAAAATTAATGCAATTTTTAGTAACCACTTCAAGGACATCGTATCCCGAAAATTCAAATCAAAAACATCTGTTGGTAGTATAGACCGGAAGCGCCTCAGGCGGTGAAAATTTGAATTTAGAGACGGTCAAACATTTTACTTAAACTTAGTTTCTAAGATTAACCTAACACAAATATTGTGCACTCCCCAGTTTTTTTCCGGGTCGAAAGGGTTAATACGTATAAAAACTTAATTAGCAGGAAATGTGTAAGGTCTCTTTTGATATTGACGATTTTTTGGCTTTCGCGATGAAGTATCGACTTTTAGGTGTTGGGGGAACTATTAGTGATATCTTATAGCAAATATTTCTGTGGTACATATTGATTCATTATTTTAGGTGTCATTTTTGTTCCTTTTTAAGAAAAGCTTAAAAATTACCCATTTGTGTGGGATGTAGAATGTTAAAGTTTGCTACAAAAATATGGTGCCGTGACATAATCCCCACGGACATAATCCCCATTCACGATATGGGGACTATGTCCGCAAGTTATTCGGACATAATCCCCATTTTTTCAATGGGGATTATGTCCGCAAGTGTTTCGGACATAATCCCCATGAAAAAACGGACATAGTCCCCATAACGATATTTTGTTATTGACAACAGAAGTAGCTCAGGATTTACAACTCACAAAAATTCCAATACCGTTTCCGCGGCGGCCTTCAGCCGCTGATCAGTCTATAATATATCCAACACCTAGTTTGCTAGCCACAGTAATTTTTCATAAGAGTAGGGGTAAGTGGGCGGCCTGCGGCCGCTGCTCAGGATTTAAAACTCCCAAAAATCCAACACCGGCTTCGCGGCGGCCTTCGGCCGCGAATCAGTCTATAACATCCAACACTATATAAATTTTTTAAATGGATTATTGCAAAAATTTTGTTCAATCTTAATTAAATTTTTCGGACATAACCCCCATTGGCATTATGTCCGAAAAATTTGCGGACATAACCCCCATGACCAAAATGGGGATTATGACCGAAAAATTTTCGGACATAAACCCCATTTACGAAATGGGGATTATGTCCGTTGGGATTATGTCCGGTAACCCAAAAATATTTCTCTTAATATCTTGCATAAGTTTTCAGAACACGCAATATAACTTAGATGCAAGGACCGCAAATTTTAGTGTGTTGATTCAACACATGTCTAAAAATCTACAAAGACCGATTACAAAAAAAAAAAAATCCGACCTGATCCAGAAAAGAAGACATATAAATTATTTTTCGCCATATTTCCAAAATGTATTGGTCTTTTTCAGTTGTGCAACCAAAAGTTGAATTTTGTCGAACGGTGATATCGATACAAAAAAAAAAAAAATAAATATTTTTTATAAAGTAAAAACAATACCTATGCATACCAAATTTTTAAATGCAATATCTCCTAAGCTATAGGTCGTACGAAAACAACTCTGAGGTCTTTTCTATAGAAAATTTTCAGGGCTACAAAATTGTCTAGAACTATTTTTCCGAAAAAGTGTGATATTTGCAAAAAAACTGATTTTTTTATCTTTGACCTTGAATAACTTTTTATGATCAGTAACTCCAAAATTTTTGTGGGGTTCAAATATGTACTACTTAAACATCATTGCAAGCGCAAAATAATAAAAATTCACGTGGCGCTTTTAAAAAAATTTCATTTTGAAAATTGTACCCAAATATTTTGAGATATCGTATCCTAAAAGTGAAAAAAACACTGTCCTTAGCTATTTTCGAAGTTTTATAACAAGTTATGACAAAATCTGGCCATAAATCTTGATATGATATTTGAAAGAACTAGTTTTGGCCTTCAAAACCCATTTTGAATATATCAAAATCTTTATTTTTCAACGGTATTTTTTTATTTTTAGGTTAGGATATCCCAAAATCCTGACAAGTAAGCGCAATTTTGAAACCGAATTCGGATTCAGCATCAAAAATACATCTAAAACGACTATTTCGGTTTTTATTTGTTGGTTTTGTTTTTTAAAATTTTTTCTTTTTATGTGGAAATTTTGGTACAGTTTTCAAAATTTAATTTTTTTAAAAGCACCACGACATGGATCCCCAGATCGTAATATTTCCACCACTATGCTTTGGTGTAGGACGTGTGTATTTCGGGTAAAATTCCTTTGATCTGGGACGACGCGTTATCCGTCGCGACGGACGTAGGTTTTTCCTTCAGACGAAGCTTTATTTATTTTGGTTTCATCCGAAAAAAATACTTTTTTTTATTCTTTTACTGACCAGTGCCTATATTTCCGGGCGAACTGTAACGTATTCTTTCTGTTCACATAAATGAAACGACGGACGAAGGTTTTTCCATGAAACGAAACTCTATTAATTTTGGTTTCATCCGAAAAAAATTCTTTTTTCCCTTCTTTTACTGATCAGTGCCTATATTTCCGGGCGAATTGTATCCTTTTCTTTCTGTTCGCTTCTAATAGAAAAGGCTTCGTCCTGGTGTTGGTCCTAATGCAAAGATTGAAGGCCATATAGATCAGCACCAGTACTTTTCTATCCTTAATGATGTAATGGTTCCATTCTGTGAAGAAAACATACCGCGAGGACAACAAAACGGTGGATAGAGGAAAATTACATCTCATTATTGGACCAGCCTTCATGCAGCCCAGACCTCAATCCTATCGAGAATCTCTGGGAGCAATTAAAAAAAAAGTTCAGTAGCATAAAGTTGGAAACTTCTTGGAGTTATTTGCAAAAGTAAAGTTGGAATGGGAAGCTATTCCAAATGCTGTGTGCCAAAAATTTGTGAAGTCAATGCCTCGCAGGTGTGAGGTAGTTATAAGAAATAATGAGGGGAATTCTGAAAACGTGTAAAAGCCCCGAAAACCTCGTAAGCTCGTTAATGTTGTCAAAATCAATACAAAATTTGACAGTTTTACGAGCTTGGATTTCCAACGAAATATTAAATGTTCTTTGAATAAAAAGTTGCTTTGATTAAAAATACACAAAGTGTTGTTAATTATATGACTGATAGGATTATTAATCCTTACTCAATATACATAAAAAAAAAATAGTAGGGACTTCTTTTTGCATAAGGTGAATTGTACTTAACAAATAATTATTGTAAGACCATCAACCAGTATAAAGTTCTTACAGTTTCTTCAGAAAATTATGATATATTGACAAATAAATGTAAAACACCACTGCGTTGCTAATAAGTTGACCGCAACTGTATGCCGTGCACACATATAAATATAAATTAATTCAAAATCTACGTCAGTGATATCATCAAAGCTCAAATTAATATACACAACAGACACTATAGCGAAATAAAGAAAATAGAAAGAGTCAGAAAAAATTTCAAAGATGAGATAACTCCGAAAAACCATTGAAAAAGCAACAAGAAATTTTTTCATGTGCATAAAATGACGACATAACTATTTGCACTCGATGTTGCTTTGCCCGAAGAGATATATCTCTCCGGCTTTGTCGATGATTTTGCGACAACTGAACATAGATGCCAGATGGAATTCGCCACTTTTCCCTAGACCAGACTTAATTTTTCCCCAAAATCACACAATTTCAAAAAATTTTCCTGAAAATTAAAAAAAAAAAAAAAAACAAAAATGTTTTTTATTTATATTTTATGTACATTTCAACAAAATCAAGCTTTGAGATAACAACTTGGCAAACTAAAGCAAAAAAAAAAAAAAAAAAAAACAATACATTGTAGTTTGACTTCATATGAATGGGTTTTTTTGAAAGTGGAATAAGTCCACTTTTTCATAAACTGAGATATTGAAGGGTTTGCGTACGACTCAATTTAAAAATATTGGCAAGCGTTATTAAGCTGGTGTTAAGTGTTTACCACTGTAAATTTATCAAATTTTATTAATCTGTAAAAATGTTTGCAAGTGCAATAGAAAATAGTTGAGGTTTTTTGGTCTGAATGGATTTATTTCATTTTCATTTATAATAAATTAAAAAATTTGTTATACTTTTGTATGACTTATTCCATTTTCAGTCACAAAATGTTTTGTAAATAAAAGCAAAGGAAAATTTAATTTTTTGCCCAAGTAGGGCCCTGGAAATTAATTACAGCAACAATAACAACAAAAAGTTCTTTTCGAACCTACTTTTGGAGGTATAGCCACCAGACTGACCTGACTTCTTGCATTAACATATTTTTTTATAAGTAAAAGAAGTTTGATAATGTCGACCAATATTTTGAATTGATTTAAAAGCAAAACCTTCTGTATAGCAGTAGGTGAAAAAATGGACTTATTCTACTTTCAAAAAAATCATTTTTGTAAAAATGCTTTTCATAAAAAGTTCTTTTGAGTAATTTGATCGTGGTCTAACGAGTCTGTTATTTTCAATAGGTCTCTTGCCGTTTTATATAAACTGAATGCCTATAAAAAGTGATTCATACCAATTACATATATCTACTCAAGAAGCTCGAAATAAAGATTTCAGAAATTACAGAAAAGATCGATCTAGGAAAACATCAAGAGAAAAAACCAACGAAGATATACTCCCTATGATGTTGATATCCTCGGAACCGATAATCTCCTCGTTCAGACAAAATCAAAAAAAAACCGATTCAGCCTTTCTCAAAATGTTAAAAGTCGAAACCCCGATTTAGGCAATAAAAATGATGATGAGAGTGAAAGCGATGGCAGTGACTCAGATTCGACATAAAGTTAGTTTTCTTTCTCATGTACACCAATCAATTTTTATTAAGAAGTAATTTATTTTCAAACAACTTTTTTTTTTACACGAGCAGTTATGTATTATTAAGTGTAATTTAAGTAGTGGACAAAAGTGGAGGCTGCAAATTGAGGAGAAGGTAAACAATAGTTCAATATATTAAATCATGCCAAAAAATTGCTGGAACTAAGTGGAACTTTTTTTTTGCACTCTCGTGTTCAACGTACTTAATAGAAATTTTGGGTTTCTTGGAAATATGTCACTTTTACCGTTATTTTTTTCTTTTATGAAAGTTAGTGATACACCAAAATATTCAGAAAAGAACAGAGTTGAAGGGTTGTAGCCAAAAAATTAATTAAATTTGTCCAGCGATTTTCATTTTGCACAACTTTAATCACAATTTTCGATATCAAACTGTTTTCTATGTTCTGACGTTTGTACTCTATAAAGTATACGCCGAAACCATATTATTGTCTCGATTACTGATATCTTGGACAGTTGTTTTTCAAAATATCTAACCAAAACTTCGCGGAATTAAAGTTTATTTTTGGACTTTTGGCCAGGATATTTGGATTTTGCCGCATTATTTTTCCCCCGAATGGGGAAAAGTTTCCCCAATCTGGCATCTCTGCAACTGAATGAGAGAGCATAAGAATGTGTGATCACTGCTGATCACTGTTATAAATGCTGAACAGAGAATCGGTAGACTCAGTGCCGTTTTGAAAAACTTGAAGTAAACATCGAAACGAAGAACGAGATACTTGAGTATCCGACAGATATAGAACGCATTGAACACGTGCGCGAAAAGTATTACCGAGCAAAACGAGTAAAATAAAAAGCCGGTCGAATTATTAAAAAAAAAACGATAAAAATATTGGTATTTTTTTTAATTGTGTTTGTGGGAAGAAAATTAAATTCAAAAATATCAAAATATAAAAATCAGCTAAGAGACAAAAGTTGCTGATTAAAATTAGCGAATTATTTGTATCTAATAGATAAAGAAAAGTAAAAAAAAAAAATTTTTTTTTTTAAATATAACAAAAATTAGCTCTATTTCGAGACTGACAGATTGTGTGACGTAGAGATTAATTTCCAAAATAAATCAATCTGAACGTGCGCGGTAATTGCCGATACTAAACGTAAATAAAATATAATCTATGTATGTATAAAGACAGGGTCGGCAAATTAAAGAGAGAGAATTTATGTTTGTGAGAAAACAGATAGAAAGTGAAAAAGGATAGACAGAGAATGATAGATTTTTGAGTGCACAATTTTGCTATAAAATGCCGATCACTGGTATAAAGGTTGCTCTGTAATTAGCGGCATCTTCCGAGAGTATAGATCGGTGGTGGGCAAAACGTTTCAAAGGGAGGACTTTTCGCGTATCTTTTCGCATAGGATAAAACGAGACAAAAAAAAGACTCTTGTATTTACACTCACTTGAAATTATCGTAAATACTGGCTAATTGTATATTTTTTTTTTTTTTCATATTTGTTTTGAATGAAATGAAATTTAATATTTTGGTTTTAAGGTTTTATGCATATTACCAAATTTCGTCAGGTCATTGAACTTTACAATATTTATTTTTCAGAATATGAAAATTTCGTATTTTTTTCTAATTTTAGAAAATGAAAATTTCGTATTTTTTCCAAGTTCAGAATATCAAAATTTCAAATTATTTTCTAAGTGCAGAAAATGAAAATTGGTTGGGTATGTTATGCCGTTTTCCAAAATCTCGTTCTTATAAATAAAATTATGGTTATTAATTCGGACAGGATATTGAAATATAATTGCGTTATTTTCACGAAGTATAGTATTAATGTTCTATCGTTTTTACCAAATAATCAAATAATTTAATTGATTTTAAATTACAAATAAAAAACAACAAAACGATATTTACATTTTGTTTAGCTACGACCAAGTATGAGTTTTTGTGAAAAATTTATGTTAGGCTTTTTTGATCAATAAATTGCAAATGAAAACAAGTTTATTTCATTATTTTCTATGGAAGTCAACAATAATGAAATCAAAATATAATGATATGGTTAACAAAACAAACGAAAGCATATTTTAGTATAAATATTAAATAAAAATGCAAATTAATAATAACACAAAATTAACTGATAACAACACTGTACAACAATCAAAAAACCTCAAGATATTTGAAAATTGATTTTAGTGTATTTTGACCCAAATATGCTATCCGTCTTGTTGCGTCAGGTTTTCTGCAAGCCCGGCTTCGAATTCTGTAAAAAAAAACGAGTAAAAATTTAATGATTTTTAAAGCGCCATCTGGTGAAATATTATATTTTGAACATTTGAGTAAAATCTATTCTGTAATAGCTTTCTTAAAAACCAGCAGTCATAAAAATTGGAACACTTTTTTTGTTTATTTTTTATTTTTAATATCAACGATTTCCTAAAAACTTCGAAGCCGGGCTTACAAAAAACCTGACCAAACGCAACAAAATTGCGTGTAGCAGAATACACTGAAAAGGCTTTTCAAACCTATTGGGATTTTTAAAAAACATAAATTTTGTTGAACAGTGCAATCACAAACGAAGAAGTTTCAGTTACAGTTACAGATATAAACATTGATAAAGTTTTTTGACCCGTAAATTTCGAAGGTGCAACGAATTCTGCAAAAAAATTTTGACTGCCTTTTAAACGCAATATATGGGGCACTATACGTGTAGCGTACATAAGAAAAATTTGTATGAATCCGATTTCGGTGATGTTTGACTATGTTATATGTATACTAAAGCATATACCCTTGATCCAGAAAAGTTTTTTTTTTCAAATATAAGGTCTGGCTAACAAGCTACAGGGCTTTAAAATTATGACTGACCGGCAGATTCATACTACTTCGAAGCCCATTATCGATTTTAAAAATCTAAAATCAAATAGATAAAGTAGCTAAATTTACACTTGCATTTTTGGATTTAAAAAAAAAATTGTTTTTTGGAAAAAGGTGGACCTTAATTTTTGATAATTAATTCCAACAAGTTACTTTTTTTTCTAAAAATAGCTTAAAGTGAATAGGTAAGTCTTTCCAAATTTCAAAGTGGGCGTGAATGACCACTTTTTCTCTATATCTTATAGTTTCTGAGGTATAAATATTTTCCCAAACCACTTTAAAAAATCATAACTCTGTCGATTTTCACCAAAACGAAAAATAAAAAAATGCTCGATCATTTTCTAACAGAGAATCATTAAAAAATTTTAAAATTAAAGTCAATTTTTAAAGTGTAAATCTGACTCATAATAATATATAGTATGTATACCCCATGCAGATTTAGTTAGAAATGAGTTTTTTGTTCAATTTTTGATCAATTTATTATTTATTTATTTATTAAAGTTATGGTTTTTATGTTAAAGATAAATTTGTGCTTTTTGCTTCTTTTTGTCATTTTTCTGATTGTGATTTAAAAGCATTTTTTCGAAGCATTTTTTTGCCGTATATGTTTTAATATTAAAATAAGTTAGTAAACTGTAAAAATTCTACGTGAACAAATTAAATATAAATTCGAGATTCATAAATATTTGTGGAATCATCAAATCATAGTTTTATTCAATAAATATTAAACAAATTTTTTCGAAATTTTATTTTGTACATATGTCTCGATTTCTTACGATCCTTTGCAATGACTTTTATCTCTTGCCATGACTTTCCCAATTTTTGGATTTGCTTATCCAGCCACCTTTTAGTAGTTCGGCGTTTGAGATTGTGCGTGGCCACCAAACTCTTAGTATCCGCCTTCAGCACTTGCTGTCGAATACTTGCACCTTGTTCATTAGTGGTTCGGTAACAAGCCACATACCGATTCCACATTCGAATCAAAAATGCGCACTTTCGTTTTGGTGGATACACAGTAAAAATTTTAGTTTAATTTTAAGACCAAAAAAGTATTTATATAGAACAATGCCAAAAAAAGTTTTAATTTTAAACTATTTTGGAGTGAGAAAAGAGAAAGAGAAAAATCAAAAAATTGTTTTAATTTTAAACAATAATTGAAAAAAAAAAACAAACCATCCATTCTGAGATTCGAACCAAGGGAACAACAACTCATTCGGCTATCAAGCTTATTGACGTAGTTGTGAGAAATTTGTATTTAAACAATTAAAAATTTTTTATTTATTTTGTTCAGGTTCTTTTATTTTGCTCTTTTGATAAATAAAATTTCTCAAATATTGAAACTAAAAAGTCTCTCCAAGCTAAATTCAAACTTTGATGACATTAATTTCAAACCAAAAATATTAAAATCGGTGCAGAGAATACATATTTTAATACTTTTCTTGGATTTACTTTAATACCAAAAATGATTAGTTTTTTTAAATTTAAAGTGTTAAAAAAGTTATTATAGAATTGTTTGTAAGCCACTTTGGTATTAAAAAATTTAAAAAACTGAATGGTTTAAAAGTAATTATTTTTTGTGTTAAAATTAAAACCTACCGGAATAAATTTCAAACTTTTTTGGAATAAATTTTGAATTTAACACCAAAACAGTTTAAAATCAATACCAAATGGAATCAAAAGTAAACTATAATTTTTTACTGTGTACAACGTAAGATGATGATGTGCGCTTATCACCGGGCTCTGTGAAATTTGTAATATTTTTGTTGTTTTGAACAGATAATGATTTACATTAACTAGCTACCAACAAATCACGTGTCATGTGGTTTTGTGGTGTGAGCTAACCAAAAAATTTGGTATGTTGGTTTTCGATACGTTTCATCCATAACCGTATGGAATCTTTAGTTGGTTATTTTACCAATGCATTTTGTCTTGTTTTTGTAATGTTGGTGCTTTTACTCAAAAACATAGAACAGTAAGCTCACACCACAAAACCACTTGACACGTGATTTGTTGGTAGCTAGTTAATGTTAATCATTATCTGTTCAAAACAACAAAAATAAGATGATCATATTTTGTTCAGTTCAGCCAACGCATCTTTGGCTTTTGATATTCTTGGGTTGGCATACTCTTTTGATCCCGACGTTTTTAATTTCATCACTGCCAACTTTAAAAGTGATGTCATTTTTATTGCCATTTCCTTTTGTCAACATAGAAAAGAAGATCACCTCATCATGCTAGCAACAACAGCACAATCACCAGTCACTCTTCTCCTTCAATTGGGCTTCTTGCATTGTTCATTACAACAGCAGACACATACATACATACAGTCCACTAACGCTACAATCGTATGATTTGGCCTTCGAATGTTTATCAGCGCGTAATGGAAACCTACACAACGAAACAAAAGTGAATTAATTTAGCAACTTAAATTTACAGTTCCGTTTTTTATTTGGATACCACACCACCAGCTTGGAAAAATACTGCTAGCTTTTACATTTAACTTTTTATACCCTTCACCCAGTGTATATTCACGTTGTTCTTATGTTTATAACACAGAGAAGGAGGCGTGGGAGTTATGGAAAAGCATATATGTATATTCTTGATCAGCGTCACCTCCTGAGTCGATATAGCCATGTCCGTCTATCTGGCTAGCAGGCTGTCTGTGTGTGGAAATATTTTTCACGGGAAAACTAAGCAAGATAATTTGATGGAATTTTGGAGTCACTTCGACGTAAAAGTTAGCTCATGGGATTGAAAATGAGTGAAATCGGTCAACGGTCATGCCTACCGCCCATACAAAAAATATATTCAAAATGTAACTTTAGGAGTATTTTTCATGACAATGCAACCAAAATACACATAAATACTAGCGACAGTAAGCTCAAGCTCGGGTCAAATACTAGGCGTTTCAAAATGTTATACTGAAAGCGTTTTTTGAAATAATCGAACAAAATTTCACTCAGCTACTAAGAACAGTAAATTTCAACTTTGAGCAATAACTAGACAAACTCGGACAAGAGGGCGTGGCACCTCCCACATAAGTAAAAGATCCTAAATGTTATACTGAAAGCATTTTTTGAGATAATGAAACCAAATTTCACTCAGACACTGAAAACGGTAGGTGCAAGATCTGAGCAAAAGCTTTCAGAATTCGGAGAAATTTTCAAAATACTGCGGTGTAGGGTATTTAATGTTTGGCAAAGCCAAAGGTATCAACCCTTACTAGTTTTTTTCTTTCAATTTGACTAGCATATCATTACAAATAACACTAGTGTACAGCCAAAATTCCCAGTGAATGCCATTATTCATTTTATATGTAAAATGGGCTGCTGATTCCGAAAATCGCATTGTTTTTTTTTTCGTGTCGTTTTCGAGATATCGGTCATTTTCGGGTTTTGGACCAAAAAAAACTTGTAAGGGTAAAAAATTTGGCCTGGCCAAATATTAAATACCCTACACTGCAGTATTTTAAAAATTTTGCTCTTATGGGAGGTGCTACGCTCTCTTGTCCGAGGTCACGCAGTTTTTGTCCAGAGCTTGCATTTATAGTTTTTAGTGTCTGATTGAAAAACGTTTTCAGCTTTTGCTTATATAGGAGGTGCCACGCCCTCTTGTCCGAGTTCGTCTAGTTTTAGCTTAGAGCGTGCATTTATAGTCTTAAGTGTTTGAGTGAAGTTTGGTTGGATTATCTCAAAAAACTCTTTCAGTATAGCCTTTTGAAACTTTTGCTTATATGGGAGGTACCACGCCCCCTTGTCCGATTTCATGCAATTTTTGTTGAGAGCTTTTATTTATGATTCTTAGTGTCTGAGTCGAATTTGGTTCGAATGTCTAACAAAACCCTTTCAGTATAGCGTTTGAAAGCTTTTGATTATATGAGAGGTGCCACATCCTCTTGTCCGAATTCATTCAGTTTTTTCTTAGAGCTTGCGCTTACAATTCTTAGCATTTATGCGTATTTTGGTTGCATTATCGTGAAAAATACTGCTGAAATAGCATTTTGAATATATTTTTTGTATGGGCGGTAGGCATGTCCGTTGACCGATTTCGCTCATTTTCAATCCCCCGAGCTATCTTTGACGACGGAGGCAGTGTACCGAATTTCATTGAATTATCTTGCTCAGTTTTCGTAAAAAGTGTGTTTCAGCCAGCCAGCCAGCCAGACGGACGGACATGGCCATATCGACTCAGGAGGTGACGCTGATCAAGAATATATATACTTTTCTATATCTGCCACGCCTCCTTCTCTGCGTTACAAACGGAAGGACAAAGTGAATATACCATGGGTGTAGGGTATAAAGATAGTTCCATTTAAATACAAATATCTCAAGAACCAATATTTGTGTTTAAACGTTATGTATGTCGTAGTAAAGGTAATTAAATAACCTACAAATAATAGCCACAATACTTTTTGGTTGGCTGGCTAGTTTTGGCAAATTACATTGATTTCTAAAAAAAAACATTTTTTATTTCGAAAAAATTAAGAAAAAATCAAAATCAACTTCAAATTTATACCAGAAAAAATAAATTTTTTATAATATTTTGTTTTTTTGTATCATAGACTATTTATTTATGAAGAAAATAAGGTACCACATAAGAAAATCGATGGAAAAATTCAAAAGTTATATAGAATTCATTGATAAATTACTAAAATACGTTTTTACCTATTTTTTTCGTTTTTTTGTAATGAACTGTTCGATAATTTGAAACTTTGTGTAAGACACATGAGTAAACCCAAAAAATTTTTAAAAATACCCGTGATTCGTCGTTTTTCTCCAGCACGACATATTTTTTTTTAATCGATTTTTGTAGTTTTTTAATCCACTGTACATGAAAAAACAAAAATAACCCATTCTTGTGTTAAATCGATGAATCTAACTATATGATCCTTACATCTGAGGAGTATCATGTGTTCAGTAAGCTTATGCAGGATATTACGAGGAATATTTCTGTTAACAATTTTAACCCTCTAAAACCCCCACATATAAGTAATTTTGAACTGCATGAGCGGGTCAAAATGACCCACATGTGAGGGCTTTAGAGGGTTAAAATTTTCTACAAAAATGTTCCTCGCAATATCTTGCAAAAGTTCACTGAAGACATGATACACCTCAGATGTAAGGATCATATAGTTAGATTCATCGATTTAACACAAGAATGGGTTATTTTTGTTTTTTTCATGTACAGTAGGGGTGTTTTAGTGCACGAATTTTGGATTTTGATACTTGACACCCCTCAATTTTATGAGGTTGGAAAAAAAAAAATGAGTTTGCAAAAAAAACTTTGGGGGTGGGGTGATGGTAAGGGTTGGCGCATCGAGGTCAAAGATGAGAGAAAAGGAGAAACAATATTCTTACAGTCCTACAAGGAGAAACAATATTCTTACAGTCCTACAAGAGGGGCCACCTCTAGAGGGTTCAAATGTATGACCGACCCACATTATTTTTTCTCCCCCAACATTTTTACCAAACATACCTACCTCTTACCTCTAACCCCTAAGGGTGCTTCCATACAAAATTGAGATTTTTAGGAAATCGACCCCCACCACTCCCAGGGTGCCTCTAGAAGGGTCAAATGTATGACCGGCCCCTAATATTTTTTCCTCCGCAACATTTTTTCGCCCCATACTTACCCTCTATCTCTAGCTCATAAGGGAGCCCCCATACAAAATTGACGTCATTGACATAAAAAATATGGAAAGGAAATCGTCAAATAGGCCCATAATTGCCCAGGAGTCTCTCCTAGAGGAGTCAAATATATGACCGACCCCCATTATCCCCCCTCCAAAGTTTCACAGCTTACCTACCCCCTATTTCCAATCCTTAAGGGGTCTCCCATACAAAGTTACGGTTTTTTTTAAAAACTGCTCCCACTACCCTAACTGGACCATGGGTACCCCTAGAAGGGTCAAATATATGACCGACCCCCATTATTTCTAGGAAAATTTATAAAAAAAAAATTTTATGACAGCCCCTTTCAGGGTTGAAAATATGGGGCAAGTATGTGGGAAAAAAATATAGGTCGCAAAAAAATAATGGGGGTCGGTCATACATTTGACACTTCTAGGGGTACCCTTGGGCCAGTTAGGGCAGTGGGGGCATTTTATATAAAAACGGTAGCCTTGTATGGAAGCCCCCTTAAGGATTAGAAATAGGGGGTAGGTACGCTGAGAAAAAACTTTGGAGGTTGGCTAATGGGGGTCGGTCATATATTTGACTCCTCTAGGAGTGACTTCTGGGCAGTTATGGGCCTATTTGACGATTTTCATTCCATATTTTTCATGTCTATGACATCTATTTTGTATGGGAGTCCCCTAAAAAGTCAGAGATACAGGGTAAGTATGTTGGGAAAAAATGTTGGGAAGGAAAAAATATAAGGGAACTGTTATACATTTGGCCCTTCTAGGGGCACCCACGGAGTGGTGGGGGTCGATTTCCTAAAAATGTGAATTTTGTATGGGAGCCCCCTTAGGGGTTAGATATGGGAGGGTAAAAATGTTGGAGGGGAAAAAATAATGTGGGTCGGTCATACATTCGACCCCTCTAGAGGTGACCCCTAAACATTTGTATTGCTGTATGTAAATTTTTTCTCTTTTTCTCTCACCTTTGACCTCGATGCGCCAACCTTTACCCTCACCCCACCCCCAAAATTTTTTTTGCAAATTAATTTTTTTTTCCAACCTCACAAAATTGAGGGGTGTCAAGTATCAAAATGTTGTTACTAAGGATCTCCATACATTCTTAAAACACCTCTAATGTACAGTGGATTAAAAAACTTCAAAAATCGATTAAAAAAAATCTGACGTGCTGGAGAAAAACGACGTGACACGGGTATTTTTTTTTAACACCTACATTAAGGATTTGTTGGATTTTCTCATGTGTTTTACAAAAAGTTTCAAATTATCGAACAGTTTATTACAAAAAAACGAAAAAAATAGGCAAAAACGCATTTTAGTAATTTATCAATCAATTTTATACAACTTTTACATTTTTCTATCGATTTTCTTAAGTGGTACCTTATTTTCTTCATTAATATATAGACTATGATATAAAAAACAAAATGATTTGTAAAATTTTTTTTCTTGTATTAATCTGCAGTTGATTTTGACTTTTATTTCTTTTTTTCGGAGAAAAATATTTTTTTCTTCAGTAATCAATTTATTCCTCCGAAACTAACAAACCAGCCAAAAAGTGATGTGAATGTCATTTATAGGTAATTTAATTACCTTTAATATGAAATATATTACGTTTAAACACAAAAATTGGTTCTTGACATATTTGTATTTAAGTGGAACTATCTTTTTTTTTTGGTCCAAAACCGAAAATGACCGATATCTCGAAAACGACAAAAAAAAAAAAAATAATGCGATTTTCAGAATCAGCATATAAAATGAATAATGGAATTGAATGGAAAAAAATTTTTTAATCATTTGTAAACTAGTGTAATTAATATGTGTGTGTAACATTTTGCAGACCATATTTCTTAAACTAATTTGTGGTCGCTGAGTCCAAAAATCGCATTTATTTTTTTTTTTCCTAGGGGCCGTTCTCGAGATAGTCGACCTTTTCGATTTTTGAGGTTTTAGCTTAATTTTTTCGAATATATTTTGAGAAACCCAGTTTCGATCTAATATGTTTTTACACTATTATACGAGTAGAGAAAAATTCTTAAACTTCCAACAAGTGTACCAATATCTAAGATCCGATTCAAATTGGCTGAGTTATAGCAACGAAAAGTTCATTTTTATAGTAGTTTTTTACACTTTTTCCTGTTTAAGCCAAATTAAACACGGTTTTTTTGCCAGCAGCTTATACAAATATAATTTTTTTGTATTTCAATTCAATAGTGTATTTTATTACAAATATTTGGAGTTCAATTTTACCGAAATCGGATGATTTTTTAAAAAGTTATTAAGGTTTTAGTGAAATAAGACCATTTCGATTTTCATAGAAAAAATTAATTTTTTTTAACAAAAATTCAAAAAATATTTTGTGTTTTCTATGAAAAACGAAATGGTCTTATTACACTAAAATCTTAATAACTTTTTAAAAAATCATCCGATTTTGCTAAAATTGAACTTCAAATATTTGCAATTAAATAAACTATTGAATTGAAATACAAAAAATATATATTTGTATAAGCTACTGGCAAAAAAACCGTGTTTAATTTGACTTAAATACGAAAAAGTGTAAAAAACTACTATAAATATGAACTTTTCTTTGCTGTAACTCAGCCAATTTGAATCGGATCTTAGATATTGGTACACTTGTTGGAAGTTTAAGAATTTTTCTCTATAATAGTGTTAAAACATAATTGATCGAAATTGGGTTTCTCAAAATATGTTCGAAAAAATAGAGCTATAACCTCAAAAATCGAAAAGGTTGATTATCTCGAGAACGGCCCCTAGGAAAAAAAAATAAATGCGATTTTCGGACTCAGCGACCACAAATAAGTTTAGAAAATACGGTCTGCAAAATGTTAAATTTGGCTGTTGTCTAGTCTTATTTATACATATATTAATAAATAAATTATTAAATAATACTTTTTATTAATTAGAATACGAACAGGACGAATAGAATTAACAAATTTATCTATATAAGATGGGATATCTGAACACAATTGTAGAATGCGACAGTTCGGATGAAATAGAAATGCATAGTCTACAAGATTTGGAGAGCTCGAATATAAATCAGGAACAAAATCTAATTCAAACCGATGATACCTATCAAAACCATCAAGGTCGCACTAATAACAGATATACGGAGCATGAAGATCATGACTATGCAGCCAATAAAAATGAAGCGGAGGGTAAGTATTCGAATTTTAAACTAATAGGGTTATTTTGGTTAATACAGCAGGAAGTCTTTCGTAATACATTTACTTAAATACTTTTTAAGACTTTCGGTATTCTGGCGCAAAAGTCTTATAGAACAAGCTCAGAAAAGTTTTGCTTTTTTTAAGTTTTTGTTTTGCTCGTTCATTCTGCCAGAACTCGTTAGCAAAAATAAAAAGAACGAGAAACGCCCCCTGACTCAGCACAGTGCGGCCAAAGGCACCAAAAGTTGGCATCAATTCAACGGATAATGCTAGGGAACGCAAAATTTGGTGCATTGACTCTTAGTATCCTCAGAAAAATTCAGGTATATATCTCACCTGAGTCTGTAAATATGCCAATTTCACGAAATGTATATTGTATACTAGGTCTAGGAAAAACGCTATTGATATGTAAATGTGTGGCTTTATTCGAAATAATAAGTCCTATTTTTTAAACTATTTGACATAATTGAATCAAATTTGGTGCGTATATGAACAACACTTGAGTTAATAGCATTAGTTTTTTTGCAAATATCTAGCGGTTACTCCTGCAATACTTTTATAGCTCATTAATTCTGCTACGAAAAAATTTGTTAACTGCCTTATTATATAAAACGGAACGAATAAAGTGAATAGAAGAAAGTCAATAATTTATATCAACCGCATGAAATTTTGTATTAAGAACTTGTTTGCGGTCATTTTAGCTAAAAAGTTTAAAATAAAATAAAAAGCTGTAAAACTTAGTGACGTATAAATGCTAATTATAATCTCTTCTTTTATCTCCATGTTTCAGAATTTTAATGGCTTATTAAATTTGCCTCGTAACAAATTCTACAACTTCTTCACAAGTGATAAAAATTCATTCATTAAGATTATGATAACTCATGAACGGTGAGTCACACGCTTAAAGTAAAAATATCAATTTATAGGAAACTACTTGCACTACAATCTACACTTGATTTTTTTTCAGATGACCTATAGCTTAGGAGATATTTTTATAACAAAAAAAACCGTTTTTTCAAAAAATCTCCGAAACGGTTAGTTCTAGAAAAAAACATTTTCTCGCATTTTGTAGAAAGTTCAATTTCCTATAAGGGTATCTCCGAACTGTTTTTTCATCAGACTTACCGTTCATGAGATATCGCGTCTTGAAAATTATTCAAAATTGAACATTGTATGTACTATGCGCAGTACTATGTTCAGTTTTGAATGATTTTCAAGTCGCGATATCTCATGAAGGTTAAGTCTGACGAAAAAATAGTTCGGAGAGATCCTTATAGGGAATTGAACGTTCTACCAAATGGATCAAAAATTTTTTTCTAGGACGAACCGTTTTGGAGCTATTTTGAAAAAACTTTTTTTTCTAAATTTTAGGTTTGTTTAAAAATATCTCCCAAACTATAAGTCAACTGAATAAAAATCATGTGTAGATTATAGTGCAAGTAATTTCCTTTAAGCAAATATTTTTACTTTAAACATGTGACTCACAGTTCATGAGTTATTATAATTTTAAGCTAAACACATCACTGCGCCCGTTCATAAGCGGCATGAGCAATTTACTAATTGTTTCCAAATTTTGAATCAGGATATCTCCTGAGTTATAAGTCGTACGAAAACAATTGAAAGGTAATTTTTATACAAATTTCATAAGCTAAAATATTGCTCCTCAATATTTTTCTCTAAATGTAAGCGTTAAAGAGATATTTGTAAAAAACTGATTTTAGGGGCCATTTTTCCAATATGTCGGCGCGAGCGAACACGATTCGAGGTAGCAAAGTTTAAATTCTGAAAGAGCACATCGAAATCTATAAAATAACTCATTTGCAAAAATCCCGCAAAACTTTCCTGGTAACATAATTTTATTCTCCCAAATGATTGTACTATTTATGATAAATAGAATAACTCAAATTTTGAAACTAAAAAGTCTCTCCAAAGAAAATATGAAATTCAAACGTTTTTATCGCTCACGTTTCTATTTTATTTTTGAATTGACAACTGCATGCATTACCCGGGGTCAGAAAAGGAACTAGTGCGTGTTTCGCTAGCCACTTCAATAGTGATATTGTGCCAATTGTCTCCTTGAGAACTGCTGGGTTGCTAATAAAGCTAAATTAATGATTTTCATTTGAGGAAAAAACAAATATTCTAATCTAATAAGATGATTTGTTTGACTGGACTTACTCCATTGTCATTCTCAGCCTTATATTTATACAACATTTTTCTTTTTACATTTTATGTAAGAAAAAAAATGTTTAACGCTTTTGGCGTTAGGCCCGGCCCCGCACGAAGCCCGCATGCAACTCGATTTTAAGGCACGAGCTCGTAGCTAAAGTGCAAAGTCCCGCGGGCCACGAAAAAAAAACACGGCCCATGCCCAGCTCTAGTTCGGACAAGAAGGCAGTAAAATGCAATATTTTCAAAATGCTGCGTGTAAAGTATTTCATGTTTGTTCAGGCCAAAGTTAACATCCTTACTAGTTATTTTTTTTTTTTTGCAATTTAAATAAAAAACTTTTTATATTTTTTATAGGAATGATGGACGTCGCATTACTTACGGCAAATGCTAATCAGCTGCGGTTTTTGATAACTTACAATAGTCAGGCGTCAACGTATCACATTAGCCTGTTCCTTGTAATATTATCTTTGGTCATGCAAGTTTCAGTGGGCATCGCACTTATTTTTAGGGTAAGTAATTGTTTTTATTTTTTTTTTTAATATTCTATTTTGTATATTTATATATATCAAATTTAGAGTCGTTGGAGACGCTCTAATAGTAATCGTGAACGCTGTGCACTTATAGACGAATTTGTGGTTGTAGGTGTTTACATGGTGGCTGTGGTGAATATCTTGCTGGCGGCCTTTACAACAACAGATGGGCAAACGTGATTGGGAAGTGTTAAGATTTATTTTAAATAATTTAAAGGACCTCTTAATACTCAGATCTATATTTGCTCTGGAAAATCAGAATGCAAAATAGCTTATTATACGCTTATTCCGAACAAACAAAAACTTTTGGAAAATAACTTAAGTATTATACGCTTATTAATGTTTCATTAATGGAATATTACATAATAATAAATTTTTATATAACCTATACAAATATACACATAAATATATAAATAAATTACAATCAAACTCTAAAGAATTTACTGAAAAATATTTATTCAGGTTAGACCGCACTCAAAATTCCATTCAGAAGTTTTACAAATTTCAAATTTAATGTCAGTTTTTGCATAATAACAAATGAAATTTCTGCATCTAAATTTAATAAAAAACATTCATAAAGATACACAAGATACAACAGAAGTTTTTATTTAAATGTGAAAATATAACCAAAATACATAGTAAGCATTGTACAGGCATACATAACACATAATCTGACACACATATAGTGCGACAAATACAAAACTAATATTTATTTTATTGGTAAGTACCCAAGAGGAAAAATTTCTAGCGCTTCTGATCCAAGCACTTCAAAAGTGTTTGTTCCCAAAGAAATTTAGAAGCACTATCACAATGACTTTTTATAAGGCTGCAGTAATAGCCCAGGAAAATAAGACATTTTCTGCGAAAAAATTCCCAGTGGAAATTTTTCACCGGAATTGTCTTTATTTATGCATGATACACAAACTGTGAAAAGTCCATTGCAAAGTCGTGTGCGCATAAAAAGTTATTCGGGCTCAAAGGTCGCTAAAATCAGTTTTTTGCAAATATCTCGCTAATGCTAACTTTTACAGAAAAATGTTGGTCTCCAATTTTGTAGCACAGGAAATTTCCTACCAAAATACATTAAAAGTATTTGCGTACGTCTTTTAGTTTAAGAGATCACCCAATTTAAAAAGTTGTTAACAGTTATGATGTGAAATACTACCTATGAGTTCATATTAAAATATCTTACTTTTTAAATTGCAATAACTCTTCAATGACAAGTTGTAAAAACAAAATTAAAATGCCGTTTGAAAGATAATTTAATTTTCTATATACCGTACAAAATTTTTTTTTCGAACGGCTCATGACCTTAAAAATATTCTTGAATAACCGTTAAGGCTCCGAAATTACTGGTTTTTTAAGGATATCTGCGAATTGATAAGTACTACGATGAAAAGTAATGGGACCAAATTTGGAGAAAATTACAAGATCTACAAAAAGTAAGCGATATGTGTACACATAGAAGTAACCGTTTAGAAGATATTCCAAAAAAACCCTTAAAATGCCTAATAACTGGTTTCTATTAAATATCTTCTATACGGTTACTTCTATGTGCACATATCGCCTATTTTTTGTAGATCTTGTAATTCTCTACAAATTTGGTCCCATTACTTTTTATCGTAGTACTTATCAATTCGCAGATATCCTTAAAAAACCAGTAATTTCGAAGCCTTAACGGTTATTCAAGAATATTTTTAAGGTCATGAGCCGTTCGAAAAAAAAATTTTGTACGGTATATAGAAAATTAAATTATCTTTCAAACGGCATTTTAATTTTGTTTGTACAACTTGTCATTGAAGAGTTATTGCAATTTAAAAAGTAAGATATTTTAATATGAACTCATAGGTAGTATTTCACATCATAACTGTTAACAACTTTTTAAATTGAGTGATCTCCTAAACTAGAAGTCGTACGCAAATACTTTTGACGTATTTTTGTAGATAATTTCCTGTGCTACAAAATTGGAGACCAACATTTTTCTGTAAAAGTTAGCATTAGCGAGATATTTGCAAAAAACTGATTTTAGCGACCTTTGAGCCCGAATAACTTTTTATGCGCACACGACTTTGCAATGGACTCTTCACAGTTTGTGTATCATGCATAAATAAAGACAATTTCGGTGAAAAATTTCCACTGGGAATTTTTTCGCACAGAAGCTCTTTTTTCGTCTTATTTTCCTGGGCTATAAGAACAACGTGAGTTCGAACCCAGCCCGGGAGATTTTTTTTTTTACTTTTTTTTACTTTTTTTTGCTTTATTTTTTTTTTATAAAAATATTTTTTATTCAACATCTTTTGCTTCACGTTTCTATTTTCCTTTCTCTTTTTTATTAACTTTTGCTTACTTGAATTGAAACTGATTGCACAATGATTCTATGTAATGCTGCAGGAGCATTTGTTTGTCAAATTCTGTGTGGACAACATTTGCCTTATATACAAATTTAATACCTCTTTATATCATCGGGCATTGGTGTGGCGGTCTGAAGGGTTGGTAAACGTAAGAAAAAATATCTAGCGGGGACAGTTTTTTTTCTTTCTTTTTTTTTTAATTTTATTGAATAAACGCTTACCGCAGCATTACAAATAAGCGCTTTAAAAACTCTTTTTTGGTAAGGCTGCGGTAAGCTATTGCTCATTTACATCCTATGACATGCAATGTTAAAAAGAAAGTATTGTTCTTACGGAGCGGAAGCGCTTATTGGTGAAAAGGATGCACTTCAGAAGGGTTTTTGAAGCACTTCTTTTCCCCTTGGGTATTAACTTTCACAAGGTAGCTGTATAAATTGTTCCGGAAAACATAAATATAATCCAAAATTAGTTTCAGATCCTAAATTGAAATTGTGTGAGATAGCTGACATTTTAAAGATATCAGAATGTGGTAAGTTTACAATTTTACATGAAAATTTGACCATGCGAAAGTTACTGTCAAAATGGCTGCCGCGTTTACTGTTTTTCCAAGACAATGCACCGTGTCACAAGTCGATGAAAACGATAATTAAAATTAATAAATTCCATTTCAAATTGCTTCCCAACTCATCCTAATTTTTGAGGGCCGCAGTATTTTGAAAATTTTCCTTATATGAGAGGTTCCACGCCCTCTTGTCTGATTTAAACCAGTTTTTGCTCTGAGCTTGCAGTTATAGTTCTTAGTGTCTGAGTAAAATTTAGTTCGATTATCTCAAAAACGCTTTCAGTATAGCGTTTTGAAGCTTTTGCGTACATGGGAGGTGCCACGCTCTCTTGTTCGAATCCGCCTAGTTTTTGCTTAGAGCTTGTGCTAATAATTCGTAGTATTTATGAGTATTTTAGTTGAATTGTCGTGAAAAATATTCCTAAAGTTGCATTTTGAACATATTTTTTGTATGGTTTCGCTCATTTTCAATCCCACGAGCTAACTTTGACGACGGAGGCAGTGTACAAAATTTCATCGAAGTATCTTGCTCAATTTTCTCGTAAAAAAATATTTAAATGCACAGCCAGGTGACACTGATCAAGAATATACATACTTTTTTATATCTGCCACTCCTCCTTCTCTGCGTTACAAACTAAAGGACAAGTATTCTGTGTTCTTTCTCTTCCCTTCTTTTGATACAAAATATTTATCAAATTTGGAATCAAAAACGTCTTAATAAGCGCTTCAAAACCTTTTTTTGTAAACATAGCATTAGCATTATTAAAACCAAATCCGTTTTTTAACCGTTTTTGATGTACGTTACGGGTTCGAAACGGACAACGTACTAACGATCGATAAAAAGCAGTGGTCGGCAAATTTTTAGAGAGTGAGTTAATGTTTGAGAGAGGATAGATAGGAGATAGAAAAAGATGGACAGAGATAGATAGAAAATTACAATTGTGCTTTAAAATGACGACCACTGATATAAAGTGTCGGTACCTGTTGACGAAAGGTGCGGTTTAATATTAAAAAAAAGATAGCAAGCCATAAAATGCATGCATGTTTGAGTGGAGTAGCAGCAGAAAAGGTGTAGTGGCGCTTGTAGTCCTAAAAACATTTTTATTGATTTCATATATTATTGGTTTATTTCAAATTTAAAAATTATTTTGTCAGTGTACTTCCTAAACCGCTGTACAATGATTGAGTTTACATCTATTTCGAATATCGATCGTATTGTATTTGCTTGGAAATATAATGTTATTTCGGCAAAGTCAATCGTGTCATACCACGAATTAGCCTTTCTAAGCCACCTCATGTGAATCGTTCGGTCTTTCACATTCATATCGTCAGCGAGTTACGACGTAAAATTAGTCTTTTTCATGTTTAAACCATACATATTGACTAAAAGTACAGTCCAGTTTAAATTAAGGAAAAAGCAGTGATTTAAATTTTTTTTACACGACTCGGAAAAATTATATAAAAGGAAAACCTAACTAAACTCGTAAGTTTATCAAATTATTTTTTTTGTAATTTTATTAAAAAAGTAAAACACGATTTTCTCTTTTTCCCTATAAGCTCATCATTTTTGAAATAGAAACAGAAAGATTTTTATTTCTATTAATTTTTCTAAAATGGAATTCTGGCCCAAAAGGGTAATGTAAATTTTTCTTATTTCCTAAAATTTTTATTAATAAAAATTTTCCCCCATAGGCTTTTAGCAATATTTTACATATTTTCTTTCGTCCATAATCGGCCGAAATTCACCAACTCATCTAAATCATATTTCCACCATTTGCTCTACATGCTATGTATTAGCATTATTCAGTTTGGCAGATTAGTCAAAATTTACATACGAAGCGGTAACGTATAGATAGTGCGGTAAAAAGCGGAATTCGGTAGACAAATAATGTCCAAAAGGCGGTAAAAATAAGTGAAATTCGTTTTTAGAACAACCTAAATTAGATAAAGTGTTAATTTTTGCTAAAAAAATGGAAAAAATAGTGTATAATTAAAAGAATTAAAGATTTAAAATTTGTCAAATTTAAAGAAAAAAAATCATAAAAATATGTGCATTCATAGTTGGCTCCTATAAAAAAAAAATAGTGCATAATGAAAAATAATAGGAAAAAATACTGGTAAATGTATGTAGATCTTTATGTATACCTTTGATTAAAGCATATGTACATATCTACATGTAATTGAATTGAAAGGTAAATGGTTGAACATAAAAATTTGCGTACATACGTATATAACTGTGCATCTTTCTTCCTAAGTGAGCAAATTCTAAATACACAATTTTTAGTTTTCAACTTAAACACATTTTTATTTAAGTTAAAATTTTGTTAAATTTTTGTTTTAAAATTTAAAATCAGATTTGAAAAATTGTAATGTAAATTTGCGAGAAAAAAGAAACGGTCTATTTTCAATTCTAAAGTGTTAAAACGCGTTAATTAGTTTAATTTGGTTTAAGCCATATTTTTGTTTGACCTGAGACATGTTGTAAGCCTGTTTAGATACTTACTTGCATTCGAACTTGTTTTGGTAACGCAACATATGTGCGGGCATAAATTTTGTATTGGGTTGTTGGCCTACAACATGTTGAAAGGTATTAAAAGAGCAACTTAAAACTCTTATACTAAGCTAATCCATCTCTGCAGCATTCACACACATGCATGAAAGATCTTTCATCGTGGGAGCAACACAGCTGTCAAAGTGAGTGATTTTGTTTTGGTAATTTCTTTATTGCTCTTAATGAGTTTACCATCTTTCCATTTTATTAATTGCAATACATAATAATTTAAATATTTTTAAGTTTAAATGCATTGTTAAGAAAATGCGCAGAAAGTGATTCTCCCTAACTCCTTTTAAGTTTAAACTTATTTTGGTAAACTTAAAAAAATCTAAGAAAATTAGTTATAAAAAAATTAAATTTAACTATTATGTGGAAGATGGTAAAGCCATTTTAGTGTATCAAACAAAATTTCTTTTGTTTTAAGAGAGCAGCTTAAATTCTTATGTTTTGGGAGATGAAATTTTTTTTTCCTTTGGCTAATTGTAACAGAACGCGTAGGAAATGAAATATTGTCGTAGGTCATTGAACTTAATGCATTTTTTTTTTTCTCTCGCAAACAAATGGTATTGAAACGAAACATTGTAATTTCGATTTTCTTTTCGCTTAATTTTTTTTTGTTCTTGCACCTTATATTTAAAAAAATAAGATTTACCTATAAGATTGTTCTCATGTTAATACATTTTGCAATATTTTCTGAATTTAATTTTTCTCATTAAAATTGTATTTTAAAATGGAACTTTAAGTTTTCTTCATTTGATTTCTAAGCTTAGGTAGTTTCGTTGGGTATAGCCTTGTGGGATCCTCAGATAGTATTTTTTTTGGGATTTTCGTAATGTGTATCTGTCGATCAAGGATGGGAGGGCAATATGAGACAAACACATCCAGTCTCATACAATTCTGTAAAACAACAACATCAATCTTTCTATCTAGCTCTTTCTATTTCCGTTTCCTCTATCTTCATTTCTATTTCCGTGTCCGTCTGTGATCTAAAAGCATTCTTGTCCAGCACGCAATCTTTTATTTTATTTTTAACGACGTAGCGATATTAAGCGGTAGGAAGCAAGACCCCACCCCCAATTGCCGACGAGCCAGAGCCGGAATCTCTGCGTGCTTTCGCGACCTATCACTTAGCCAAAATAAAATCGTTTAGATCGTTGTATGCTACAAAGGACGACCCAACACAAAATAAGATCGATCGATCAGCAGCAGCAGCGTGAGATTGAGTAAGAGATGAGTTGAACAAAAACAACAACAATTGAAGTTGTATCTTACAAAGGACGACTTTCGTGATGACTGAAAAAATTACCAACTATCATTAGTTCAAAAGCTGGCAAGCCGGTGCGAACTTCTCGTTCGATTGTAAACCCTGGAGCAGGTCTAAAATGTACCCCTAAGGAGTTACAGGGTTAAAACTAGTTTTCTGCATTCAACTTACGATAATTACATACATATTAATTTTAAGAGAAACAAATTTTATTACTTAAAATATTTTCAATTACACACTTAAAGCAAACTTTTATGGTTATGTACATTTTGTCTATTTCTATTACATTATCATTTTGTTAGGAGAAAATAGTTTAAGTTGATAAAATGTAAATTTTGTTATTGGAAACAATTTCTAACGAATAGTAGAGTTGATAGATTCCATACTTCGGAAAAATCAAGTGACCGTTTAACTTTATGCTGGAGCATTTTAACTTTTTTTTTAAAGGTTTTATTAGTTATTGAGAAGGTATTTTTTTTTTGTAATTTTAATTCATTTTTCAATATTTAAAATATTAAAACAACCTTAAAGACGGAAAAATACGGTATAAAAAGCACTCATACTTTTACGAAAAACTAGGTGAATTCGGACAAAAGATAATCCAACCAAATTTCCAACAATATCACAGGGCAAAAATCAACAATTCCCCAGAAAACAACTCTCCTTAATCGTAACCGATTTTTTCTTATATTCTCCTAGGAGTTACGGGAGAATAAAGCAATTTATTTACATAAATACTTGTATGAACAAAAATATCTCATAGTATTTATCAACTAAGTGTTTTATAATACACTTGAAATGCAGTTAAGGATATTTAATTTTTGGCCAGGCCAAAGATACCACCCTTTACTAGTTTTTTTTTTTTTTTTTTTTCATTTTATTGAAAAAATGCTTACCGCAGCATTACAAATAAGTGCTTCAAAAGGCTTTTTGAAGTAAGGCTACGCTAAGCTTAAGCGCGCTTACATCCTAGGACATGCAATGTTAAAAAGAAAGAATAGTTCTTACGGAGCGGAAGCGCTTATTGGTGAAAAGGATGCACTTCAGAAGGGTTTTTGAAGCACTTCTTTTCCCCTTGGGATACGAGCAGTGCTGGGCACCACTACATGTTACTTACTTTTTGTCTCGTTTTATCCTATACGAAAAAATACGCAAAAAGTCCTCTCTTTGGTACGCGTTTTGCCCACCACCGTTGTTGTTCTATCTCGCACTCTTTTGCACACTCACTTTTATCACCATTTTCTTCTCCGCTCATTATAGCGTCACATTTTCATTTTCGTTAACTTTAACTGTTGGGCATTTCCCTCTAACATCAGCATCTGCTTCGTATAAATAAATGCTGCAACCAATGACGTAATTGTGCAGCTCCATTTTCCTTTTGCTTCTGCTTTTTATGTTGCTGTGCACAAAATGGCCGTTGCTTTTTTCGCTAGTTTTATACTTTAGAACATTTTTTTTTCGAGTTTTTGTATCAAAAACTTTTTAGTTTATTAATCAATCAGGCATGTCGCAGAATCCGACTCGGTTTTGCTTTTTCTCGGAATTGGAAATCGATATCGATTTGAAATGGTGTCGTGAAATCCGATTGGATTTAAATTTTTCGAACAAAAGCAAAACCGAAATTCGAATCAAACTGACTGTCAAAATTAAATAAATGTATAAAATATATTGTGATTGAAGTTTTAGAAGGAAATTTAAAGCAATTAGTGTTGTTTTGTTTTTAATTCATTGAAATCAAGAAGAAAAGAAAATGAGCTTTGGAGTTGCAGCATTTTTGCTGATTCGAGAGCAGCACACCGAAAAAATAAAACGGCGAGTGTTAAGAGACCACAGCAATCCTCTGGAGCTATCAGAATCAGCGTTAGTACAGTTTTGTAGATTTATAGCAAACTATCTCTTAAATCAAGAGGCGTTTGTTATGGTGTTAGACACTGAACAAACGCAATTGCGCACAACGTCAATTCCTCCAATAATAAAACTAGCCGCAACGCTTCGATTTCTGGCTGAAGGATCTTTTCAGCGATCAGTTGGAAACGATCTAGGAATAAACCTGGGAAGAAGTATGGTATCTGAAGTCTTAACTGAAATGCTAAAGGTTTTAGAGTGTTTGATTTGCCGTCAAAGGGTGAGACTTGCAATGGATTCTGAGGAAAAGCGGGTATCGAGAGATTTTCCTATAGGAAATACAAAATTCCGGGCATCATTGGCTGCATCGACGGCACTCATATTAAAATAAATAAGCTTCATATCGATGAGCATTTATTTTTCAACAGAAAAGGTTATTTTAGTATGAATGCCATGATTGAAAGAAAACAAAAAGAAAAAACATTTCAGAACAAATGAATAAAATTAATATTTTTAGATCTGCAACAATAATATGGTGATTCGTGCAGTGGATTCTCGATATCCTGGCTCCAGTCATGATGCTTTCATTTGGAACATAAGTACCGCTCGACAGTATTTTGTTATAAAATATGAAAGCGGCGACCGAACATCCAGGCTGCTAGGTGATGCGGGATATGGAATTGAAGAAACTTTATTAACACCTTATAGAACTCCTCAGTATGGTTCTCAATCATATAAATTTAATATGGCTCATTCTTCGGCTCGAAATATTGTTGAACGTACGATAGGAGTTCTAAAAAGTCGATTCCGTTGCCTACAGGATACATTGCGTTATTATAGGCCCCAAAAAGTGGTAACAATTGTAAATGTTTGCTGCGCGTTGCATAACATTTGCCGCCATCGCAATATCGAATGGACTGATGTTGAAAGTTCTGCCTACTTTACGGAGAATAATTAAGGTAGCTCTGAGGTGGCAACCAACTTATTGCTTCGTAACGAAGGTGAAAGAATCCGAGATGAGATAGCTAATGCCCTTTAATTGCTTTGAAATAAAAATTTGTTCATTTTATTAATTTCATTTAATTCATTTAAATTAATTTTTTTATTAGTAATAATATTAAAAATAGTTTATAAAAAATTAAAAATAATATAAATTAAGAGTTTAAGGAACTTGTAACCTGGATAACATCTAAAAAACGAAGTTTTATTCCTTATTTTTTTCATTCATATCTTTCTTATAATTAAATTTTAGTATATCTAATTCTACTTGCTGTCTTTCTATTTAATTTTTTTCGTTTATGGCTCTTAAAACGCGTGAACTAAAATTGAAAAATTCTTTCGAGAATTCATTAATTGCATTGGCCACCGATTCATTTCCGTTTTCCACCACACAGCACACACGATTTAAGCTGCTGGTATTTTTTTTGGGCAGTTATGAGCTCTTCAATTTTCTTACTTGTTTCCTCTTTGAGCAAATTATCTTCTTGTAAATATTTCGCTAGTCGCTCATTTAAACTTTCAATTTTTGATTTTTTTTTTTAACATCCCGGGCGGCTCAACGGCTTTTCGTTTGGAGGAAGTTGACGGCATTTCGTTGTCGTTTTCGTCATCAATGGCATTTTCAACAATCTTACGTATTTCATCGTCGCTACTTCAAATGTCATCTTCAAGGCCGCTTGCACTACCTGAAACACCCTCCATCGCCTGGGCCATTCCACAAATACGCACAATGGTTTCCTCCGTGTGATTCAATGAATATTTTTTAAATGGACCCCCTCTAGTAGCTCGTTGTTCAGTTTTATTGTGAGCCATTTTTTTCTTGATGTCACTCTTCCAATCGGTCCAAATCTAAATATTAGAGATTACATTCCCAACAGAAAATTTCGATGCGCATCTCCAAGATGCAATAGCGATGCGCGTCCTTCTCGTATCTAAAGACCTGATTTGTATGCGCATATTTTCTGCGCTATAGGTAGCGAGAGCGAAGCGCATCCAAAGAGCATTTCTGAATGCGAGAGCAATGCACATCCAAAGAGCATTTCCGGTAGCGAGAGCAATGCGCATCCAAAGAGCATTTCTGGTAGCGAGAACGAAGCGCTTTCGGTCACGTATTAACGTACAAAACAAAATAAATCAATAAGTCGTCTTCGTAAGATCGCGATGATAGAGCTGTGGTCTAGCGACTGGCACTGCGATTGAGAGTTGTAGCAACCGTGAGGTCCTCGGTTCAACTCCGGCCCAGACCTAACACAAAAGTTTTCAACTTGCAATTTTTCAATTATAATTAATTTAGTAAAATAAAAATAATTATAATTACATCAAAAAAAAAAAAATCATAGTCTGATGTGTCTTTGTGACGAAAGACATAAAATTTCAATTAAAAATTAATTTTTTAATTGTCGCGTTTGGTAAAGCCTCTGGCATTGTCTGGATTGTTTTCCATAAAGCTAACTAAAATTTTGTTTTGTTCTTTCGTCTTGTGCTTACCCCTAGTAAAATAAATATTTTATCTTTAAATAAATAGATTTTCTTATTTTTTAATATTTTTCCTTTAACTTACATGTTGATTAAAATAACTGTCACAATGAAATTTACAAAAACGATAGCGATGAACTAGTCGTTTTATTTCAGACAAGCAAATCGATAAAATCGGTTTCTGCGACAACCAAAACCGATAACAAATCCGATTCGAACATGAAATCGACAAAATCGGAATGAACGACAGCTTGTCAAATTTTTTGTCTGATTCAAATTCGATTCCGATACAGATGGGATTCCACGACATGCCTGATTAGTTTAATTTCTAAAATTTTCTCAAAAATAAAACACGTCCAGTTGTTTTAAGGCTAGTTTACATAGACATTCATAATCAAAATCATCATATATTTGATGATTATTTTAATCATGAAATCTACTTTACGAAATCAAACAAAGTTGTATTGAAAATGTTACACAATTTATTCCCTTTGGGAGTAAAATAATACAGTTTTCGTGAAGAAATCTACGAGATGGATGAAGTAAGTGGTTAAAAGCAATCTTTGAATCAGCACCAACAAAATTTGAGAGACCGAACAAAATTAACTCACAGTTTGACACAAGTAAATATTTACAAATGTTTATAAAGTTTTTTTTTTTCAACGAACACGGCTATAACTGACAGTCAAAAAAATTTTTAAAAAATAACAATTATTCGTTTAATAAAAGCGATTGAAATTATAATAAGAACGCGCTTCTAAAAAAAAAATTCCACGAATTCACCCAGAAGCGTGGTAATGTACCAATTTACTTTATTATTTATAGTGCGCTACTTATAAATTTTTTTTTTCAACCCATAGTCAAAAATCGGCATCAAATGTCCACGAAGTAGCTGCGCATATATTTTATGTGCAGCATCACACAAATAAACGTATGCGTGAAATATGCACATGTATTTTGAGCATTGCGCTGCTTAAATTTCACTCGTCTTCGTGCGTCGTGGATCAAACGGGTCGTCGATCATTTTTTTCGCAAAATTTTCGCTGCCCTACACACCTACACATAAGTTGCTCGCAATCGTTTCGCAGTTCTCACGTTGGCTGAGACTCTCATCATCGCTTATTCATCAATCATCGAAAATCATCACCGTTGGCTTCGTTTGAACCAGCAAATTTGAACAGCGCAGCTGACATCGACGTCAAAATTTTTTTGTCTCCGATTTCGCTCAAATTTGGCAATATGGCAAGAACAACAATTCGGTAGGATTTGGTCCTAGTACCATTTGTTGTTGAAATACGGGTGTTGAAGTTAGCGTTTTTTGTCATTTTTCAGTGTGTATATTTATAAACCTAAGTTACTAGTCCCATTCATTTTGAAGTGCTCTTTTTATAAAAAAAATATCTCTTGGTGAAAAAAATTGTTTTTCACCAAAATTTTTTACACATAAAATACTTTTGATTTTTTTTTAAAAAACCCCACTTAGATTTTTTTTAAAAGTACTTCAAATCAAAGCATAATTTATAAACTTTAAAATGATGTATGACTCAACATGGGTTTCGGGCGCTATATGGGAGTTTTTGGCTTTTGAACGCTCGCGGCAGCCAAAAATCTTTTTTTACTCAAGAGGAAAGCATTTTCCGAAAAAGTGTACTAGGCAAAAAATGCTCAAAACACAAAGCTCTGTATATTGTATAACACTCCAGATACACATAAAGCACTTCCCCAGTCTCCAGACCTCAACCCGATTGAGTATTTTTGGGCAGACGTCGAACAACCAATTCGAAAATATCATATATCTTCAAAGGACCATCTCAAAAAGGTGATTGAAGAAGAATGGGCAAAAATTTCGCCAGAAATTGATTGATTTTTGCTTTAAATTAATTTGTTTTAAATGAATTTCTAAAGTTTACGTTAAGATTTTTTTAAGGTTTTGTAAATAAATAATACTAAATAAACACTGAATTATAACTAATTAGTTTGATTTAAAAAAAAAAAAATAATTCGTAATTAAAAATTTTTATGATTCTTTATAAAATTTCCAAATTCCGATTACTTTTGTGAGCCACTGTAGGTCAAGAAACTGTAAAAATTAAAGGGCAACAATTTTTTTTTTTTTTGTAAATTTCAAGTCCAAGAAAAAAATTGTTGTTCTTATCAAACTACTTATGTTAATACATGGAGTGGTGGCATTATTTTTGTTTTCCTTTTTGCCCGATGACACGCTACTGACACTGTCTCTGGCGGCATCGATTGCACGCTGCTGGTACTGCCTCTGCCGGCATCGATAGCACGCTGCCAGCGCTTTCCTAGAAACCTCGTGCCTCTTCTTAGAAATCTTGTTCACAAAAAACATAACAATTTTCTAAGAAAATTGTTCGGACTTTCATGAAAAACATGATGGCTTGGCAACAACAACAATAACAGCGAGGAGGTAGCTTTTTTAATTTTTCAATTTTGTTTTTTGCACGTAGGCATGCTGATGATACATTCAATAGTTATTTTATAGTACAAGCCCATTTTTTGTGTTTTTGCTTTCTTCCGGAAATGAGGAATTTTTTTATATTTTCACTAAAATTTTGTATTGGAGCCCCCTTAAGGGATAGAAAAAGTGGGTTATAAGCTTTGAGAAAAATATTGGAGAGATAAAGTTAGTGTGGTTCGTTGAACATTTTTACCATCTTCCGGCAACGAAGAATATATTAGTACTCGTTCACTCACATTTTTGTTAATTAAAAAATTTTATTTTATTTATATATAAAAATAAAAATTTACTATTATTGCTTTCAACAAGACAGTGCCCCACCTCACAAAGCTAAAAGTACTCAAGACTGGTGTCGAACAAATTTGACCGATTTAATACTTTGGCAAGAGTGGCCTGCATCTTTTCTAGACTTGAATCCATTGAACTTTTCGATATGGGGATATATGCAAGATTGGGAGCACACGGGGTTTGAATTTAAATTCATTCAAGCATCGGTTAGTCAAGATATGGGATGGCATACCCGATAATGTAGTACGTGCCGCGTGCAACTCATGCTACAGTAGAATGCGTAAAGCTATATGAGCTAAAGGAGAGTGATTCGAGCTAATGAATCAATTTTGTAAACAAAGATTATGCTTAAAATAAAAACATCGTCAATATTGAAATTTTTTTTCATTTGATGGCTATTTTGAACTAGGACACTTAATCTGCCCAACCCTGTAGGCAATGAACCTGTATCAATTATAGCCCAATTTAAATGCATCGATCAAGCTAATAGAAAGGCATTCGAAATAGCTGAAATTAATACAATGCTAAATTGGTTGAATATTCAGCAAGATTTCATTAATAAAGTTGTGGAACCAGTTTTGACGAAAATAGGAAATGTATAACACGATAATTTTTCATATATTTTTAAAGCAGCTTCAAATAAAAGAATATATGTACATAAATTAAATATTGTCAATTTGTTGCTTACATTATTTATGGAATATTTTTCATTAGCATACAAAACAATCGAGAGTCAAGTCATCGCAAAGAAATATTCTACATTAGTTACTAAATGGTGATAAAGCTCAGCAGCGTAAAAATACCACTGTTTCATTGACCTAATTCTTGACCATACACAACAATAACACTAGCCTTGATCTTGAATTCAGAGCTTTTAAAATAAATTGTATGGTAGCGAAACTTATTTAGAACTGATTAGAATAAAAACTTGATTTGGTAAATAAAAACAACTGATTTTTCTTAAATTTATTTACCAGTTTTTATATCATACAATACAGATTATTTTATGCAATTTATATGATATTCATTATATTTATATTATATATATATAAGTTTATATGAACATAAAATATATAAATATATTAAAAAATGAGACTTTATGAGTCCAACCGTCCAACCAGTTTTGGTAACGAATTTAGGAAAAAGGTACTTTTTAGACATAATCATAACTTTACAAAAAAATACCAAGTATGTAAGAATTACCATATCTCGCGCAATTTTTATCTGATTTCCATTCTGAAGACCATGTTTAAGAGCTCTTAATTTTTTCATTAGTTTCTAATCAAAATTTTGGGTATATTTTAAAACCAAAACAAAAAAAAATAGCTTTTTCATGGCATACAATTATTTTTCACAAATTTCGGCCTCTAGCGAGAAACCGTTTACTTTTGGAATAAAGATTTGAAAACAGAACTAAGGAAAAACAGATTTCCTATATTTATTGAGTTTTAAAGTTTTTGTGTGTGTTGTACCTTGAGTTATAGCTAAAATCGTTTTTTTAATCTAAAATTTTTAACTTCTTCCGGGGCTTCCATAGGGCACACTTCACTGTAGAGCAATGAGGAGAAAACAAGAAATGTAGAAAATTAATCCTTTTCAAAGATTTGGGATGAACTACTACCAATAACTTCGTGGTTTTTGAGATAAAAGAAAAAAACTGCGAAAAAACAATGATTTTTGTTAGACCTTCATTCAAGCCCCGGGCGGGCCATATTTTCGGGGGTTTTGACCAAAACTAAGTATGCAGTCTTTGTTATAAGGCCTGCAACTAAGATAACACAGGCCGACAAAATTTGATCAAAGTACATACCCAGAAACCGGACTATATATTTCCGTAGGTTTTCGATGCGCTGATTCCGAATCTGGTCGCAGAATTGCTCCATCACGTCAGGTTTTTGAGATATCCTAACCTAAAAGTGCCAAAAATGACGATTTTTCTCAATTTTGAGGTTAAATAGTTCTAAGGATTTTATTTTTGTAGAAAACTATGAACGGCATCTTAAAATACTAGTCTTCCTCTTTCAAATGCCGTTGAGTTAGTTTGAATATCTTTTTTTTTCTCTGAGATATGGCATTTTGAAGAATGCATGTAAGAGGATTTCCCTATATCTAAAAGTCCGTAGAGGAAACTTATATGCATTCTTATATGCACTCTTATATGCATTCTTCAAAATGCCATATCTGAGAGAAAAAAAAAGATATTCAAACAAACTCAACGGCATTTGAAAGAGGAAGACTAGTACTTTAAAATATCGTTCATAGTTTTCCAAGAAAAATAAAATCCTTAGAGCTATTTAACCTCAAAATTGAGAAAAATCGTAATTTTTGGCACTTTTAGGTTAGGATATCTCAAAAACCTGACGTGATGGAGCAATTCTGCGACCAGATTCGGAATCAGCGCTTCGAAAACCTACGGAAATATATAATCTGGTTTCTGGGTATAATTTTTGTCGGCCTGTGTAATCTTTGATGCAACCTATAATTTTCCCATTATTTCGAAAAAGAGCTGCACCCTTATACTCGTATAACAAACATGCATTTTTTTTCAATTTATGAAGCACAGGTTTTCCACTCCAAGTTAAATCTTTATCACACCAAACTGATCTTTTTTCAATTCAAATTAAACTTTACTAATGAAAATAAACTTTTTCCAAATAACTTCCGTTTTTTCAAATCAATTTAACACTTACGTGGGCTGCTCGATATATTTCTGGCCTAATAATGAAAATGCGAATATTTATCATCAAAAATGGTTGATTTTCAAAGTATTCTCCAGCATGATTTATACACTTTTGCATGCGCTCAATCCAATTGTCGAAGCACTTTTTCCACTCCGATTGAGACACCTCCAAAACATGGTTTTTGAACGCTTCATCAGCATCTTCTGGCGAAGAAAATCACTGACCACGCATTTTTTTCTTGATGTGCGGGAATAAAAAGAAGTCATTGGGTGCCAAGTCAAGGCTGTACGGCGGATCACCCATCAATTCGACGTTTTGGCCGGTCAAAAAGGCTCTGGTTTAAGCCGATGTGTGAGAGCTCGCATTGTCATGGTGAACAATGATTCGTCTTCTCTTGTTCGTTTTTCGAATTTCTCCGAAGACTTCAGGCAAACAAATTGTGGTGTACCACTCAGAATTGACCGTCCTACGTTGCTCAAGAGGAACAGTCGCCACATGACCAGTTTTGCCGAAGAAACAGGCGACCATTTGCTTCGAAGTGCTTCTTCCACGAACAACTTTCGTTGGATTTGGCTCGTCTTCGAAGACCCACACGGTCGATTGCTGTTTTGTTTCGGGCTCATACGCATAGATCCATGATTCGTCACCTGTGGCAATCTTATAAACGTCTTTTGAAGCACCGCGATCGTATTTTGTCAACATTTCTTTGCACCAATCGACACGAGCATTTTTTTGAGCGATTGTCAAATTGTGCGGGATCCAACGAGAAAAAACCTTTTTTACGGCCAGGTGTTCCTGCAATATCGAATGTATTGGAGTGGAACTAATGCCCAAAAATGCTTCTATCTCACGGTATGTCACATGATGATCTTGCATTATCAGTTCACGCACGGCATCAATGTTCTCTGACACAACGGCCGTTTTAGGACGACCTTCACGAAATTCGTCTTTGAGCGAGCGTCGGCCACGATTGAATTCATTAAATTAGTTTTTCACAGTGCTATAGGATGGTGCTTCATCGCCATATAAAGATTTAAGTTCATCGATGCACTCTTGTTGTGATAATCCACGTCGAAAGTTGTGAAAAATTATCGCACGAAAATGTTCACGAGTTAATTCCATTTTTTTGCCAAATTGATTTTTTCAAGTCACTGTAAACAACACAAATGATGGTCGTACGTCAAAACGTTCTGAGTACGTTTATGCTAAAAAATATCAAACTTTCCAATAGAAATGTCAGATAGCACCTGGCAACACTTAGTGTTGCTAAGGCCAGAAATATATCGAGCAGCCTACGTAATAACCCACTAGTACCGCCAGGAACCAACCAACTAAAATAAAAAATTTCATTGAATAAATCTCTTTTATACTTCCAACCTTTGCCTGGCCAAACATTGAATACCCTACACTGTAGTATTTTTAAAATTTTGCTGATATTGGAGGTGCCACGCCCTCTTTTCCGAATTCACCCATTTTTTGCTCAGAGCTTGTATTTATAGTTCTTAGTGTCTTAGTTTAATTTGGTTGGATTATCTCAAAAAACTTTTCAGTGTAGCGTTTTGAAGCTTTGGATGTATCGAGAGTGCCACGCCTTCTTCTCCGAATTTTTTCATTTTTTTCCCAGAACTTTCGCTTACAATTCGAAGTATTCATGTGTATTTTGATTGCATTGTCGTGAAAAATACTCCTAAAGTTGCATTTTGAATATATTTTTTGTGGTAGGCGTGTCAGTTGACCGATTTTGCTCATTTTCAATCCCACGGAGGCAGTGAATTCGTTGAATTATCTTTTTCGATTTCCCCAAAAAATGTGTTTCCACACACAGCCAGCCACCCAGCCAGGCAGCCATCCAGCCAGCCAGACAGACAGACATGGCTATATCGACTCAGGAGCTGACGCTGATCAAGAATATACATATATACCTTTCTATATCTGCCACGCCTCTTTCTCTATGTTACAAACGGAAGGACAAAGTGAATATACCCACGGTGTAGGGTATAAAAATGTTTGTTGATCTTGGATCACCGATTGTGTCGATAGCAGCTTGAAACCAATTTTATTTGACAGCTGTATATTCAGTACGGAGTTACAATCTCAAGAAAATCCACTTTTGTGTACTTTGAAAAAATTATTTTCGTGGCAAAAAATTTTCCTGGCCGTTTAGTGGTCTAGAAGCTATTGTGAGTTTTATAAAAAATTTTGTTTTTTACTTGAGTGAATTTTTTTGAATTTATGGTTGGTCCCTTGCGGAATCGTCAGGCACCCGGAGTTCGAAATTCATAATGCAAATATCACTCATACGTCATGTGGTGCTATATGAAATATAACGAAAATATGTATATTTTAGCTTAAAAAGACATTATTGTACTCGTACGAATTCAATTTCGCCTACATAATGTTAGATATTAGTCAGAATATATTAAAGCAGGAAGGCCGAGATGCAAAAATCTGAAATGTTTATTCCATACAAAGATTTCATGCCAAATATAAGGATACATTTGTGGTTTTGCCTGAAAACGCTGTTTGAGTATCATTTACCAAAACTTAATATCGCCTCATTTTCATGTGGCTTTATTTAATATTTCTCTGGAAAAGTTATTTGTTAAAAAATTTGCATTTTTCAATTTTGATGTCCAGGTGCCTAGTGGCTCCGCAAATATTACCAATTAAAAATTTTAAAACGTTAAAACACGACAAAGTGTCTATGTTTTGAAACTCAATGCCCCAGTCAATGCGACAAATATTGTAGCACGATTTACTAAGTTAAAGTCACACAAATTAAAATTAAAATGCAACATTTTAGAAACTTTAGGAAGGGAAAGAAATTTATAAAATGAAAATTCGAACTCTAAAGGTACATGATGCACACTAGCTGGGGAAAGCGTAAAAGCTGATTCATAAATATTATAATTGATATTATTAGAAATAAAAACTAAATCCAATAACCTATTTATACTATTACAGCAATTATTAATTTGGATGTGACCAAGCGCCAAAAAACTATCTATAACATACAATTCAATTGTACTTGTAAAATTAGATGCAGAAAGATGATTAACATCATGCATTTGAGACCACGTAACTCCAGTTAAATTAAAATCACCAAAGACCATAATTTGACACTTTTCGATGGACAAAGAATCAGATAAACTGGACATGTTATTCACGTGTGATTTATATAAATCCAAATTACTGTTCGGCGGAATAGACGAAACAGCGATGTACGTTGACTCGGAAACCCATTAATTAAAACACAGATCTGATCGAGCTAACAAAACTCCACCACCACGATGACAACGTATGGCAAATCAAAAATCTCTTCACTAAAAAACGCATCATTTAGCCAGATTTCTGTCAGAATAATAACGTCGTAGTCGCAATGGGAAGAAGCAGCAAAAATAGAAACAGACTTAGTCCTCAGCCCAATGCATCAGTTGCTAGATTAGATGAAGACTTCGCTACTGCGTTTATATTTGGTTGCCTCCTTTCTGAAAAACTGAAAATCTTTTACTTTTACACCGCGAGGCCAAACAGCAGGTTTTAATATTTCATTATACAGCAACGAAGGAACAGCTAGTTTGAAATTGAAATAATTAAGTGGGGCATCTTTTTTAATCAATTTACCATAAGTGATATCACTACTTGCTATAGTAGTACGTTTAGCTACATGTTGAATTAAATCGTCTTCAGAAACCGGTTTAGGTTTATACGAAGCGACATGAACCCATTTCTAACTATCAACAACCACGAGCTCAGCATTAACATTCTGTCCAACAACAAATGACCACTTCTTACTTTTTTCCATTGAAAATTCATTCCACTGACTATCAGCAGCAAACCCCACATTCAAAAAAAAAAAAGGAGAAACAGTAGTAGCGGCATGGCAACAGTATCAGCAGCAACAACACCACCAGCACATACGGAATTAGAAGAATTAAGTAGTATTATTCTCATTATCCACAACAACACCAACAAGAGGAGCATGCAAACACCCGATGACGAAACAGCATTCAAAGGCGATTTTGTTGAACCATGCAATGACAAATTTGCACTCTTAGCAACAGCATTTTGTTTGATTGACACCGTTGAATTATGATTTTTTGTTTTTTTAGGAAAAGGAGCAGACTGAGAAAATAAAGTTTTTAGCTCACGCACCTCCGTAACCAACTGCAGCCCGGTGGGTGGCATTCAAACTCGTCGAAGTATTAATGCAATCATTGCAATTAAAAACAAAATTTTGATTATTTTTTAGAAACGCTACAAAATTTTCGTCAACATTAAGACAAGAATTATGAGACCGACCCTCACATTTGTTACATGACAAGGCGAGTTCTTTTGCAATAGATCTACTGCAAATTAAACATATAGATCGAAGCGACATTTTACGTGACCGAAACTTAAGACATTCACAAAAAAAAAAAAAAATATTACAGTAGACAGAGCATTAACAAAAATGATTATAAAATAGCTCTGGAAGTGGTTTTTCTGGTTGGAATTAATTTAATACATGGCACTTGACTCAATGAAGAGTTTGTCATCAAAAACATATGTGCGTAAAATTTTTATATAGGGGGTATTGAATATAAGTAAGTCGTCGATATAATACATTTTATTCAGCTCAATAAAAAAAAGCGCAGACTTTTAAGGGTTAAACTTTTCAGAATAACACACTTACAACGATATATCTCTGTACCTACAGCTGCTATCGTTATGAAACTTGGTTTATAGATTAATTTGTCTACCATAATCATTTCAAAAAGTGGAGGGGATTGGAAAGCATGTGTTGAGCCATTCCATTCCTAGGGTAATAAGATTTACTACGCCTTTTCCGATTTCGCTGAAATTTGGCAAACAGGTTTCGTTTCATGCCCCCAACCTGATAGAAACTGTAAATGTTGCTTGGTAAATTGGTAAATTGTGACAAACTCTCCTCGCAGAATTGCCAATAACTTGAACATTTTTAACCGAATTTCATGTTCAGACTATTTTTGGAAATGTATTGAATTAGGCTTTAAGAATAAAGTACTTAATTTAAAACAATTTTAGTACTGAACTACTAGAAATGCTCCATTACCACTTTTCTGGACCTTTGATAGTTGATTCCACCTCTAATCAAAAAACATCATATCATGGTCAAAAACATCCAAACGTCATGCGGTTGAAAAAAACGTCCACCTGGTAACGCTGCGCATCATTTTCTTCCACATCATTTGTCTCTACTTGACCTTCACTCCATTTTGCTAGTTGTAACAACGAACATAAGGCGGCCAACGGTCCCGGATTCTGCGGGACAGTTCCGCATTTGCTGCTTTTGTCCCGCAGGATTTTTTCATCCCGGATAGTCCCAGAATTACGTAATTATGCCCCGCATGTCCCGCATTTGCTAATATTAGAAATTTTTCACAATCACAAACCTTAATATGCTTAATCTATGCGTGCACATTAGCATTTTTGAAATGGCCGGATGCACAGCAGAGAAGCTATTGGTGCCTTCGGCGGCTACGACTTTAAACGAACATAGCTTGTTTGATGAAGAGAAAAAGATGATGCATTACTTGCAATGCTTGTTGTAAAATTTAACATGGGTAGTTGCAAAACTCTTTTTATAACATCCTTTACGAAAACCCTGATTTGGAAAAAAATTAAAAAAATTGTTCACTCTTGTGAAAAATATGATTCTATAACGTTTTTTTTTTCTAATTTTAGTGCGCCACCTTCCATCTGTTCTTCACCCCACCTAAGCCCCCCCCCCCCCCCCTCAACACCACAATAATGTCCCACATTGACTTTTTTTGAAAGTTGGCCGCCTTAAACGAACAGGCTATTTGCAATAACAGATAATTTATTTCAAATGAAAAAAGTTGTTCTATCTCGCACTCTTTTGTTTTGTGCTGCAATGCACACTTATTTTCATCACCATTTTCTTCTCCACGTCATTGACAACCCTAAATGCTGCAACCAATGACGTTATTGTACAACTCCATAATGTGCACGAGACACTTCCATTTTTCTTTTGCTTTTTATGTTGCTGTGCACAAAATGGCCGTTGCTTTTTACTTTAGAAAATTTTTTTCGTCTTTTTGTATTTAATGTTTTTTTGATTACCAGCACTCTTTGTTTGATTTTCACTTTACATTTATTTAGTTTATTAAACAATAGTTTAATTATAACAGTTCTTCCCACTTCTGAGACTGTAGAACACTATGAAATTTTCTCACAAATAAAACACGTCCGGTTGCTCCAACGACTGCTTTTATCATAACGCTTCGTTCTTTTTGAAAATGTACTTATGAGCTGAAGGTAAAAGTATACAATAGAAAAGGACAGATATAGAATCTATAAAAATGCTTAGCAAACACAAACAGCTATGTATATTCAAGACTTAAATAAACATTTATGTGTAGCATAATGATGTTATTTGTATGAGAGGATAACTATAATTAATGAGAATATTCTAGAAAATACGTCAAAAAAAAAAACAATTATTTAAGAGTTGAAACAGCTGAAACTGAAAGAAATAAATACATAGTTATATCAAGTACACTGTGGATATATTGCTACAAAAAGGTACTATGTAATTTCAATTTTTATTTGATTTTTTAATGAGTTTTTAAGTGTTTTTCTATCTACATAATTGTGAAAATAATATCATTTAAATTATCTCCATTTTCTCGTTAATGCATACACTGCGAGTCATTTAAATATTTTTTTAGATATTTTTTTAATTCATATTTTTCGTTTTTACTTCTCTGCGATGAAAATTGTAATATGGTATGAAAAGTTACTTAATTGCCCTCATATTAGATTTAATATACTTACGCCTCAAGATATTTACCAATTTCTTGTCTTACTTAACTTTGAATAGCAGTCAAATTCTTATTTTATTCCATAAAAAAAAATAAAGAAGTTAAATTTTATTTGTTTTGTAATGAGTACTTCCTTCTTTATTTAAAACTAGTTCAAAAATTCTATTCGACATGGAATCATACAATAATTTAGTGAAATTTCTCCTCGAACTGCCTGCCACCTTCGTACACTTTTTGTGTCAGCCATCCCCAAATGTTTTCTATAACATTTAACTCTAGGTAGTACGGAGGCCACGTCATCAAATCAACATTTTTTGATTGAATCCAACTTTTTATAATTCGCGCTGTATGAATCGGTGCATTGTCCTGCTGGTCCATCTTATGACACCAAAAATGCCCTACAATTGAGTAAAAGCTGTTTACACTACAGTTTGATACGTCTTTGCTGTCTTTTTTGTACTTTGGAAGCTCAAAGTTATCGCACAATAATAGGAGATAGCTCCCTAAACCATTATGTCAACTACTCTGCTGTGGTGCCTTATCATAAATCGCTCTTCTTTACGCAGACCATGGAAATGGTAGAAGAATCCATCCGGACCATCGAGGTTAAATTTTTTTTCATTCGAGAAAACTACTTGCTACTATTCCTGCTTCCATAACATGTTTAAAAATCCAAATTGTGCAGAATTGTATCAACTTTAATTTTTGCCTAAAAATCTTTTTTTTCCGGCTAATAGTTTTTAAGTTATTTCTCAAATAATGACTTTTTGATCTTTAAACCCCGAAAAGGGAGTTAAACCACCTGTTAGGCAGGGGACTTTTTTTATAAAGTTACTATGGTCCATAAACAACTGTGTCAAGTTTCAAGTCCGCATCAATTTTTTGCTCTTAGATAATTTTAATATCCTAAGAATATTAATTTTTAAGGTAACTTCAGAAAATTAACAAAAAAAATAAAATAAAATTGGGGCACTTTTTGTTTTCATTTGCTTGTACACTGGACGTGCTAACATCAAAGCAATATACGTCGTTCTTTTTTTATGGTCTCCCAAACTTTTCTTTAGAATTCACAAACAAGCAAAAAACATACAAAAAAATAAATATGAAGTGTTTAAAGATAATCACCGATATCTGCAGCAGCAACAACACAATGGAGGAGTTGTATGTTATGGATGCGGCAAAATTAACAAGGTGGAGGAATGCTGCGGTAGCAAAGAAGAATAACTGCAGAATGACGAAGCTGTTTGTTTAAATAAAACAATGAGGTAATTGAATTTGAGGTTATTTTATCTATTCATACATTTTCCTGTTCCAATTCGACTGGAAACACAGAAAAAAATGAAAAAAAAAAAAAAACAAGCAGCAATAAATCCAACATCGTCTTCTCTTCGCTTTTATTTTATTTTTTAGTACAAAACAAAATAAAGAAAATTATGGTTATTACTAATACATAGATATATGAGAGTTTTGATTACACAAAAAAAAAAAAAAAGAATTTGAATTCAGTATCTACTGATTTATCGGCCAACGTCGTACTCGTTTGTTATTATCCCAGTGTGCCAGACGGTTCATATCTTCGCTTTTTTACCCGTTACGGATCTGTTACTGATACGTTGGCGGGAGAGATTCCCAAAAAAAAAGCGAATCGGATAAAAAAGCGGAAATTTGAATCGTCTGGCACACTGGGTAAACTTTAAACTGTTGCCACGCTAGACATTTCGCATGCGGTTATTTTTTATATTATTTTTTTTTTTTTCAGCGAATTTAATTGATTTATCGCAAGTGGGTGTGTTTCACTACACTTTTGATAAACACTGATTGATTGATTGATTTCTTCATATTTTTTCCATCCAAATATAAGTTAACAATATTCAATACTGATATTAAAATGACTTATAGATAACTTATTTCTAGGATAAGGAAAAAATAAGTATTGGCAATATGAGCATTAAAATGCTGTATTTATTGCCACGCATATCTTAAAAAAAAAGAAAATTCAAGTTTAAGTGAAGGAATGAGGCGAAGAAGAAATAGAAAAGTTAGAGAGGAGTATTATAAACTTACGCAGTGCAATTTTGAATGATTTTCAAGTCGCGATATCTCATGAAGGGTAAGTCTGACAAAAAAACAGCTCGAAGAGACTCTTATAGAGAATTGAACGTTCTACAAAATGCATGAAAATTTTTTTTCAAGAACGAACCGTTATGGAGCTATTTTGAAAAAACGTTTTTTTTTCAAAATTTTAGGTTTGTGGGAAAAATATCTCCTTAACTATAGGTGATATGAAAAAATAATAATATGTAGCTTGTAGCGCATGTTATTCCCTATAAATAGGTGTTTTTATTTTAAACGTGCAACTCACCGTTCATAAGTTATCGTAATTATAAGCTTGACACATCACTGTGCCTACTCATAAGTGGCATTCACAATTTACAAATTTTTCTAAAATTTTGAATAAAGATATCTCCTGAGTTATAAGTCGTACGAAAACAATTCAAGCTACAACATTGTCCTAAAAAATTTTTCTCTAAATATAACCGTTAAAGAGATATTTGTAAAAAACTGATTTTGGACGCCATTTTTCCAATATGGCGGCTCGAGCGAACACGATACGAGGTAGCAAAGTTGAAATTCTGAAAGAGCACATCGAAATCTATAAAATAACTCATTTGCAGAAATCCCGCAAAACTTTCCAGGTAAAACTACCGAATGACTGTACTATAGTATTAAGAAGAAATTTTATTGTTTTCCTAGAAGATTTCTCATAAAATTAAGAAGAAATCGTGTTGAAAACGATTAGATTCTTCTTAATATTACAAGGTTTTCATATACATGGCCACATAAATTTTAAGAAGATATTCTCTATGATTTTGATGTGACTTTCTTTTTGGATGAAAACCATAGAGGTAAAACTACCAAATTAGTGTAATTGTAAAGTGGCGGTACGGAACGTTGAGACCTGTTGAAATTAGATTTTAAAACGTCGTGCTACGTTGTTAGATAAAATAAATTAAATTTTTATGTTATAAATGGAATTTTTTGAACAAATTAATTAAATTAAGGGCCATTTTTACAATGTTCAGTTAAAATTTAACTTCCATATAAATAAAAATTTTGTATGAAATTTAATGTCAAAGTTCCAATTAAAGTTCTAGTTAAGGCTTAACTGAACATTGTGAAATTGGCCCTAAGTACGGCAATGGATGCTTGTTTGCAAAAACTGGAATTTTTCAAGTAATTTTTAAGTTATTAGGTGACATTTCGAACGTTGCCTACCGTTCTCACTAATCGATGCTACGTTGACAAGCAACCGTGACGTTACGTTACGAAACGCTACTTGGCTAATTCCAGCATTAAATTGATAAACGTAACAATGTTTCTATTTCACTAGAATTATAATTAAGAAGCCATACTTTTAAATGTTTCAGAAAACCGTTTAATGTTCTTTTGAGTTTTAATTTGTGTGGCAATTTATTACACAGTCTACAGGAAATAATATGTAGAGAAGCTATTGCGATAAGCTGTCGTACGAAAAATTGGAATTGATGCAGTTCGAGAACTGCAAAATGAATTAGCATGAGATCTACCTAAAAAATTTGAACGTTTCATATAAAATGTTTTGAGGACACGGAAATAAAAAATATGACGAACTGGCAAGATGTTAAAACTCCTAAATATAATCATGGATGGTGATCTGTTTGTGACATTGCCAATCATTCTAACAGGGCATTTTTGTAATGTCAACAATGCCCGTATTTTATTAGCGCAAGAGCTTTTTTATTATTTTATTATTATTATTATTATTATTTATTTATTTATTATCATTCTTAACAATTCAAGATACAAATTAGTATATAGCTTACTGAACGAGAATAAGAATAATAATTCTACATTCTATAGTTGTGCAACAACTAGAGGCGAATGCAGATTAAAAGTAAATTGATTCTTATAATTTATTAAGTAATATTGTGTGGGGTCTGTAAATTTTATCAAAACTAATATACTTGCCCCAGCAAGTAATACCATAATGTAACTTCGAACGAAACAATCCAAAATAAAACATTTTCATAATGTTGGAAAAGCACAACTTTTTAAGTTGGTAAAATTTTCTTATAACAGTGCGAAGATATATTTTTAATGTATTTGTATGCTCTCGCCAGTTAAGATTACTATCTACAACTAAACCGAGATATCTAAAAGATTTTACAGATTCTATTTTAAAACATTTAGAGCTACAAGTCTGATCGGCATTAAATGTACATGCGAGATTGGATAATGAATTAAAACGGCTACAATTTGGATCGTGGTATAATGTATCTAACTGGATCGCAACTTGCTGAGTTAGGCTTACATACTTACATAAATCTGGTTTTATTACTAATAATAAGCTTATGCCCGGCGAACCATTGTCTTAAGATATTATTAATTTCTACGGAAAGATCTAAATGCGTAAGGGTAGCATAAGAAATGCATAGATCATAGGCAAAAGCTGTTACCTTACCACCAAAATTCTGAGAAAAATAGAGTTTATGTAAACCAAGAAAAAAATGGGGCCAAGTAGGGATCCTTGGGGATCACCTTAATTTATTGTTGCTGGATCGCTAAGACAGTTGCCTATTTTAACGCTTTGTGTATTATTCTTCAAATAAGATGCAAACCAGTTGTGCATTTTTCCACGAAAACCAATGGCATGAAAGTTTGCTTAGCAGGATTTTATGATCGACCATATCAAATGCTTTTGTTATGTCGACAAAAAAAAACATCAGTTTTATCGCTTAATTAAGGTGTTTATTGACTGAACTTAATCAATATTAAATAACTGTTGAAAACAGACAAATTTAATAAAAAATGACGAACGGCGAATTTTTTTTTTTATGAATATAATTTTTTAACAAATTGGTATGTTTGCGTATGTAGATTTGAAAATTTATTTGGAAGTCTTTAAAAGTAAAGAATAGATACAGTCGACTTCGCTTAATTGACTTGATGAAAAATGCAAACTTTTCGGTTCAATTAACCGGGAATCAATAATTGATAATTGATAATTAATCGAGTGAGTATATTAAGCATAGAAAAAGTTAGCATTTGGCAATTTTAGTAATTTAATGGTTTTTTTATGTGTTCAAAGCATTAAGAATTTCTTTAAGTCATATGCTCCATAAGGAGATAACGAATACAAAAATATGTATGTATGTATATTGTACATTAAAAAGTGCATTAGGTACATAAAGGGAACTTTAATCCACCTTAAAATAAAATACAGAAAATTAATACAAAATTCGGGTATGTGCGTAGTAGACTTAGAGCTGAGCATATAAATAAATTTGGAAAACCTAGGTGTAATGGAAATGTATAGGGGAATCGAAAGCTTAGGATATGTTTGCTACGAGTTCATCAGTCTGCCGTTCTGAATCGGATGCTTCAGCACATGACCGGCCTGAAAAGGTTGCGAAAATCATTTTTTTTTTTTTGCAAATATCTCGCTAACTTCTATAGAAAATGTTGGGATTATCTTGTAACTCATAAAATTTCTTATAAAAAGAGTTATTTTCGTACGGCTTACAATTCCTGAAACATAGAATTTTTCAACATTCATATTACTCTGCTGACTTGTACACACCATATATCTTTAGATATACCTTAACTATAGGTTGTACGAAAACACTTCTCACATTTTTGTCAGTTAATTTTTTGAGTTGCGAAATTGGGGCCCAACATTTATCTATAGAAATAACCGTAAGCGATGCATTTACCAAGAACTAATTTTTGCAACCTTTGACCTTGAAAAACTCTTTATGCGCACACAATTTCGCAATTGACTTTTCACACTTTTTTTTGCATGCATTTCTTAAAATTATTCCGGTAAACAATTGTGTGCGCATAAAAAGTTATATAGGGTAAAATTTTTTAATTTTTTTATAATTTCCAGTGGCATTAGAAATAAAAACGCAACAGACGTGATTTTGACTATTTAAAAACTTTAAGGCCATCACCTCTTCTGGACATAGTATGTAAAGCGCAAACCACTTTCGTCGGCGTTAAAAATATCAGCTTATCCATAAACCCTTTAATAATCCGGGAAGAACTACTTAAGTTATTGAAATCATTTGCAACTTTTGCGTTTTCTGAGGATTTTTCTTCATGGACTTTACGAAATACGACACCTTAACGGTTTTGCCTTTGCCATAGCCAGTTCGGAGTAGGATTAAAATCTTTGTTGAGCTGTATTGAAAACTGTTCAGATTTTTCCATCAGTAAATTATTTGTTACTTTAAATATTGTCGATCTATTAAAAGGAGTAATTTACATGTATTTTTCATTTGGAAACCGTTTTAAAAATGATTTTGATACTTACGCAGTATAAATTCCATAATAAAAAAATATCTTTCAATAATAACATGTTTCATCTTAAGAGAAACAAATGTCATAAATTACATGAAAAATTTTCAATTACATACATATTTCCTTGAAGCATATATATATATATTTTGTTATTTTTCTCTAACACCGTTTTGTAATGAGAAAATCGTATGTACTAGTTCATGATACATAGTTATGGTAATAGAAACAATTTCTAACGAATTATAGAGTATATATATAGATTCCATACTTCAAAAAACTGAAGTGAAAGTTTTACTTTATCCATTAAACTGAAGGTGAATTCATAACAATTCGAAACTTTTAAAATTGTACTACACTTGTTAAAATCCGTAACAATGTTATATGCATAATTTATACATAGGTCAATATTCTAAAGTTTTCTGGAACATGTTTTTAACCTGTTCTGGTAAAACCAACGATTTTCTTCTTCAATCTATCATATTGGTAACCCTCATCGTATATATAATTGTGTTGTGTGACTTACATCGTTTCACTTAAAGCTGTTTTCCAATTTTCTGCACTTTTCAGATTAGAGGCGTCATTTTTTGGTTGAATATTTTTATACCCTACACCCAGGGTATATTCACTTTGTCCTTCTGTTTGTAACGCAAAGAAGGAGGCGTGGCAGGTATAGAAAAGTATATATATTCTTGATCTACGTCACCTCCTGAGTCGATATAGCCATGTCCGTCTGTCTGGCTGGCTGGCTGGCTGGCTGGCTGGCTGGCTGGCTGGCTGGCTGGCTGGCTGGCTGGCTGGGTGGCTGGCTGGGTAACGGCTGTGTGTGGAAATACATTTTTTGGGAAAACTAAGCAAGATAATTCAATGAAACTTGGTACAATATATTTGCCGTAAAAGTTAGCTCTAGGGATTGAAAATGAGCGAAATCGGTCAACGAACACGCCTACCGCCCATACAAAAAATATATTCAAAATAAACCACAATAAACATAAATACTAGGAATGGTAAGCGCAAGCTCTGGGCAAAAACTAGGCGAATTCGGACAAGATGGCGTGGCACCTCCCATTTAAGCAAAGTTTCAAAATGCCATACCAAAAGAGATTTTTGAGATAATCTAACTTAATTTCACTCAAACACTAAGGACTATAAAAGCAAGCAAGTAAATACTGAGTAAACTCGGACAAAAAGGCGTGGCACCTCTCATGAAAGCGAAAGTTTCAAAACGCTATACTGAAAACGTTTTTTGAGACAACCCAACTAAATTTCACACAGATACTAAAAACTGAACATTGATCACATTATTCCTTAATTACTCGAGAACCAATTGAGATAATCACTTCATTTAAACACTATTTTGCTTGTTTTTGCAACCGATACAAATTATGTTGTTACAACTATTTCAAAAATCAACACCCAGTGGGTGCAAATGGAAAAAACAGATTTTTTGTAACTTTGGCGGTCTACCGCTCGAATTACACAGGTTTACAAAAAAAAAAAAATGTCATGGCGTTTTGATCAGACTATGTGTTTCCTAGGCACTTTGACGTCCTGAATCCGTTTTTTTCCAGAACGTCTGAGAAAAAAGATTTCAAGGTCATATGGAGGTCAAAATGGGGTTCATGTGTCGTTTAGTGATAAATTCGCTAAAATTCTGAAACTAATTTTTAATCTTTCAGCTCTTAGGTCTTTAAAAGAATATGTGAGCAAAAAGGGTATCTCGGACCTGGTTTCGGAGATATAGCCATCGGAAGATCAGAATATATATCTTCTATGAAAACCGCTATAAGTTGGGAGCTCCTGAATGGATTTGGAAAATATTGGTGTCATATGAAAGGTATTTTGTTGTTTTTGTTATTTTTGTTGTTTTTTTTGTTGTTGGTGTTGTTGATTTATTTGTTGTTGTAGTTGAAAAATTTCACAAAATTTCAAAAAAGCTCATATCTCGAAAACTATGAATCCAATCCAATATATGAGCAAAACATTTTTATAGGCTGTCAAAATACCTTTCATATGACATCAAATCCATCCAGGGGTTCCCTACTTATAGCGGTTTTCATAGAAGGCATATCCGAATCTTCCGATGGCTATATCTCCGAAACTAGGTCCGAAATACCATTTTTGATCACATATTCTTTTTAAGGACTAAGAATTAAATGATAAAAAATTACTTTCAGAATTTTTGCGAATTTATCACTAAATGACACATGACCTCCATATGACCTTGAAATACTTTTTCTCAGACGTTCTGGAAAAAAACGGACCCAGGATTCGGATTCAGGACGTCAAAGTCCCTAGGAAACACATAGTCTGGGCAAAACGCCATGACATTTTTTTTTTGTAAACCTGTGTTATCAACATATGGATATCGCGTCCGAGATCAAAAAAACGTAGAATTTTATTGCCCGTAATTTTTGTTCAAAATTTTTTCTGTCCGACCAACAGGAAACGAGATAAATTGAATCAAACATATTTCAAGATGGCAACTAATGCGCAAGGGTGGGTCGGTCACCTGTTGACGTTAAGCTTTTTTAGTGGTCCTAAAAACAATAAGCAAAAAAAATTGCAGTGCGCAATTTTTTCTAGGTCATCGTACAATTTGACTGTACTATATGTTTTCATAAAAAAAATTGAAAAAAACATACAACAAACAAAAACCAAAATAGTCATTTTACATGTGTTTGGCGATTCTAAATCCGAACCCGACATTAAAATTGCTGTATCTTGTATTATTATTATATTTTTTGTGTGTATAAAAACTGTTCTATCTCATTCTTTAGCATATGCTAATGCACATAACTCTTTAAAGTTTCATTAAAATCGCTATAGCCGTTCTTGAAAAAAAACATGCCAACAGTTTTTATATACACAATTTGAGACCACATAAAAGGAGAAGATATCTCAGAAACCATACAGCAATTTTAATACCAGAAAAACAAAATTTTTCAAAAACCAATCATCAAAATTGGAGCTGTTCTTGAGTACTTCCTCATTTTGCCTATTTTTGGCTTTATTGACTCCACTATAAGTACTTACTCGTTTGCTTTATTTTCTACATTCCTTTCAAGTTTTTTATTTTTAACAATTTTCACTGCTGTTTAGCATGTACTTTTCGTCAAATTTGCATCATCATCTGTTTGTGTATGTTCGTGCGTAGGAGTGGAATTTTTTGCCGTGTATGCTGATGATGAAGCGCCAGTCATTCATGAATTCCCAAGCAAATTTTAAGAACGCTTTGATGTTTTGCCGCTTTAGAGTACATGTATGCAAGTTAAATTCACACGCGTTCTTATGCTCTTTCACTCAAATGTCATTACACTGCGCAACACCATCGACCAATCAACATCAAGCGCTACTACAAAAAGATAGCACAATTGCACTCAAAAATCTACCTAGCTCTCTCTATCCTTTTCTTTTTTCTATCTATCTTCTCATAAATTCTCATTCATAATTTGCCGACCACTAAAGGAGAGACATATTCGGTGGTGGCCAAAACGCTTCGCTTCGTATCAAAGAGAGGACTTTTTGCGTAAAAAAGAAAAGGTTTTTGCCCAGCACCGGACATATTTAAGCCAAGCGTGATCATAAATAAAGTTAGTACTTTCAAGTCGCGGTCGCGTGAGGTTGAACACTAAATTGTATTTTTAAAATTTAAAAATAAGAACAATCTATAGAAAATATTTTTTATTTTGGCTGTTAGATCAAGTGATAATTAAATCATTAAAAAAAAAAACAACAATAAGTATAAATTTTCTTTTAACATAAAAGCCATAAATTAAAAATATTGGACTGACTTAAATTAATATTTGTTGAGGTCAAAAATTGAATTCGTCGAATAAAATTAACAAATTTATCTACATAAAATATTTCAACGGTACTTTCGCAACAGTTCAGCATTTAATTGTCGTACAAAGAAATGAATCCAGAAAACGTTAACGTGGGAGGAGATCACAGAAATAACGAACGTATGGAACATGAAGATACTGGCTATGCAGCCGCTAGAATTAGAGCACTGGGTAAGCAATCGAATTTTTATTTAAATGTTATCGAAATTTTAATTTGCTATTAAAGGTGCAATTAAAGGAGTTAAAACTTTGTACACACAAAAGTCGCAAAAATCAGTTCTTTGCAACTATGATCGTGATCATGATTCAAAGTCGTCCCAAGTGTTTCTTTTGACGCGTATATATAATTAGAATAATAGATAAATTACAAATAAAAATAAAAAAAAAAATTCAAACAATAAAATTATGTAAACGAGTCAAAAGAAACTTTGTAATGGAAGTGCGCGCGTTTTCTTTTTTGCATTCCTCTTTGTGCTTGTGCAGTGTTGTTGTTGCTACTCATGCTACAATTAATTTCTATGTTAATGATTTGTACAAAACAAAAAAAAAATAAAATTATAGTTTTTTTAATTTTTTACTAACCGGCTGCTAAAATAATTTTTTTTTACAAAATCAAAAATTAAAACTGAATAAAAATATGTGTTAAAGTTTAATTTTAATTTTTTAATAATATATTATTTTGGTCCATGGTAAGTTCTTGCTCCAGGCAATTACCGCCACCCTAACCTAACCTATATAATTTCAATCATCCGCTTATATAAATTCATACATACATATATTTTGGTTTCTTTTTTCGAATTTTTGGCTACAGACTTTGTAAGCAGCAACTAGTTTTTTCTCTCCAGTGCTGCTGTTGTTGTTATTTAACATTATTTTTTTACCCAAAAGATTAACCACTTTTGGACAGCAGTTCCTAATTTGTTTTATATTTAAAATTTTTTAAATAGGAATTTTACTTGATATACGTACGTCTTTTCATCTTTCAATGGACTATTTTTCGTCAGACAATCTTTTAGAGTGTTCTGTTTGAGTTCAATGTCAAAATTAAAATATTTTAAATGCAATATTTCCCTATTCGGGCCCCTGCGATCAGATGTTTCAAGCATCTTGCGTGGGGTTTTCCAATTCTATAACTGATAAGTATGATTAACTCTCCGCGTTCGGAGCTGCAGTGGACGTAACGATGGTAATAGTTAACCATTCCTAAAAATTTTTGCAATTTGTTGATTGACGAAGATTTTTCAAAATTAGTTATAATTTAAATACGTTCTTTTGATAGTTTGATCCCTTGTTCGGAAATCCCGTAACTGAGAAATTCTAACCATTTAACGCCAAATATGCATTTTGAAGGTTTAATGTTTAGTCCATATTCCTCTAAACGTTTAAAGATAATCTTAAGGTGTCGAAGGTATTCCTCTTCATTTTGACTTGCAACTAAAATGTCATCTACGTATGTAAAAATGAAATCAAGCCCGGAAAACACTTTGTTTCTGAAACGGAAGGTTTGGGCACTATTTCGAAGTTTGAATGACATTCTCACGAACTCAAACATTTTGAAGGAGTTGCGATAGCTGTTTTATGAATATCTTCTGCTGCCATCAGAATTTGGTGATATGCTCTAACCAAATCTATTTTTCAGAAAATTCTTATTTTTTAGATCAATACTCAAGTCGTGTATGTGAGGTAATGGATACCGATCAGGGAAATCATCCAATCATTAGGTGCCTTTTTGTGAACAAGATGCAGTGGTGAATGGGACTTTTATGGCTTGCAGATGCCTGTTTCAACTAAATATTCGAATTCAGATTTTGCGATTTTATGTTTAATAAGATCTAGCCTTCTTGGTTTGGAGAAGGGTAGAATTCCTTTTGTAACTATCCTGTGAACCGTATTGTGCTTTATTGTTTTAGTATAATCAGGTTCAGCAGTGATAGTTGGAAACTCTTGAAGTGGTTTTGCGAATTAATTGTGAGGAATTTCTACTTTAAAAATAAACATTTAGCTATATCCTTTAAATGTAGAAATTTTTTTATTTTTATTTTTAATAATACTAAATTTTTCTAAGAAATTGATTGGTGATGATATGTCCGCAATAATAAATGGACAAGTGAAATCTCGACGAAGCACAGTGCGTTGAGCCCACACAAAAAATGGTCAAAAATAGAAGGAGTGGTTGGATATCGATGAAATTTGGTACTTTAAATAATTTGGGGCTGCTGAGCTCAAAAATGATTTCAGATTTGTTGTAAACTTTATAGTTTTGCTAAAAACCAGGTGTTTGGGACAATTTTCTGAAGCCCCATGTATAACAATTTTTTTATTTATCTTTAAAACATGTGTTTTTGTAATATACGTAGTAAAAATATTGTGTAATGTACCTTTGAAACCATTAATGTTAATAAAAACAAAAAAAAATATTCAACATAAATTTTATATTTCATGAAAATTTTTCATTTTAAGCATTTTTTTTAAAAAAAAAAAAAATATTTGTAGGACGAAGTAGGAAAAGTTATTTGCAGTTCCTGGTTATATAGAATCCGTACTAGAAGACTAAGAAAAAAAACGGCACTTATTTTTATAAGATTTGTCTTTTTTTTTTTTCATCGAAATTTGTCAATTTCTGAAGTTTTTCATTTAATAATATCATATATTAAAACCTCTACAGTATATAGGGTAAGGGAGGGAAATATGGACCACCCATCTTTCTTTTTTAAATAAAACCCAAAATACATGAAACAAAACAATTAATTTTATGTCATTCAGTAAAGGAAACAATTCGCCTTTATTCTGATTCACTTTTAGATAAATATCTCATCAGGATATAAAAAAAAAATTAAAAAACTGAAAATACTCAAAATGAAGATAAAAAATAAGTGTAGTGTTATATGGACTATATAGTCCATATTGCCCCACATGTTTATTTGGTACAAAAGTTGCATATAAAAATGTCACTTCCACATGCGGCACATTTTTCATGACTCCAAGAACGTCAGATTACACATTCAACCCAAAATTCGCCACGTCGATCTTCTGAGTAAAGGGTATTACATTATATGCATTTTTTATTATTTTTTTCCTTTGTAGTTAACGAATTGCATATAATGACCATCAGACTCGTCATGAAAACTGGAGCTAGATTCCCCATCTGAAAATGATGATAAATACATTTGTTTTTGAGGCTTTTTTCTTTGGTGGTCCATATTACCCACACCACGTGTTGGTGAAATAAATGGTTTTTTTATCAAAAACCCTTTTGGTTAATGAACTTATTTGTGCTAATAAATTATTAATGGTATTCACTGACTTCATATAATTAACCTTTTTTTAAAAAACGCGATGTCTTTAAAGTGAAATAATGAAATATAATCACTAGAAAAAAATTATCTCTGATCTTTTTTTTAGAAAAATCAACTTTACAGAAACATGCGACTTCACCGAACGCTAAAACCGCCCTATTATAAGCTTTAGGTATTAGCGTTATGTTTGAACATGAATAACGGTAAATCCTATGTATGCAGTGGGAAATAGCCGTGTGGTCCATATTACCCACGTAGTTCATATTTCCCTCCCTTACCCTATTAAATTATATATTTTCAAAATTTTTTAATTCTATTTATTTACCTAAATATTATTCATAATAAAAAACTTTACTTCGCTTAGTTTAATCAAAACACAAATTTTTGGTAATTATTTGTTTAAGAGAACCCAAAACAAATTGAACAAAACATGATTTTTTTTGAAAAATATCTCAACTTTGAAGTCTCACAGCATAGCCAAAACTGAGTTTTTCCCCCAAATATTTTGGTTTTATTTTATTGATACAATTTACCTGTCGATTGATACCAATATTGTTAGGTTTTGAGTCACCAAAAATTTTGATTTTTGTCTATGGGCCAACGCAGTGTGCGAAGACCTAAATCGATAAAAAGCAATTTGGTTCAAAAAGTTTTTATAGTTGAACCATTTGCTGCACATAAATCTAAGTCTGAAAATCTTTTATTGTTTTTAAATTTTGAAACTGGGATAACGGAAACAATATCTGCTGTGTCAATTAAGAAGTTTAATTTATTTTGATTTTCATAAATAAAAAGGCGACGTTCTAGTTTTTGGTAGTTCTCATCATGTGTCACATTCAAGATGGAACTTTTTAGTTTAAAAAGTTTGTATGCTTCTTAAAAGATTTGGGGCCAATTTCACAATGTTCAGTTAAGCCTTAACTAGAACTTTAACTGGAACTATGACATTAAATTTCATACAAAATTTTTATTTATCTGGAAGTTAAATTTTAACTGAACATTGTGAAAATGGCCCTTAGTAGTGAAATTCCACGGTTTAATACATTTGTAAGCCATTTATGGTACAAACATTGTGTATTTCTTGAATAAGACCGACTCACAGTGTGGCCAAAGGAACCAAAAGTTGGCATCAATTCAACGGAAAATGCTAGGGAGCTCAAATTTGTTGCATTGATTTTTGTTGAAATTCTTAACATCCTTACAAAATTGCATATATAAATATGTATATCTCACATGAGTCCGAAAATATTATTAATTCTGACCCTTTTGGCCGTACTCGTCGCGCACTGTGTGACGATGACTCCGCGAAGATGAAAAATATGCGAAGACGAAGAATGACTAACTTTAAAAAATTTGAATGTTGACTTATTTTGCAGCCGCATACTTGCGCTATCAAGGAACCGTAATTACAATTTTTTATGAACGCACTTTTCCATTATATGCTGCTAAACGGTCAAAGACAAAACGATACGATTATAGCGTTAGTAGAGTGTACGTATTTGTTGTGATGCAAGAAGGTCAATCGAAGGTGAAGAGTGTTCACGTAAATTCTGTTGTTGTTGTTGCTAGCACGATAAATAGATGTTGTTTTTTATGTTGATGACGAAGGTGCGGGTGGTGCGGCGAAAAAAAGAGTAGCTACATAGTGACGACGACTAACTGCTGAAACAGAATGTGTAGCTGAAGCTTGAAGTACGAAGTAAGCGACGAACTGTCAAAAGTAGACTAATAGCCGGAGAGGCAGCGCTTAAAAAACATTTTGCGTTTCTAAAAGCTGGTTTTGTTACTGTTGGTTATAGTAGTTGTGTACACATATAAACTGTCGGTCAGTCAAGCGAACTGTAGAACAGGCGGCTGATATACATATCGTCGGGTTAAAACTACAACTACCCAAGAGCAAAAATTTCTAGCGCTTCTGATCCAAGCACTTCAAAAGTGCTTGTCCCCATAGAAATTTAGAAGCACTATCACAATGAGTTTTTATAAGGCTGCAGTAAGAACAACGTGAGTTCGAACCCAGCCCGGGAGATTTTTTTTTTTTTACTTTTTTTTACTTTTTTTTGCTTTATTTTTTTTTTATTAAAATATTTTTTATTCAACATCTTTTATTTCACTTTTCTATTTTCCTTCCTGTTATTAATTTACTTTTGTTTAACTGAATTGAAATTGATTACATAATGATTCCATATAAAGCTGCAGTAAGAACAACGTGAGTTCGAACCCAGCTCGGGTGATTTTTTTTTTTCGTTTTTTTATTTGTTTTTGTTTTTTTTTTTTTTTTTATTTCACTTTTCTATTTTCCTTTCTCATTTTCATTTACTTTTGCTTACTTGAATTGAAACTGATTGCACAATGATTCTATGTAATGCTGCAGGAGCATTTGTATGTCAAATTATGTTTGGACAACATTTGCTTAATATACAAATTTAATACCTCTTCATATCATCGGGCGTTGGTGTAGCGGTCTAAAGGGTTGGTAAATGTAAGAAAAAAATATCTAGCACGCGGAGGGTCGTGGATTCGAATCCTGGTGCGGCCAGTTTTTTTTTTTCTTTTTTTATCTCAAAATTTAGTCGAGGAGTCACCAGTGAACATTTTTTTATACATCATTTGAATGATAAGTAAACAGAATCTGGACAAAAATTTGATGTGCTACGACGTTCGATTTAAAACGGGTTAAGGCACGCCGTGAAGGCTACTTGATGAAATTTTATGATCAGCTCTCGCTGAACTTTTGTACCAAAATCGAAGGGAATCTAATAATAATTTAATAATTTACCCCAATGTAGGATGGCACTAATATGGACTATTTTTCCAATTTAATTTCTTTCGTCTCCGTTTTTTTTTTCTAATTATATTTTCAGGAACAAAATTGTAGGAACTATAAGATGAACCTGATAAATAGGTAACACAGTTACTATTAAAGCTAAAATGGTTATAGAAAATTAAACTTACGTTTTTTCTCTAACTAGGTCATGCACAGTAATCAAAGATAGATAGACTTTTCCAATAGGACTGGCTGGCAGACATACATCATAGTATCAAGGCTAAATTTGTTTGTTGTTTGGATCTTGAGAAATAACCCTAGCTAGCCAGTTTTAGAACAGAAATAAAAATTCAAATTCTATTAACCCTTTAACTGTTTAAAGATCTTGCTGATTTAGAGGGACCGCTTCTCCCCACTTTCCTACAAAAAGTACTAGCACCCGACAATATAATCGTGTGTGTGAACAAGCTCTTACATATCTAAAGATTTATTTTATGTCTTCAAGTTTTCCTGAAGTGTGCAATGTAGTTTTGTTTATTTTAACCAAATTCGAAATTGCTTAAGAGTTATTTGAGAAATTCAATGGGACAAGAAAGGTGACGCAACTTAGCCATTCTATCCATTGAATAATCCCAAGGCCGAAAACTGAATCTATTAACACTTTTTCTGAACAGAACACAATTAGCTGAGTTTCTTTACATTTAAGGAGGGCCCTTTCCGATTGATTTGTCATGGGCCTTGAAAGGTGTAGTTACGCCACTGGGTGAGGCTTCTGAGAAAACAGTTTTGCCGCATGGGAGAGGGTGATGCAGCTGTCAAGCTGTCTCACTCGTTCTCCACTGACTAGAATTTGCTCTTGCTGATATGATAAGTATTTGCATTGAAAAGTGAGTAAAAAACGAAATAAAAAAGAACGCCCACCCACATTCTTCCCACACACATATCAGCTGCTTGCTGTCAACATACACCAATACTGTGGTACTCTAATAAAGCAAATTAAATTTTCGCCTAAAAGTATACTGCGATATTTTAGGAATATTTTTTATTATTTTAGCATTGAGTACATTTCGAAACAAAAGCTTCACTGTTTTGCACAGTCGTTAAATTTTGTAAGATACAGTAGTTTTCCGATTTAACGAACGCTAAGTTGGCAGGCCAATTCGTTAAATCAGATTTTTCATCAAACCGAGTACTAAAATCAAACGTCTGTTTTTCTTAATTAAAGTGACTAAAATGACCAGAAGTAAAAATTTCAAATTTTTTATTGAAGTACAGCGCAACGGACATGCATCAGTCCGGACACTCCAATAATTCGAACGCTATTGTAGTTCGGAGAATTTAAAATTTTTATCTCTGTGGGAAAAATTTTTTTAAGCAAGAAAAAAATTTAATACTTTTATTTTACCGTTTTTACCTCCGTTTTGGTATTCGCACTTTGATTCACATTTTGCACTGTCATTACTTCAGTTTCGGTTCTTTCCCTCGAAGCGTGTTTGTCTAATTTCGTACCAAGTGCCATGTTTTTAATAATAAACACTAACTTCAGAGGAAAAGTGTCATATTTTACAAAGTCTTGATGAGGGAAAACTATAACTTTAACTTGAATCCATTGATTTCACGCCATCAGGAAAACGCCAACCAACTCACATTATGACATTAATTTTGTCCCTTTATGAGCTTAATATAAAAGCTCCGTTGAAAAATCGATCTTAGAAAAGTTGTTCAGAATAATCCCAGAAATTACATTTTCCGGTGTTCACTTCGATTTATTCCGTTGAAAAACACTGATTTTGCATGTTGTTCGTTAAGCTGAGTACAGCCAAATGTCTGTTCTGCGTTATATGTATGTATAAGGTACTCAATGGGAAAAAATTGGTTGTTCGTTATATGCGGTTTTCGTAGAATCGAATGTTCGTTAAATCGGAATACTACTGTATTTTAAAAATTTACCCTTATTTAACTGCCCTTAATTTTATATTATTAAGTTTAACATTATTAATAATATTTGGTTTTTTCTGGCACGCTTTTCGTTTTAAAATGGCCTAAACATTCTCAATTGGATTGAGGTTGGGGCTGTTGCCCGGCCATTTTGCTTGACTTAATTCCCAAAAGGTCATTATATTCTTTGCCAACGCGAAAATAGCTCGTTATTGTAAATTTATCGAAAAAATAAAGCAAAACATCTAGCGATTTCCAACGAGGACAAGGTGCAGAATCATCTTGAAACATGACTTTTGCTAAGAGTTCGATTAGTCGGTCGGTGCTAGATAAAACGCCGATTTAATGATGTCAATATAAGCTACAGAATTAGTACACAGAAAAAAAAATATCGGTCAATCCAACCGATTTCAACGATAGAAATTGCACCAACCCGCAGTAAAGGTTAAATTGACTGTGCAGTCCAGTAAAATTACTGTAAAAATAGTACTGTACAGTTGCTGTTAAAATGTTTAGGTACTGTGAAAACAGTTAATTTAACCTAGATTTTCGATAGAAATTGCACCAACCCGGAGTTTTTGTATTTTGACCGTAGAACTCTGAAAATTTACAGTTTACTCGGCTTAGAAACTATCAAACGCAGTTACAGTAAAAATAACCTTCTTAAAAGGTCAGCTAACGATATAAACCCCAGAAGGGCTGTAACTAGCCGTTTCCAAAAACTCGTAGAAATTGTAGCAAACAACTTCTACGGCGACACCATTTCAAATGGCAAAATATCAGTACAACTCTAGCAAACTTATGTTGATTTATTCTTAAACAATGTGAGAATTTTATGAACCTGTTAAACACTCAATTCAAAATGTTATTCATATGAAAAAAAAAATTTATGGAATACAAAATGTACAGTTGAATTCAACTGTAGAAAAGTAAAGCTGATTCCGAAATTTTGAATTGTTGTTTTTGTTTTCTATAGAAAATTTGAAAAACTATGGAATACAAAATTTATAGTTAATTTTACCGTCAGTTTTTTTTTCTGTGTATAACCTTCCAGAAGTGGAATCTCTTCAACCCATTACCGTGTTGTACACATGAAAGCACATTTTTTAATTTTTTTCTGCGGCGAACCGTATATACACTAGACTGCTTCAAAATTATTTTTTTGCTTCCGATTTGCTTTCCAACAAGTTTTTTGGTTAAAAGGATAGAAAATAAGAATTCTGGTGCAAGGAGATAGTCCATAATATTAATATTTAATGGTGGCGCATCGCATTTCTTTGTTATAAGTTTGAAAGAGTACTCTTCTAAACACTTTTGTGTATATCTCGTGAAAAAGAAAGCGCAGACAAATAACACTGCTACCATTAGAAAGAACATAAAATTTTCCACAAAAAAGTTTATAATAATTTTTTTCGTAAATATATAAAAAAATAGTTAAAAATCGTTTTGAAAACTAAATAAGTATTTCGCTTTAAAACTAAACACATCAGAATTTTTAGTTTCTATCCTTTTAACAAAAAAACTTGTTGGAAAGCAAATCGGAAGCAAAAAAAAAATTATGAAGCAGTCTAATATACACCCAATTCTTTTTTCCTTTTCACCAGTTTAATCTGGAAGACCGCATTTTGTGTGTGAGTACCGTTTTTTTCGCAGGACTGCGGACAAAAAGTTGTTTATTCTCAAGCGGTGCTGTACAGTTGAGGTGCAAGTTCTATATTTTGGTTATCCTTTGTCTCTGCAGCAATTCTGGGACCAGTTTTAAGCCGATTGCGCAGGGCTACTACACCTCTGTCTTCCCTCCAAGTTGTTTTTCTTGGACGGCCACTTCCAGTGCGAAACAATTGCTTTTGTGGTTTAGGAGCAGTAATTATTTTTAAAAAGTTCTGCGATTGGCAAATTTTCTTAATTGATTTTTTTTCGAAAAAAAGTTCGGCATTATTAAGCTGTAACACTGTCATCGGTAACTCCTAGTGAAATTTTTCGTGGAACATTTTTGCAGAATTTGTTAACCCATTTTAGCCCAGTTATTAGGAAAAGGGGTCAAAAGACCCTTAAAACAGGATATAATGGGCTAATATGATCCTTGTGTGATGTCGTTATGATCTTGTGACAACGAGTTTTATTAAAAATGTTATTTTAGAGTTTTATAGTGGGTTGAAATTTGGAAAATATTCATTGTAAGAAGCCCTAATTGATGTTAAGGATTTTTAGGTTTCGGGATGAAATTTCGGCTTTTTTGTGTTCAGCAACTAGTTGTGAAATTTTATAACAAATATTTCTGTAGTATATACTGACTCAATATTCCCCTGTTTTAGGTGTCATTTTTGTACCTTTTTAAGAAAAGGGTGAAAATGACCCACATGTGGGTGTGTAGAAGGCTAAAATTTTCAAAAAAAAATATTCCTCAACACATGATAAACCTCAGATGTAAGGATCCTATAGTTAAATTAATCGATTTAACACAAGAATGTGATATTTCTGTTTTTTTCATATACAGTAGGTTAAAAAACTTCAAATATTGATTAAAAAAATCTGCATGATGGAGAAAAACGACGAGACACGGGTATTTTTTTTAACGTCTGCTTTAAGAATTTCTTGGATTTTCTTTAGTGTTTTTTTTTTTTTTTTTTGTGTCGCCGTGTTATCTAATAGGCTAGACAGACGACAGCTTAAATCCCGATTGTAAAAGTAATAATGCGAATCTTTTTATTGCATGATTTTAGGCAACTTTTAAATACATATTTCATAGACATTACCTAAAAGAAAATTTCCCAATTCATGGGCCAAAAAATTCTAATTAGCTTTTCTGATGCAACTGACCCAAATTTTAAGAACGCTGAAGTTTTCGCTGATTACACAGGTTTACAAAAAAAAAAAATGTCATGGCGTTTTGACTAGACTATGTGTTTCCTAGGGACTTTGACGTCCTGAATCCGAATCCCGGGTCCGTTTTTTTTTTTTCAGAACGTCTGAGAAAAAAGATTTCAAGGTCATATGGAGGTCAAAATGGGGTTCATGTGTCGTTTAGTGATAAATTCGCTAAAATTCTGAAACTAATTTTTAATCATTGAGCTCTTAGGTCTTAAAAAGAATATGTGAGCAAAAAGAGTATCTCGGACCTAGTTTCGGAGATATAGCCGTCGGAAGATCAGAATATATATCTTTTATGAAAACCGCTATAAGTTGAGAACCCCTGAATGGATTTGGAAAATATTGGTGTCATATGAAAGGTATTTTGTTGTTGTTGTTATTTTTGTTGTTGTTGTTATTTTTGATGTTGTTGTTGGTGTTGTTGATTTATTTGTTGTTGTAATTGAAAAATTTCGCAAAATTTCAAGAAAGCTCATATCTCGAAAACTATGAATCCAATTCAAAATATGAGCAGAACATTTCATATGACACCAATATTTTACAAATCCATCCAGGGGTTCCCAACTTAAAGCGGTTTTCATAGAAGTTATATCCGGATCTTTCAATGGCTATATCTCCGAAACTAGTTCCGAGATACCCTTTTTGATCTCATATTCTATTTAAGGACTAAGAATTCAATGATTAAAAATAAGTTTCAGAATTTTAACGAATTTATCATTAAACGACACATGACCTCCATATGACCTTGAAAAATTTTTCTCAGACGTTCTGGAAATAAACTGACCCGAGATTCGGATTAAGGACGTCAAAGTCCTTAGGTAACACACAGTAAGGTCAAAACGCCATGTTTTGGTTTTTCGCTACTTCGAATTTTCACAGGGAAAAGTAAGAGGCCGGTTATTGGGTTTAATTAATTTATGAAGCGACTAAAAATTTTTTTAGCAATGCAGAGATTCCTTTGGAAAATCGTATTGGCTTCGCATCTGATAGTATCGACCCCCATACAAAATAAAAAAGTTCGAATGACCGCCCCCAGTTTGAAAGCTAATATTGAAAGAATTTTAAGGAAAAAAATATTTTTTCGATGCGCTTTTGTTTTTTTCTTATATCTCAACGTGGACTACATTTCATTAATAGAAGTCATTTATCTCAGATTTTTTTTTCGACTAGTTCTACTCATTATCTCAGTTTCTACCACCCTAAGGTACCAATGGCACCTTATAAAATTGAAGCCCACAAAAAATTATAAAATTCATCTCTGCGAAGTTTGCTCAAATTGTTGAAATTGAAGAAGTTATAGCGAATCTAAAAGCTCAGTAAAAAATATGAAAAACAGGATGTTTCAAAAACGAATATCGCTCCCTAAGACAATGCAATATTTTTTTTTTAACAATTGACATTTCAAACAGCGTGCAAATAAATAAAAAAAAAATATTGCATAGTCTTAGGGGGTGATATTCGTTTTTGAAACATTGTTTTTCATATTTTGTACTGGGCATTTAGATTCGCTATAACTTTTTCAATTTCAGCAAATTGAGGAAACTTCGTTGAGATGAATTTTATGATTTTTTGTGGCCTACAATTCTATAAGTTGTCCTTGGTACCTTAGGGCGGTAGAAACTGATAAAATGAGTACAACTAGTTGAAAAAAAAAATCTGAGATAAATGACTTTTATGAATGAAATGTAGTCCATGTTAAGACATTTGCACCTATATACTATACTTGTTGATCAAACGTCAAATGGCGGAGATATTTTTTTCCTTAAAATTCATCCAATGTTAGCTTTCAAACTGGGGGCGGTCACTCGAACTTTTTTTTTTTTTTTGTATGGGGGTCAATACTATCTACTGTACATGTCATTCTCTGCAAAAAAGATTCGTCGTCATTAAGAAGCACTGGTGAAAAGTATTCATAATGCTGCAGTGTTTAATTTTTTGGCTTGGCCAAAAGTAACACCCTAACTAGTAATTTTTGTTATTTTTTTATTTTTATTTTTATAGGTTCAATGGACATCGCATTACTTACGGCAAATGTTAATCAGCTCCGGTTGTTGAGAGCTTACAACAGTAAGGCGTCAACGTATTACATTAGTCTGTTCCTTGTAATATTATCTTTGGTCATTCAAGTTGCAGTGGGCATTGCACTCATTTTAAGGGTAAGTAATTGTTTTTATTTTTTTATGTTCTATTTTGTATATTTATATTTATCTAATTTAGCGTCGTTGGAGACTCTATAATCGTAATCCTACACGCTTTGTACGTACAAATGAATTCGTGGTTTGCGCTGTTTTTGCGGTGACAGTGATCAATGTCTTACTGATGGCTTTTATAGAAACAGATGGGATGGATAAAAGTGATAAGGAAAATGAAAAGCTATGAATAGCACCATTTATTTGAAATGATTTAAAGGACATCTTAATAATCGGATCTACACTTGCTCAGGAAAATGACAATGCAAATTTTATATAAGTACATATAACCTTTTTTTCCTAAGAATATCCCAACAAACAAAAACGTTTGAAAAATAACTTATTATAACTCATAAACTAACTTCATTATACGCTTATTGAAGCAAACATTTCGTTTGGAAATTAACTTGCAAATGTTTGGAAATTCTTGAATTTTAATTATTTAATAATCGAAATTGGTCCCTTCATAGCAAGCTTGTAAATAATTTGGAACAAGATTCCTATAAATGAGGAGTGGTCGAACAAAAGGTAACATTTGCAATTCTTTTTTTGAAGAATCGATCATTAATCATAGTCGACGTCAAACATTGTCAGCTACTTTTATTGCTCTCAAAAGGTAACATTTCGATTTAGTGATTACACGGTTCGATCCAAAAAAAAAACACATGAAATAAATAAAAAATAACGCATTCTTATGTTTAATCGATACATGATCCTTACATCTGAGGTGTATCATGTGTGCAGTAAACTTATGCGGGATATTGCGAGGAGGATTTTTGTAGAAAATTTTAACCCACTAAAACTCACATGGGTCATTTTGACCCTTTTCTAAAGGTACACAAATGACCTAAACCATGGGAATTATTTTTATGGAAAATATTTCTGTAGTATATACTGACTCAATATTCCCCTGGTTTAGTCATTTTTGTGCCTTTTTAAGAAAAGGGTAAAAATGATCCACATTTGGAAGCTAAAGAGGGTTAAAATATTCTAAAAAAATATTCAGATTAAGGACCTTCCTCGCAATATCCTGCATAAGTTTGCTGAACACATGATACACCTCAAATGTAAGGATCATATAGTTAGATTCATCGATTTAACACAAGAATGTGGTCCAAGGGGAAAAGAAGTGCTTCAAAAACCCTTCTGAAGTGCATCTTTTCACCAATAAGCGCTTCCGCTCGACCGTCCCGTGTGATAGATAGAAACAGATTATTTTTATTTCCATTTACCAACTCTTTAGACTGCTACACCAATGTTCGATGATATAAAGAGGCATTAAATTTATATATTAGGCAAATGTTGTCCGAACAGAATTTGACATACGAATGCTCCTGCATCCTTACATAGAATCATTGTGCAAGCAATGCGAAAGTAAATAAATAAGAGAGAGAAAAATAGAAAAGTGGATAAAAAAGGTTGAATAAAAAATATTTTTATAAAAATAAAAAAAAAACAACAAAAAAAAAATCACCCAGGCTGGGTTCGAACTCACGTTGTTCTTATTGCAGCTTTACATGGAATCATTGTGTTATCAATTGCAATTCAATTAAACAAAAGTAAATTAATAAGAGAAAGAAAAATAGAAAAGTGAAATAAAAGATGTTGAATAAAAAATATTTTAATAAAAAAAATAAAAAAATCACACGGGCTAGGTTCGAACCCATGTTGTTTTTACTGCAGCCTTATAAAAAATCATTGTGAAAGTGCTTCTAAATTTCTATGGGGACAAGCACTTTTGAAGTGCTTGGATCAGAAGCGCTAGAAATTTTTCCTCTTAGGATATTTTGGGTTCTTTTCATGTACAGTGGATTAAAAAACTTCAAAAATCGATTAAAAAAAATTTGACGAGCTGGAGAAAAATGACGAGATCGGGTATTTTTTTTTTTTTTTTTAACGTCTACTTTAAGAATTTTTTGGATTTTCTCATGTGTTTTGCAAAAAGTTTGAAATAGTCGAACAGTATTATCAAAAAGTAACAATTCCTGGCAAAAGGTAACATTTCCAAACTCAGTTATTTCCATTAAAACGAAAGTTTTTAGATGTGCAAAAAAGCAATTGTTAGGCAGCAGTTTTAATGTATGAATATTTATGCGTAAACATAGTTTTTTAAAAAAAATATGCTACCATTTTTGAACACATTTCAGTGATTTCTAAAAAAAAAAGAAAACAGAAGTTACTTTTCGTTCGATCACTCCTCAAATGTTTTTATACAATATTTTCCAAATGTTTTTATTCAATGTTTTAAAATTGTTTCTTAAAATTTTCAATTAACGTTTTGTTAGTGTTTATTAAGTTCATCAAACAACATTTTCTAAACATTTTTAAATAGAAAAAAATAAAAAATAAAATGTTATGTTTACTGAGGATCAAACCTATGACTTCCAAGTTATAAATCGACAATCTTAACAAATAACCTAACGTGACAGTTATGATTCAAATGCATTGTGTTTTATTTAGCTCGATAAGTCATTGAAAAAATAAAATAAAAAATTTTTCCGAAGTTTGGAAAGCGATTACTAGAACTTTTGGAAATTAACATTCTCTAATTGTGGATTTTAACCACACAATTGTAAAAATTCAAAAAAAAAACAACATTTTCCAAACGTATGAAAATTGCATATGAAAACATTTGGAAATTAACTTTTTCCAAGCGTTAAATTGAAAAGGTTATAAAATTGTTTGTTAGGAATGGAATATTCCATACATATTATGCATGTATATAATTAAATTGCTTCCAATCTTCTTAAAAATATTTTTCATTATCAAATATTAATATGATTTTTGACTACCTCAAGAAATGTAATACGTTATATTTTATTTAAATGAACCTTTTAATTATCTTTTTGTATTAAAAAACACTTGTCCTATTAATTATTTTGTGAATCTCATAGATTATAAATATTGTTCAATATAATAATTAATTATTATGAAATGAATAAATAATGTATATGGGGCAATTTCAGCAAGTGTGACTTTTTCGAAAAAAGGAAGATATTTTTCAAACATAAGGCACCCTATTTTGGACCGCAAATTATCAATTTTAGATATATTAGAAATATTTTTCAGCCTGCATAACCATAGTTGGGCACTTTTCAGTACCAGTAAAATTCCAGTAAAATAAATTTTTTACTGATATTGAAATTTAATTTGCAATTACCAATAAAGTATTATTGATAACTGAAAAAAAAGCAGTAACCAGTAAATTTTTATTGATAATAAAATTTAATTTGCATTACAAGTAAATTTACTGATTACTGGAGAAAATATTAGTTAGCAATAAATTTTACTGATATTGCAATTTAACTTTTAATTACCAGTAAAATTTTACTGATTACTGAAAAAATATCAGTAATTACTAATTACTGGAAAAATAGAAGTAATCAGTAAATTTTTATTGGCTACCACCGATTTCAACAATATTACGAAGTCATCAAACCAGGATATAAAAGATATTCATAAAAGGTCTTTCAGCAAAGTAAAAGTTGACTTAATTTCCACTTTTCTAAATCCTTTCTAAATCTATATTTTTGTTTTCTGTATAGAACAAACGTACGCAGCTAAGGAACAAACGTAAAAGACCAAAATCTGCTGAAGTAATTAGTTAAGTCTGTTATAAATGGCAGTTTATTAATTCCAACAAGGTGGAACTCACTTTATGATTCCGTAAAAAGGCTACTGCAACATAAAGAAAAATTAGCGGAATTGTGTTTTCTTTTGAAAATTCCTACCATTCTCAGTGACGAGCTTGTGTACTTGGAGGAATACATAAAGCTTATGGGGCCTATAGCAGAAGCGATTGATTCTCTTCAGGGCGAAAATGTGTAATTTGTATTTTGGTTACTTTGTCCCTGCAATAGTATCTTTAAGAATAAAAATGCGGCGTATAGACCCTGCAAGCCTTAAGTATTTAGCCAAAGTAAGCGAAGAAATGTTCGAAAAATATTTCAAGCTGCAGCCTGACGCTTGTAGTTGCAGCTATATCTGTTCCGAATATAAAATTACGCTTTGTAAAAACTCTGCTAGAAACAGCAACAACGCACACAGAAGAAGATGTAAGGACGATGTTCAACAAGTATGGCAAAATAGCCGTTGTCAAAACTCGTGTTCTGACGGACATACCAAAAAAAATCATTCCTCGATTTCGGGGAAGGAAGTAATGGCAAAGTTTTTACACTTAATTTTCAATTAAATATTTGTACTAACATACATATTTATTTGTATATCTACTTTAACAAATGTTAGCGAACAGTTTGTTTTCCCTGACTCTGGAAATTATCTTCAGGAAACAATTTTGTACCTACCCAATCGAGACTCAACGACAAATTGTTTGAGCGGAATCAATTATTGGTGAAAAAGAAACACTTCAGAAGGGTTTTTGAAGCAATTCTTTTCTCCGTGGGTAACTATTTGCTCTGTTGAATCTATGTTTTTCCAGTCGTTTGTATGATATATACGAGGGGCCTTACAAAAGTTCGCTTAATAAAATTGAAAAAACTGGATAAAAAATTTTTTTTGATTTATAATTTTATTCTTCATCTGTATTTTTTGAACGTAATCGTCATTTATTTTGATACATTTTTGAAGTTGATAAATTTAAGAAAAGAGGGCGTGGCACCTCCCATAAAAGCAAAAGCTTCAAAACGCTATACTGAAAATGTTTTCTGAGATAATCCAACCAAATTTCACTCAAATACTAAGGACTATAATTGCACGCACTGAGCCAAAACTGGGAAAATTCGGACAAGAAGACGTGGCACCTCCCTTATAAGCAAAAGCTTCAAAATTCTATACAGAAAATGTTTTTTGAGATAATCCAACTAAATTTCACTCAGATATCAAGAACTATAAATGCAAGCTCTGAGCAAAAACTGGATGAACTCGGACAACGGGGTGCCATGCTCCATGCAAGATTTTCAAAATACTGCAGTGTAGGGTATTAAATGTTTGGCTTGGCCAAACTAGTTTCCTTTCAATTTGTTTCGTTCTGTAATTAAGAAAAAAAAACAATTTTTTTTTTTTTTTTTTAAATGGAAGGCACTTATATTGGCTTTTGTCTGAAAAAAAGTGTTACTATTTCTGTTTGCAAATATTGCATTTTCTAAAACTAAATTTTACAAAGAATTAACATTTTATTTTGTATTTTAAAAATTATTTTTATAATTAAGAAAAAAAACTACTAATTACTTGTTGGTCTAAATTTAAATTGTAAGAGTATCGCTGTTGCTAACTAAATAAATAAATGGCAACACTAGTTAAAAATTGGCAACATTGACAAACTCAATCTCAACAATACAATTGGCAACATTGTTCCAAAAATTAACCCTCACTCATACATATCTAATAAATGCACCGTTGGTATCTGTTACGATATGCAAAAAGTAATCGAAATAAAAATATTTAAGGTTTAGGTTTACATAAAGCAAATATTTACAAAACATAACTGTTGAGCATTCTATCAGCTACATATAGATAGATGATACCCAATCACACACACAACTTTTTAAGACGAATAATCCTTCTTAATCGCCTTCGCAATGGTGCTGAGTTGCATATTGGTTGTGCCCTCATAGATGGCGCCAATTTTAACATCACGATAGAATTTCTCCTGTGGGAAGTCACGTGTAAAACCAACACCACCCATCCAATCGATGCATTTGATGGTTGTACGTTGCGCAACCTCCGATGCGAAATACTTAGCCATAGCGGCCTCCTTATGGAATGGTGCACCCTGTTCCTGCAGGCGTGCAGCATTATATGTCAAAAGACGTGCTGCCTCGATTTCTGTAGCGATAGTAGCGATTTGATGTTGCATCGATTGAAAATTAAAGATTTCAGAGCCAAACTGTTTGCGTTCCATTAGATATGGGATGGTAACATCAAAACAGCCCTGTGCCAAGCCAATCATCTGTGCACCAATACCAATGCGGCCTTCATTTAGAAAACCAGCAGCATATTTGTAACCATGTCCAAATTCACCCAAAAGGTTTTCCTCAGGTATGCGTACATTATCGAAGGTAATCATGCAGGTGCCAGAGGCGCAGATACCCAATTTATCTTCAGGCTTATTGACAATAAGGCCGGGTGTGTCGCGATCGACTAGGAAGGTAGTAATGCCGCGATAGCCCTATGAACATAAGTTAAATTAGTGCATTTAAAGTAAAACGTAAAATGCAAGAACTTACCGCTTCTGGCTTAGCATTAGCGAATACTAAGAAAACACCAGCGATATCAGAGTTTGAGATCCACATTTTGGTACCATTGATCACATAGTGATTGCCATCTTTTTTGGCTGTGGTCTTTAGCGAGAAAGCATCTGATCCTGCACCAGGTTCGGTCAAAGCAAAGCTACCAGGCTAAAATTTTAGAATTATTTGATTATTATTAATGTTTAGAGCTTGAAATAGTTAAATTCTCGCTGTAACGCTTACATATTCCTGTGCCAACTTTGGCAAATATTTCTCCTTTTGTGCCTTATTGCCCACCTTCATTAACAAAGAGTTGACCAGTGTATTGTGTATATCGACAAGTGCTGCAACCGCGGGATCCACCTTTGAAAGCTCCTCCACAACCAAAATGGTAGTCATAAAATTGCAGCCACTGCCACCCAACTCAGTGTCAATTTCAATACCCATCAGACCATTCTCGAAGACGGCTTGTACAACAGAGGGATCGAATTTGTGCTCCAAGTCCATTTTCTTTACCAAAGGTGCAATTTTCTCTTGAGCCAATTTGGCAACTGAAATTTAAATGAAATAAATAATGAGAATTCTTTAGTATGGATGACTGTTTTAGAGCTTAAGTTTAAGCTTTAAATTTAAAAAAAAAACTATTTCAGAATCCCTATGATTGTACCAAAACTTGAACTTTTTCATATTTGTTGACAAAATTTGCGAATATATGTGGTTTTGCTAAATAATCTAGTAAAAACTATTAAATTCGAGCAGCCCATATCAAAATGGAACCATGTGTTTTAAAAGGTTAAAGAAAACTTTGAGTTGTTTGTAATAAAGGGTGCTTACATCGATACAAAGCTTTTCCAAAAAAAATCCCACTAAAGCTTTGACTCTCTTTATGAGATTACTCTCTGTTAATTTTACTCTCGCTTTCTTTTGATAAAAATTAATTTCCAAGTGTTTTTCTGCCAGAATTTTTGCTATAAGAATAAAGTTCAATGTCAATGCTTTTGTTCTTAAAAAAAAAAAAACCAAACAAAAAAGCTCTCCCTAAAGAGCAACGCACGCACGTGTATTGATAAAAATATTAAGATAAAAATAAATTTTTATTAAGAATGTTTGCATTAGTGTTGCCATTTTATTTATAATTGAGTAAAGAATGGAATTTTTATTTTCAATAATATGCAACTTTTTGGAGTCTACATAGGCGAAATCAGGAAAAAAACTCCATTTAAAAAAAAAATTTCGCAAATTTGCCATAAACTTAACTGGCAGTCCTAAATATCTTGTAATACATATTGAGTTAAAGTTTTTGAAACGGACACAGTAAAAACATACTTGCTCAACTCAAACTTGTTTTGGTGGTTCTTTGATCAGAATTATTGCCTTATTTTGATACCCTACACCCAGGGTATATTCACTTTGTCCTTCCGTTTGTGTTGCTGAGAAGAAGGCGTGGCAGATATAGAAAAGTATATATATACTGGAACAGCGTCTCCTCCTGAGTCGATATAGCCATGTCCGTCTGTCTGGCTGGCTGTGCGTGGAAATACATTTTTTGGGAAAATTAAGCAAGATAATTCAATACAAATTGGTACACTGCCTCCGTCGCCAAAGTTAGCTCGTGGGATTGAAAATGACCAAAACCGGTCAACGGACATGCCTACCGCCCATACAAAAAATATATTCAAAATGCAACTTCAGGAGTATTTTTCGCGACAATATAACCAAAATACACATAAATACTACGAATTGTAAGCGCAAGCTCTGAGAAAAAACTGGGCGAATTCGGACAAGAGCTCGTGGCGCCTCCCATATAAGCAAAAGCTTCAAAGCGCTATACTGACAGCGGTTTTTGAGAAAATTGAACAAAATTTGACTCAGACACTAAGAACTATAAATTCTAGTTCTCACAAAAAACTTGGTGAAATCGAACAAGCGGGCATGGCACCTCCTATAGTTTTTTGAGATAATCCAACCAAATTTCACTCAGACACTAAAAATGCAAGCTTTCAGCAAAAACTGGATCAACTCGGAGAAGAGGGCGTGTTAGCTCCCATATAAGCAAAATTTTCAAAATACTGCAGTGTAGGGTATTTATTTTTTGGCCAGGCCAAAAGTTACACCCTTACTAGTTTGTTTTCTTTTCGTTTCACATTTGTCTTTGTACCAGGGATTATAAATATGCTTTTTTATTTTGTACCAAATAGCAAAAAAAGTACTAAAACTATCCAAAAAGTACCAAACTTATTTAATACATTTGTGGTCAAATTTTTACTATTGGGCGATTCTAGCAGAGATGGGCAAAATTGTAACTTTTTGTTACTGATACTTTGTTACTTTTGTATCAAGTATCAAAAATTTTTTTCTTACAAAAAATTCCTTAAAACACCATTTTCTCTCTATAAATTAACATATTGGATCCAAAAACAACGAAACAAAAATTTAGGGTTGCCATATTAGGGTTGCCAGACGTTTTTTCGCAAAATTGCCTTTCTTTGTTAACTTTCTTTATCGAAAAGTTATAGGATCGACCCAAAAACCCATAGTAAATTTTTAGGGTTGCCACCTGGTTTTTTTAATAAAATCTAAATTTTCTTCCAAAAAATTCCTTAAAACACCATTTTCTCTCTATAAATTAACATATTGGGTCCAAAAACAACGAAACAAAAATTTAGGGTTGCCAGACGTTTTTTCGCAAAATTGCCTTTCTTTATTAACTTTCTTTATCGAAAAGTTATAGGATCGACCCAAAAACCCATAGTAAATTTTTAGGGTTGCCACCTGGTTTTTTTAATAAAATCTAGATTTTCTTCCAAAAAATTCCTTAAAACACCATTTTCTCTCTATAAATTAACATTTTGGGTCCAAAAAATACGAAACAAAAATTTGGGGTTGCCATATTTTTTGTTCTGTTATTTTTAGACCCACTGTGTCAATTTATTGAGTGAAAATGTTGATTTAAGGAATTTTTTGGAAGAAAATTTTGATTTTATTAGAAAAACCAGGTGGCAGCCCTAAAAAAATTACAATGGGTTTTTGGGTTGATCCTATATTTTTTCAATAAAGAAAGTTGACAAAGGAAGGCAATTTTGCGAAAAAACGTCTGGCAACCCTAATATGGCAACCCCTTAATTTTTGTTTTGTTGTTTTTGGATCCAATATGTTAATTTATAGAGAGAAAATGGTGTTTTAAGGAATTTTTTGGAAGAAAATTTTGATTTTATTAAAAAAACCAGGTGGCAACCCTAAAAAAATTACAATGGGTTTTTGGGTCGATCCTATAACTTTTCAATAAAGAAAGTTAACAAAGAAATGCAATTTTGCGAAAAAACGTCTGGCAACCCTAATATGGCAACCCTAAATTTTTGTTTCGTTGTTTTTGGATCCAATATGTTAATTTATAGAGAGAAAATGGTGTTTTAAGGAATTTTTTGGAAGAAAATTTTGATTTTATTAAAAAAACCAGGTGGTAACCCCAAAAATGTGCCTGATTTTTAAAAAGTTTATCTAAGCGTTTTAAGACTAAAATTAAATTTTTTTTCTAAATACATATATGGCTTAAGCAAAATTTATAAAAAAAAATCAGGTGGCAACCCTAAAAGTTTTTGTATAATTTTTAAAAAATTTATCTGAGCGTGTCCTAAAGTAAAAATTTGAATTAAGTCACAAAAAGTATGATTTTAGCAAAATTCCAGAAAATAACCAGGTGGCAATCCTAAAAATATGTGTTGGATTTTTTAAAAATCTTATCTAAGAACTTCAAGACCTAAATTTATTTTTTTAATTAAACTTAAAAAAGTTCCATTTAACCAAAATAAAAATAAATAACAGTTGGCAGTCCTGAAAACCATTTAAAATGTAAATTTATACATTAGGGCTGTTCAAAAAAAAAAAATTTTTCGAATTTCCAAGATATACTTTGGCATCACGATCTACATCATGACAGAATATCCCAAAAAATTTTTCAGATTTTTAAATTCATATTTAAAGGTGGCTCAAAGCAGAAATATATTTTTATTATTTTTTTTTTAGCATAAATTATAAAATGTTGTCAAACAATTTGAAAAATTTGTTTTAGAGTAACTTAAAAACATTCATTTTGTTTGTTTTTTAATGAACTTTAAAACCTACGTTGTAATTTTGACAAAAAAAATTTTACACTTCTTAAAAAACGAAAAACTGCCCTAAGAAGGCGAAATTTTACGGTTTTTCAAAGAAAAAAGTCATCGTGCTTTAAACGAATTGAACATTTTTTAATTTACAAGATCTCATTCAAAAGAGCTCTTAAAAACCTTCAAGACAAGACATGTTAAGACTTTTTTGGGCCAGCAGGCACGATGACATAACGTTTGAAACATAGTAATGCAGCCCTGGGAAGGGCAAAACGCTTTTTACTCAAGAGGGAGGCATCGTACAAAAAAGTGCCCATGGCATAAAATGCTTAAAATCATCCAAGGAACAAGTGTAAATTGTTTTTTTTTTTTTTGAAAAGTTTATTAAAAATGACGTTGAAAAAATTTTTTTTCTAAAATTAAGTAAAAAAAAAAACAATTTACACTTGTTCCTTGGATGATTTTAAGCATTTTATGCCATGGGCACTTTTTTGTACGATGCCTCCCTCTTGAGTAAAAAGCGTTTTGCCCTTCCCAGGGCTGCATTACTATGTTTCAAACGTTATGTCATCGTGCCTGCTGGCCCAAAAAAGTCTTAACATGTCTTGTATTGAAGGTTTTTAAGAGCTCTTTTGAATGAGATCTTGTAAATTAAAAAATGTTCAATTCGTTTAAAGCACGATGACTTTTTTCTTTGAAAAACCGTAAAATTTCGCCTTCTTAGGGCAGTTTTTCGTTTTTTAAGAAGTGTAAAATTTTTTTTGTCAAAATTACAACGTAGGTTTTAAAGTTCATTAAAAAACAAACAAAATGAATGTTTTAAAGTTACTCTAAAACAAATTTTTCAAATTGTTTGACAACATTTTATAATTTATGCTAAAAAAAAAATAATAAAAATATATTTCTGCTTTGAGCCACCTTTAAATATGAATTTAAAAATCTGAAAAATTTTTTGGGATATTCTGTCATGATGTAGATCGTGATGCCAAAGTATGTCTTGGAAATTCGAAAAATTTTTTTTTTTGAACAGCCCTATTATACATATATGTATCAATAACAATACCCAATGGGGAATGGAGCGCATCAATAGCGCTTCTGAAGCGCTCTAAAGCAGCAGTCAAGCGCATCTCTCTCGTTGCCAAAAGCGCTGAAATTAACATTGGCATGTCATTGGAACGAAGCGCTTCGCTCTCGCTACCAAAAATGCTCTTTGGATGCGCATCGCTCTCGCATCCAGAAATGCTGTTTGGATGCGCATCGCTCTCGCTACCAGAAATGCTCTTTGGAAGTGCATCGCTCTCGCATTCAGAAATGCTCTTTGGTTGCTTTTTGGATGACAATAAAAATATTTAAAAAATTAATTTTTAATTGAAATTTTACGTCTTTCGTCAAGACACATCAGACTATTTTTTTTTTTTTTTGATGTAATTATAATTATTTTTATTTTACTATATTAATTCTAATTGAAAAATTGCAAGTTGAAAACTTTTGTGTTACGTCTGGGCCGGAGTTGAACCGAGGGACCTCACGGTTGCTACAACTCTCAATCGCAGTGCCAGTCGCTAGACCACTGCTCTATCATCGCGCTCTTACGAAGACGACTTATTGATTTATTTTGTTTTGTACGTTAATACGTGACCGAAAGCGCTTCGTTCTCGCTACCAGAAATGCTCTTTGGATGCGCATCGCTCTCGTATCCAGAAATGCTCTTTGGATGCGCATCGCTCTCGCTACCAGAAATGCTCTTTGGATGCGCATCGCTCTCGCATTCAGAAATGCTCTTTGGATGCGCTTCGCTATTGCATCTTGGGGATGCGCATCGAAATTTTCTGTTGGGTAGTTACTCATGAGATTGCTACTTTTGTATCAAGTATCAAAAATTTTTTTAGTTACTTGTTACTTTTGTATCAAGTAACAAAATTTTTTTTTGATACTGATACAAAAGTAACAAGTAACAAAATTTTTTTTTGATACTGATACAAAAGTAACAAGTAACTAAAAAAATTTTTGATACTTGATACAAAAGTAACAAGTAACAAAAATGTATCAAGTTACAAAAGTAACTAGCTTTGCCCATCTCTGGATTCTAGTTTAAATTATTTTTTGAATAAAATTTTGAATAATGTCAAACCGTAATAAATGCAGGATAATCAGTCAAATATTAGAGCTCACTGGTATTTTTTACTTTTTTATTAAATATTTTTTACAGTTTGTCTCTGTACATTTTTTTAAACTATGTATATATTTTACTTTCGTACCATAAGTTTTTCATGAAAATTCAGTAAAATATTTAAATTACTGGAACAAACCTTTGATGAGATTATTATCACGATAACGGAAAACATTTAATTAAAAATATTGGGGCTTGGCTTTCATCTAATACAGTTGTTACAGTTCATCGTTTGAAGCCCTTTCTGTTCTTGTGAAAAGAAGATACTTAACGTACACGGAAGAAACTAAAGTGTAAAAATGCACGTGAAATCACAGTAATTTCAAGAGTTTTGTTCTGTAATGCGCACATTAAGGCAAACTGTAGTTTTTACATAAAGTGCCCCTGAAATATTACGGTGTAAATTGCAAAACACTTGAATCATTCAAGGATTTTTGTTAAAACTCTCATATTTAAAGAAATATGCGAAGTAAAATCATTATGCATAATTTACTTTCAAAACTTATCCTTAGACTTGCTTTCATATTATTTTTGGAATATTTAGTATATTTATTTTCAAAAAATTCTGAAATCCCGGAATTGCTTTTCAAATACCAAAATTCCCGGCATCAGCATAAGACCCAAAAATTGGCATCCCTAGTGTACACACAAAAAATAATAAGTAAATATTTCGTGTTCACGTCGGCATCGATCTCGTGACTTTTCTGTTTGTAGGCGCCCTAACCTTTCTAACCTCTTACTTTTCATGAGAATTCAGTAAAATTATTGAAATACTGGAATGAAGAAAGTTATTTTTGGATGGGACTGTTGTCATTTTTTTTATTTTTTTTTTTTGATATTTGATATTTTTTCACGGAAATATTGATCTCCTGAAAAATTGTACTATATACAGGCAGAATAAAGCCCTTGTTGTTCACATATTTAAAAAAAAATATAAATAAAAGTTAACTCGGCATAGCGCAAATTTTTTTCTTTAAAATGTTATACAACATTTATACGTATGTAGATATGTTTTAATATTTTTTTAGCTAATAGATAAAATACTTAAAAATCTTAAAAAACGCAAAAAAATTGCCGATGTATTTGTTCAATGTTTTTTATCTATTTCCATTCGCTCTGACGTTGAATGATTCTTGTTTTTTTCTTTTCAAATTTACTTAGTTTGTCTAAATTGTTTACATATAATTTTTTAAGTTTTATTTTTAGCAGATGTTGAAAACCAAAAACAACAACGTAGGAGCATTTGAATTTCTATTCTGTGGTGATTTATCCATTTTAAGGGCTTACTTGTAGATTGCTACATTTTTGCAAAGCAGTTTTAAAGTTATCTTAAACTAAGGACAGCGATCGATATAATTGTCCGATAAAAATATATCGCAAAATTTTATCCAATAACTTGTTTTCAAATTACTCAATTTAAAAATTTTTTTTTGCAGTAGGCTTTGAAATGAATGTACCAAAACTATGGTTTTCAAATTTTGTCCCTAGTCGGTCACATTTACTTAAAAATGCCAAACGAGCTAGAAGTTCGAAAGTCAATAATAAAAATTTTTCAAGACCACCCGCGGTGGACAATCAATGGAATTTCTCGGAATAGCAAAGTTCATGGGGGTTATCGTGAATCATGATTCCCGGGGAATTTTCTTAAACTGCAATAGAGAATGCGTGGGAGTCTGAGAAAATTCCCCGGGAATATTTATTAACGATAACCCCCAATGTGAAATCGGTATCAAGAGTTCTGAAAAAAATTTAAGGAAGACTTGGATGTCTTTGAAAGCCAGGTTCCGCGAAAGGAAAAGGAGAAAAAGAAGAAGATCGTCACAATGTTAGAGAAGAACCCCAACATTTCATGCGCAAGGCCAAAAAGGATGTTGGTTTGAAGACGTTCAAGGTACAAAAAGTTTCTGACAGAAATGCTATAAGGAACACGAAAACACAACAGCGCGCCATAATATTAAAAAATAATTTTTTCCAAAAATTGGAATGCTGCATCATGAACGACGAAACGTAAATTTTAAAAAATTTTACGTAGCTTCCAGCCAAAAAGTTTTACACTGGAGACTCGTGGGGGAATGTGGACAACAAGTTTAAGTCATAAAAGCTGTCAAAATTTCCTCATAAGTTTTTCGTTTGGCAAGCAATATGCATTTGTGGCAAAAGAAGCAATTCTTTTGTAACCACTGGAACAGTAAACTCCGAATTCTATATTAAGGAATGCTTGGAAAGAGGACTTAAGTCTTTCCTACAAGAGCATAAAGTTTCCACTTTCTTTGGCCAGGCCTAGCATCTTGTCATTATAGTAAAATGGCCTTGGAGGGTACTCAAGAAATAATGTGATTTTGGTGACTCGTGAAGCAAATCCTCCAAACTGTCCAGAACTAAGGCCAACTGAAAGATACTGGGCTTTAGTCAAAAGGGAGATAAAGGCAACAAAAAATTAAGCCAAGGTTGCTACAAATTTTCGAGAAAAGTGGTGTTCAGCAGCTAGAAAGGCATCAAATAATTCCATAAAATCCATAAAAGAAGGGGTGCTAGAAAAGTTACAAAAATGTAAAAAAAAAAATAATATTAAAACTATAGGTACGTACGTAAATGATAATAAAAGGGCGCGCCCGGGCGGTACAAAAATGAGTTAAACCCTTAAAATCGGACTACCACTTCCAGAGAATTTTTGAATTTTGTATCGGACAATTTTATCGATCGCAGTCCATATTTTTCAAAAAGCATTAATTTGAGACTTTTAAAAAAAGCTGAATTTGACATGAACAAATTTTTTTTTCTTCTTTATGAGCTGTTCTGTAAAGTTCTGATTAAAATTTCCAATCTTATGCTGAAGAAAAGTCTAGGTTGGAATCCTAGTGGCTTCAAAAACAGCTAGTACAGTCAAAAATCGATAAATTGATTTTTGTTAAATCGAACCAAAACCTAACGAAGCTAACGAAGTTTCACTGTAACTTTATAATATTTTCTTATTTAGCTTGATGTACCTTAGCATGCTTACCCTAGAGTAAATATTCAATTATGTAATAAACATAGAAAAATATTATTTGTTGCTTATCTCTTCGAAAGTGTGCAACACAGAGTTCACATATTTGCTTGATTTGAAGCCCGTTGTTTGTTTTGTTGATAAAAATGTTTTTATTTCTATGACGCTGAATGCAATATACGACTATGTACCTATTCGTATTTCCATAAATATTTTTTCAAAGATAAGGCTTGAACTTGAGTGTTTTTTCCAATAACATTGAAAATGAAAACTGTGGAGAGAGTGCATGTTTGTTGCTAAGAACAATTTACAGTAAATATCCTTCAAGGTGTTCAAAAAAAAGTATTTTAATGGGACGACGTAGGATATCCTTTTTTTTTGGCGAAATCAATAGTCCTAAATCTCATGAGTAAAATGCCAAGCTTTTTAATATCGAAACCTTGGCCCTTTTTTTTGTATAAAATGGGTTAGTAGATTATTTTCATAGATCTTCTACATCGCTTTAAAAATAGCAAACCGTGTTTTTGACACTGTTAACTTAGTTCAGATATCTCAAAAACCATACGAGAAACAGGAGTTTTGAGACCGGAGTAGGAATCAACAATGACAAACACATTGAAAATTACTATTTTAGTTTTTGTTTCATATATTTAATTTTTTACTTTTCTTTGAAGATCTTTGAAAACTAAATATATCATAACCCGTTTTGCCAAAAAAAAAGGTTTCGTTTTTAAAAATCATGCCACTCAGAAGACGAACTATTGATTTCAGCAACAACAAAAAAGGGTACCCTACGAAGTCCTTTTAAAATAGTTTGTTTGAATACCGTGCATTTGTTGTCTCTAAACAATAGCATTTTTCTTCAAACAAGACGTATTTTTATGAATTTTGAATTTTGGACCAATTTAATATTGTAAAATATTGTTTGTAGACTTTTTGAGAAACGCAATGAATAAAATTTGTTTTATTTTATTGCACCAGAACTAATCGACCAAAAAGTCTACAAGCAATATAAGACGTATTTTTATTAGATTTTTTACATAATATACTTAAGTTTTAAGCATTTTTGTGTTTGGTGACTCCTATATAATATAATATCCCATTTTTTGGAAGAAAAAACGGGGGTCAAGAAGTCCCCAAACAGGAGATAATGAGTAAAGATGTTCTTGAAAAAATTTTCCTGTATAAGATCATTATGGCCTTGGGATCACACTTTTTATCTAAACTGTAGTTATAGAGTAGAGTGAAATTTAAAATACATTTTTTGTGAGTATTTTAGGTTAAAACAATATGTGGATGATTAGGTGATAGGTTCCAGTTGTAATTATTATATATATCGCACGACTCATTCCAAGCAATTTTGAGATCGTAAAAATCCCGGCTTGATACGGTTTTTATTTTATTATAAGCTCCACAATACTTGGAATGGCTCGTATGACATCTCAAATTTTTCACCTTGAATCAAGATATAGAAGAAAAATAATATCTGATACTAAACATTAAACATAGTATATCAGGCCTGTTTCGAAATCGGTTACTTTTTCGTTAATGCAAATCAATGTTATTTGTAGAACCTGTATTTTTCCACAAATGAGATTCTAACGTTCGACTCACAGTTTACAGCAAAAAGTCTCCTAATTGAAAAGTAATTGAAATCACACGAATTTCCAAACAGGCTTGTATGTATGGTTTTTTTTTTTTTCCTAAAACACCTACAATAAACGTATTTTAAAAATTTCACCCCACTGTAAAACTCTAAAACTATATTTTGGATAAAATTTTTTGTCCCAAAGGCATAACAAAATCACATAAGGAATATTTTTTGAAACGTATTCACCCATTATATCCAGTTTTCGTGGGTCTGTTTGACCCCTTTTCCTAAAACTGGGTTATAATGGGTTAAAACGTTCCACTAAAGTACTTTACAAAAAATTTCACTTTGGGTCAGCAATGACAAGATGTGCTTAAAACTGAAGAATAATGCTTAAAAAAGTGTAATAAAAATACAATATGAGAAGTCTTCATTAGTTTCGACTATTTTGTGGCTTTCGCAATGAAATTTCGACTTTTTAGTGTTCAGCGACTAGTAGTGAAATTTTATTGCAAATGTTTCTGTAACTACATATTTTCCAGTTTTAGATGTAATTTTTGTACCTTGCTAAAAAAAAGTGTAAAAATAACCAATATGAGGGAGATGTAGAGGGTAAAAGTTTTCTACAAAAATATTCCTCGTAACATCCCCTAAAAGTTTGCTGACCATATGATACACCTCAGATGTAGGGATCGTATAAATAAATATGTCGATTTAACACAAGAAAACGTTAAAAGGGGGAACTTTAACCCCCTCTAAAAAAAACCTAAAATTGTTGTACAGTGTTATTAGAACTAAGCCGGATTTATATCCTGAACTCATTTAAGTAGTTTCAAGCTCAATATTTGTTCTTGAGACAGGTCGAAGATAATACAATTTTTCTGCCTCACTCTCTCTCTCTCTGTCTCTGTTTTAACTTAATTGATAAGATAAGTTATATTAATTAAAAAAAATAAAAATCCGATAAGATGCAATTCAGCACAAAATACTAATAACCGCCCTCAACTCGATTTGAAAAATTTATAGGGATTAACATATCCAACAATAGTACGACATGCAGCGTATAATTAAAATTGACATCTAAACAAATGACTTTAATGAACTGGATATGAATAAAATATTTATTTTATCAACTTTCCAACTAAGAATTGTGGCCATAAATTCAGACCTCAATTCAACTCTCTAGGAAAGTTTCATAACATTTGCGCTAACCAACAGAACAGCACTAGAACAGTGCTGAGATATGCCGGAGCACAAACGTATGAAAGAGATTTGCTCTATCACAAGTGTAACGCTGTTTAATTTATAACAGAAAACTAAACTGCTGACTGCTTGTGAAGAAGAAGAAAAAGTGTTTGCTAAAATTTTCATTCAACATTCCCCATATAAAGAAATAAAAATTTTTCACTTTGCTTGCTGTGAGTTTCGAACCTACGACACAAAGTGTACAACACAGCATTTACCCCAATGAAGTAATAAAAGAACCGACTGCTTAACGCGCTGAGCCATGATAGGTTTCATCGTTGTGTGGAGAAATTTCAATGATAAGCATTAAAAAAAGAGAGAGAGCGCGAAAAGTTAATTTCAACAGCTGAGTTTTTGTATACCATTTGAGAATTGTGTGTGTACCATAGGAGCAGTGATGGAAGATTAGGTACAATTGTACCTTTTCGTAATTTTATATTAAAGTGAAGGTACTTTAAGTGCAATTAGTACAGTTTATGTACAATCTGTTTTTTGTTTGAGTGTATTTTAAACATAGCTAAAAAATTAAATTTAGTGCTTAAAGTACATACTTAACTGATACTTTATTGAATAACTATATAAACTTTATATAAACTATAAAGAAGTGACTTGCATTTGTATCGGTATCTTATAAACTGACATTGTGAGAAGAATCTATATAAATCAAAATGATTGTTTGTATGTCAGTATGTTCCTAATAGTCTCCCAAGCGGCTGGACCGATCACCGTGATCTATAGGTTTTTGGGTACGGCGCGTGCTTCTGCATCATTGTTTTTTTTTCGGTTTTTTTTACCCAAGGGTCTCGCCTAGGATGCCGGAACCAATAATTTTGTTTTCTTTTTTTTTACAACATTTTAGTGGAAAACAAATTTTTCACCCAAGAGTCCCGCTTAGATTTCGGAACCAAAAAATTTAAAATTGTTTTTTTGTTTTTTTACGCGTTTCATGACTTTTTACATTTTAATTGAAAACAATTTTTTTCACCCAAGGAGTCTCCCTCGGATGCCGGAACCAAAAATTTAAAAAAAAAATTTTATCATAGCAATGCAATTTTTGTTTTATTTTTCTGAAGCAAATGAAAATTTAAATCTTTAAACGCATTTTTCGCGAAATTTTGGTTTTTTGACTTGCAGCAAACGAGCGATATATATTTGTTGCTAGATCTTTTAAGTACAATTCCATTGCTAAATTAGGTACTTACAATGAAAAATATTTACTTTCCATCACTGTGCCACATTGTACTTATTTTATCTTAAAGCCAACAGAAAAATAAAAGTGTTTTGTCATTCTAATTAGATTTAAGATTTACATATATTATACTTTTACCCAATATATTTTTAGATGAGTAAAGTACAAATAGTAAACTTTATTACCTACTAAGATTAACTGTATAAAAGGTTGAAGTGTATATTTATTCCACATAGTGATGGCTATCTCTTATCTTCTATACGAAGTCCAATCAGAGAGAGAGAGAAAAAAGAAAAAAAGATTTTTCTTACCAAAAGTTGGAAGATTTGTACTAAAAAATTCAAGTAAATAACTGAGGTAAAACTTCTAGAAATGATACTAGACCATTTTAGACTACTCTGAAAAGCACATGTTAGTAATACCAATGAATAAGTGTATTAGCATATTAATATGCATATAAATAAGTAACCCATAAACATATATCCAGAATAACTATCTGGTACTTTTTAGAATGGTTTAGAATCACAATAAAGGGGTGTTTCTAAAAACTGTCAAAATTCGTATTGATTTTGACAACTATTACGAGTTTACGTGGTTTTCGAGGAACTTACACTTTTAAAGGAATACCTTCAATGTGTTTACAAATTATTTCCATGTCGAATGTCCAATATTTATTAATTTTTACTAACGTACGTCTAGCTAATTCCTACCTCAAATTTCATAGATATATCTCATGTGGTTTCAAAGTTATCGATTTGAATGCTTCACCTTTATAAACGAAATCACTTTCTCGGTGTATCATACAGAAATTGTATACCTACATTCCCGCGTAATAAGTTATTATAGAAATATTTTAAAAAAATACTGCGACAAATGTTTTGTATTTATATGCATACATGTAACTGCTGGCATTTATATATATGTAAATATCCGTATGTACATATGTATGCAACTATGTATATGTAAATTAACAATGCATTGCACGCGAGCTAGATTTTAATTTGTTTAATATAATTTATTACAATAAATTGAGAAAATGATCATATGCCTATGACAACTTTATATAGATTTATTTTTTTTTTAACATGGCATTTTAAAACGAAAAACCCAGCGGCCATTATGTTAGAAGCAACACCTATAAACTTTTCGAGACAGTAATGCCTTTTTTAGCTTTTTTTTCTAAAACTTCGAAGTTTATGTTTTCACTGATGTTCAATGGTTGTAACTTTATCATTTAGTTTTTTAAATGATTTAAAACTATAACTCTTATTGTACGACATGACGTATGAGTAACCTTTAATTGTAATAGAAATTTATAGAATAAGTACTAGCGGGCCCGGCAAACTTTGTTGTCTTTTATAACAATAGCTGCTATACCCATACCAATACCTTTTTAGCATAGCTATGAACTACCTAGGAGTTAAAGGAGAATACATACTGTGCGAAAATTGTTACGATCGGTTAAGCGATTTAAAAGTTACAGGGTAACAAACAGACGTACACTTACTGTTCGGCCCAGAGAAATCCTTTTGATGTTATTAAAAGATACGTATAATTTAATGGCTTAAAACTAGGTAACAAGGTAGACCTTTTGACTAAGGATAGCTCAGGCAGTTCCATTCTACCATAATTGTCCATAAAAACCGATGACGGAAAACCATGGTTGGACTTGTTGGTGGTTAGGGATAAAAGATAAATAGACCTCTGCAAATCCTAGAAACATCAATTTTCTTGTTAACTGAGGTTTTGTGTACTCATTTTCGGTACTCATATTTTGCATACTCATAAAAACATTCCGGAATAATTCACATGCATTCTTTGCAGAATTCTAAACATTTAGTGTCTCTGAAAACTTTCAATTAACAACTGATCCCCATTATGATTGCGATACCATTTCAAAGCTTAGAAATCGAAATATTTGAGGGAGGTTTTTTTTTTAAAAAAAAAAGCCAAAGTATTTTTAAATTTGCTAAAATTGTTTAAAGCTGTTTTTTTTATAAAAAGAACAAAATTTTAACTAAATCGGTCACATCAAACTTTTTCAACTGGTGCCACTTGGCGTATTTTACTTCATATACAATAGACCGGGTCGATTTTATATGAGTTAGAAGGACTAGTATAAATGATATCTGTTTTTTTTTTTTTTTTTTATTTCGAGAAAACCCAAAGGTGCACTTTTGATTCTACTGAAGGTCTATTTTGGCTAAAAAAAAAACATGTTTATTGATCATAACTTTTTTTTCATTACAAAATGGATACCCAAGGGTGCCTTAAAAATAAACAATATGTTCTTACAAAAATTTTGTCGTTTAAAAATTAAAAATTTTTTTCTGGGGATATAGATAATATTTGCATACCAAAACCGATTTTTTTACGTTTTTCATTTTCGCGGTCAAAAAAAAAAACGATTTTTTACTCAAAAGCAAAGCATCTAACGAAAAATTTTTGGAGTTTTCTTTTTAATTTTTTCAAAAAACTTATCAAATTGAGTTTTTATCTGTTAAGCTCACGTTTGTCAGCAGAATGCTAGGTTTACTTAAAACCAAGGCACCTACGAAAAAATTTTATACGGCGTAAAATGCTTAAAAACTTTCAAAGAATTGGTGAGAATTTTTTTTTAATTTTTGGATTTTTTTTTTAATTTTTTATTTTTTTGACCTAGTTATGAAAAAATATAACATATTTCAAAAAATTCACACGTATTTTTTGGACAATTCTAAGTATTTTTTCCGTATACACTTTTTCGTTAGATGCCTTGCTTCTGAGTAAAAAATCGTTTTTCCGGCCTCGTTATTGAAAAACGTAAAAATACAAATTTTTGGAACCGAATATTATCTATACCCCAAATAAAAAAAAAAAAATGAAAACGTCAAAATTTTTGTAAGAACATAATCTTTATTTGTGAGTACTTTACAAAAATGAGCAGCCATTTTCTAATTAAAAAAAAGTTATGACCAAAAAACAGACCCGGTCTAATATAAATCTTGATTTTTTTATGCTATAACTTCAAAATTCTATAATTCATAGTTAACGCAAGGAAATTTTTTAAAAAAATTCTTTGAGATTGTAGGCAAAAGGTGGGAAGCGAAAAAAAAACGTTGATGTTGTTTCTCTTACAAAATCAAAAAAATCGCCGTGTAAGCTAGGAAATACTCCAAAAAATTTTAGAATATTCCGGTGATGGAGATATCGTTTCATTGAAAATAATATGTATTTTGAAGAAATGTTAAAAATGGATAACGAGGCTTGGAACATCATTTATAAAAACAAAAAGAAATTTAAGATAGATAAAAATATTTTTTTCGGACTGCCCTCCATCACTCTGTCTATTGAAAATACGAAAAATTTCACTAAGAATTCAAAAGTATATATGAACTTATTTTGAGCTCCAACATATCCCTCTTTTTAGAGGGAATTGTCAATACTTCAAAAAACGATGAAAATATTGAATAAAAATGCTAGAGTATAGTATGTCTACTCTTATAAATACTAGACAATTGTTGACAAAAATGTATCCGAAAACAATTTGATCGTGCTAAATTATCATCGTTCTTCATTATAAAAGCAGAACATTGAACAAAAGCTGTGTAGTCCATACCATAAAATACATGTGCACAAATAATTCTACGTTACACGCTTGAAATTTAAAAGTGACACACCCACTTATTTTTCAATTCTATTGAATATTTATTGCAAAGCTTTGTCCAATAGATATGCAAAATGAAAAGAAAAAAAATAAAAACAATAAAAAATTTATTGAATAAAGAAGATTTATATTCATTTTTTTCTTATCTTCTCATTTTCACTTTTATCAATTCAAGGCAAAACAGCCGCGTACGTAAGGTAGGAACACACAGTGAAAAAATAAATGATAATTTAAAAATATCAGTGTGCGCTTACGTAACATAAAAATATGCACGATGGCAGCAAATTAAGACCAACAACCACTGGAGAATATCCAAAACTATTGAACAAAATACAATAAAATCGATAAGAATCACGAAAAAAAATCAAAGAATTATTTAATGAATAAAACTATTGTCAAAGGCATATTGCATGTAAAGAGAAAAAAAACTAAAGCAAAATCAATTTGAAACTCGAAAATAAAAAAATTAAGATAAACAACAATAGAATTATGAAAAAATATTCCACGCAAGCAAAAATAAACGAGTACCTACGTACCTACATAATGTACATATAAATACAAATAAATCAAAAGTGCTCGCCTGGCAAATATCCAGTTTTTATTGTTTAAGAAACTGCTAGTGAAGCCTTAAACGATATATGTACAATCTTGCCAACACAGCACCCCTCCCTTGGCCCCACATACTAACGGCTCAACATTCATAGCCCAAAACCAAGCCCCCCAATAAATCTGCAAAATGTTGCAAATTTGTATCAACCAACTTACCGGTTTCCTTCATCATTTTCTCATCATCCGTCAGAAAAGTGAGTGGCTGTACGGCACCAGTGGCACCAGAGGACATTTGGCAATTTTGTTGGCGTGTCAGTGCATTGGCGAGCTGAAAAAGTGCAAAGTTATCAAATGCGATCAATTTAAATTTTAATTAAAATCAATTTAAATTTAAATTATGTAAAAAATCTCCACACATGTGCTCTCCACTCCATGCACATTCCATGCGATCACCCCCTCTCTTTATCAACATCACGTACTTACCATACGCATTGGTACTTTTCTAAAGCAATTCATCTTGATTGTGTTTTTTATAATTAATTTATTAATACAAATATTATATAGAAAAAGGTAAAAATTATCCAAAGCTTTGACCAAACAACTACCGACGACGACCAGCAATGTCTGACTTCGCACAAACGACTGAGCGCTGGTGCTGTGCGTTCATGATCTTCAAGTGTTTGCTGCTTCGCTGCTGGTTGGGTTTAACGTTGATAACCAAAAACATCAGATATAAAAAGCAGCGCTCTGTTTTGGATTTTGTAGCAATAAATTTACTCAGAGAGTGCGAGCGGTGGAACGCTACTACCTCTTGTGAAGCTTCTACCTGCCTGCCTGTAGGTATGTGTTGTGTTGCACTGTTGAAGCTTATCTTATCCCAGTTGGAAATTTCATGAGCAAAAAACCGTTAAAGTCCGAAGTTATCACAAGAAATGAAGTCTACAAATTACACAGGTTTACAAAAAAAAAAAAAAATGTCATGGCGTTTTGACTAGACTATGTGTTTCCTAGGGACTTTGACGTCCTGAATCCGAATCCCGGGTCCGTTTTTATCCAGAATGTCTGAAAAAAAAGATTTCAAGGTCATATAGAGGTCAAAATGGGAATCATGTTTCGTTTAGTGATAATTTCGCTAAAATTCTCAAACTAATTTTTAATCATTAAGCTCTTAAATCTTAAAAAGAATATGTGATCAAAAAGGGTATTTTAGACCTAGTTTTGGAGATATAGCCATCGGAAGATCAGAATATATATCTTCTATGAAAACCGCTATAAGTTAGGAACCCCTGGATGGATTTGGAAAATATTGGTGTCATATGAAAGGTATTTTATTGTTGTTGTTATTGTTGTTGTTTTTTTTGTTGTTGTTGGTGTTGTTGATTTATTTGTTGTTGTAGTTGAAAAATTTCACAAAATTCCAAAAAAGGCCATATCTCGAAAACTATGAATCCAATTGAAAATATACTTCACACATTTTTATAGGCTGTCAAAATGCCTTTCATATGACACCAATATTTTACAAATCCATCCAGGGGTTCCCAACTTATAGCGGTTTTCATAGAAGATATATCCGGATCTTCCGATGGCTATATCTCCGAAACTAGGTCCGAGATACCCTTTTTGATCACAGATTCTTTTAAAAGACTAAGAGTTCAATGAAAAAAAATTAGTTTCAGAATTTAAGCGAATTTATCACTAAACGACACATGACCTTCATCTGACCTTGAAATATTTTTTCTCAGACGTTCTGGAAAAAAACAGACTCGGGATTCGGATTCAGTACGTCAAAGTCCCTAGGAAACACATAGTCTAGTCAAAACACCATGACATTTTTTTATTTTGTAAACCTGTCACGGTGGTTTTTAAAAAATTTGAACTTTTTGAAATACCACCCGCGATTTTTTTCAAGGATAATGTTGGGGGACCCTTCTAGTATCTAAATCCGCAATCAGCGAAATCGAACGTCCAGCCGTTTTTTTTTTTTGACCTTTAAGTTTTTTTAACGATTTTTGAGTATATCTCGGTGTGTATATACATATTATGTACACATATATATGTATATACGTACATATATATACTTGTATATGTATGTATGTGTAATATATATATATGGATATATATATACACACATACATACATGCATATGAAAGGTATCGTTTACGCACCATTTATTTTTTAAAAAAATCGGTTTTTTCGTATTTAAGAAACACACAAACAAAAATCGGAAACGAAAGTAGTCATTCCAGATGTGATTTTCGATGCTTAATCCGATTCCGGTATTTAAATTGCTCTATTACGTCTGGACTTTGAGATATCCTTACATATATGTTTAAAGGACACCATTTTTTTTCCTATTTTTGAAGTTATATAACAAGATTAGATAATATTATGCCGTAAAATCTGGTATGACAGCTAATAGCCCTAGTTTTTTTCTTGAAAACTCAATCAAACCGATAACGATATCTTTTTTTTTGTCGGAGATATCTTTACCTAAAAAGTTGCATGTTATATGCAGGACACACACAAATTTTTTGGGAATTTCTATTACCAGAAACATTTAGTACTTTTTTTTGGCTTCAAATTGAGCTATTAAATGTTTATCTGCAATATTTTTCTGCAAAGTTATGTTAACTTTAAAATCACACCATGAAACTTAAAGCGAAAAATCTCGGTTTTTGGCTATATTTGAGGTTATATACAGTACGGACGAAATTCGTCTGCTCTTTTTTACCAACCGAAGCATTTAAAACCATTCTTTATCTTCAAAATAAGCTATCAAGAGGTCTTTTGTGATTGTTTTCCACAAAGTTATGACCATTTAAAAATTACATTATGGAGTGCAAACTCACAGTGTACGAGTATTCCTTATATTGCTGCAACATCTCGTCTTAAAATAGTCATAACTTTTTAGAAAACAATTACAAGAGACCACTTGTTAGCTCATTTTAAAGATAAAGAATGGTTTTAAATGCTTCGGTTAGTAAAAAAGAGCAGACGAATTTCGTCCGTACTGTATACAACCTCAAATGTAGCCGAAAACCGAGATTTTCGCTTTAAGTTTCATGGTGTGATTTTAAAGTTAACATAACTATGCAGAAAAATATTGCAGATAAACATTTGATAGCTTAATTTAAAGCCAAAAAAAAGTACCAAATGCTTCTGGTAATAGAAACTCCCAAAAAAATTTTGTGTGTCCTGCATATAACATCCAATATAGCCAAAAATCGTGTTTTTGCACTTTTTCAACTTTTTAGGCAAAGATATCTCCGACAAAAAAAAAAATATCGTTATCGGTTTGATTGAGTTTTCAAGGAAAAAACTAGGGCTATTAGCTGTCATACCAGATTTTACGGCATAATATTTCCTTATCTTGTTATATAACTTCAAAAATAGGAAAAAAAATGGTGTCCTTTAAACATATATGTAAGGATATTTCAAAGTCCAGACGTAATAGAGCAATTTAAATACCGGAATCGGATTAAGCATCAAAAATCACATCTGGAATGACTACTTTTGTTTCCGATTTTTGTTTGTGTTTTTCTTAAATACGAAAAAACCGATTTTTTTAAAAAATAAATGGTGCGGAAACGATACCTTTCATATGCATGTATGCATGTATGTATATATATATCCATATATATATATTACACATACATACATACACATATATGTGTACATAATATGTATATACACACCGAAATATACTCAAAAATCGTTAAAAAAACTTAAAGGTCGAAAAAAAAAACGGCTGGACGTTCGATTTCGCGGATTGCGGATTTAGATACTAGAAGGGTCCCCCAACATTATCTTTGAAAAAAATCGCGGGTGGTATTTCAAAAAGTTAAAATTTTTTAAAAACCACCGTGCTGTGTTATCGCTAACACTTTTTAAGAGTTCGATTTCTGGATATTGAGGCAATTAAAATCTTTTTGAAGAGTCCAGTCATGTAGCGACCATATTTGCCGCTCGGGGCAGTATTTATTCTGTGAATACGGACAAAATCCACCGACGGACACGCCTACCTCCCATACAAAGTTGGGGCGTGGTCGGAATTTTTTTTCAAAATGGGTATCAATTTCCAATAACTTGACCCCGCTGATTTTAAAAATGTTAAAAATTCTAAGCTATCTTTTATAATAAGTTATGCGAAATAAACGAAAATCTACTTTATGAAGACTATATTTTGTTTGCTTGTGTAATTGTCCCTTATTGACTCGGAAACTAACTAACCGTTTTTGAAGAAGTTTTTACATTGTGTTAGTACAAAAAAAGGCTATTTTATATGCTAAAAAAGTGGGCGGTGCCACGCCCTCCGAAAATCAACTAATCATATCTCCGAAACTCTTTGACGCAGATAAATAAGATTTGGTAAATATGTAAAAATCATCAGGACAAATAATGTTCACCGGAAAAATGGGCGAAGCCACGCCCTCAAAAAAAATAAATTCATTATTTCTCTGACAATATTTGCCGCACTTAGATGTGATTGGGTACATATGCTAAGACAATTACCACAAACAATTCTCACTAGAAAAGTGGGCGGTGCCACGCCCCTCTGAATGCTGATTCATCATAGACAAAATCTGGTACATGTGCAAAGGGCATTTGGAAAAAAAAAATTTCAATGAAAAAATGGGCAGTGCCACGCCCTACGAAAATAAAATTTGCCATATTACTAACGCTACTTGGCGCAAATTATAAGATTTGGTAAAATGCTTCGCTCTGGTATGTCCAAGTAAAGAGAGGACAATTTCCAAGAGGCTAAAAAGGGGAGAATATGCTCTTTACCTACTACCCTTTCGTTAAAAATAAGCATCTTGCGAATTTAAGCAGACTGTAAGCTTAAAAATGATGAATCTGTTGTAAAACGTTGAAGAACATAAAGAAATAAAAATAGTTTGTTTTCTCAAAAACTGCAACAGGAAAAAATTCATAGAAAAAAAAGTTCTCAAAAAAGGGACTAAGGACTTTGTATTTCGATTAAGCATACTTGGCCACATATTATATTGAAAAATAATGAAAATCAGAAAATGTATTTTTTTTACTGTCAAAGTTTGCAATTTTTCCATTTTTACCATTTTTTTTTTTAATATTTGAAAAATTACTATAATTCACACAAAAACAAACAAAATTCTTTCTAACGATGTGCTACATAAGTACATCCGGCTTAAAACAAATTAACTAGAGCGTTTATCCAGTAATTTCTAATATAAAAACTTACATAGAGCATTTTTGCTGTTTAAAGTCCAACTTTGAGCCCATTGTGCAACTAAAGCAAAAGAAAATTTTAAAAATTTTAAATTTTTAAATTTTTTTTACTGGATGAAAGACTTTTTTCGCTAACTTTCGAGTTGAAAATTCGGCTTTTCGTAGAATCAGCCATACATAAAAATAATGTTGATTTTGAACTAATAGCCTGTTTCCACCGAAGATTTAGCTCCGCTAAGATTTGTAAATCGTATCTTTAAATCCTAACCGTTTCCAAGGCCGAAATAGATTTATTTTTGCCAGTAATAGCCTGTTTCCACCGAAAATTTAAAATGGGATTTACGGCTTTTTCCAAATTTAGTTGACGTTTAATATATGATGAATGAGGTGAGTTATCTTCGGTGGAAACACACTGTAAATTTTGTTATGCTGTGATTAAACAAAAACCCTTCTTGTATATTTTCTTTTACCAATGATCCGATCAAAACTTCAATTAATTGTTTTGATTTTACTTTTCCGAAATAAAAACTTTTTTTCACTAACATTTCAGAAGTCAGCCAACCAACTACAGCCAACCAACTACAGCCAACTTCATTTCAGCAATTTGCAACCCTGCAGTGTGTACTAAAATCAATTCTAACCTAAAAATATTTTTAGCACTTCCGACAGCCGAACTGTCAATTTCTTTCTTTTTCGTTGTTTTTCCGATAGTTGTTTGGTGTAAGTTTTTACTCTAAAAATTTTAATCGTAAAACATCGGCATCGAATTGCAAATAATTACACTGAAAATGCAACAAATATGTAACAAAGTTAATGAATTTCATATAAAAAGTAAAAGTTTTAATGAGCGCGGCAAATGTGCAAAGAAAATTGGATAAAATATTTTGCTTCAAGCAAGCGGATTTTTTAGTGGTGCAAATTTTGTTGGGTGAAGTAACAACTGCAACAGTGGATAATGTTGTGGATCGTGTGTAAATTGTAGAAATCATGATTTGAAAGAAGATTTGGAGTATTGAGTCCAGCTGCGATTTATGGAGGAAACCAGCGGCGGTTTCTAGTATGCTTATTTTCAATACTGCTGTTGACGTATAAATTTTGCTGTTGCACTGAAATGTTTTAAAATTTCCTTATAAATAAGAACTGCTGGATAAAAGTTTCCCTGCGAAAGCATTTATTGGAGATCGAAATTGCCTAAAACCCAGAGAAAATGTTGCCCATCGTCATTGTCAAATATTTAATGAAACTGCTAATGACAGGATAGCGTAGATCAAACTAAAAGCATTGATTGAGGAAAATTCAGACGTACGATCTGTTATTTTGTTCATAATCCTCTTCATCCGATTGATAGATATTTCGAAAATTTTCTCGATTTTCAATTAAGATTCAGTTTCTGAAAAGTGGGCATAAATTGCTCAACAGAGTCACTTAACAAAATTGATTGGAATGTTGCACACTGGAAAAAATAAACAGGACAAAATGCTTAAGCTGTTTGCACAACAAACAAGTATAATAAAGTGAAAATGTTCCGTTGAGATGTACTCAGGGAAAAGTTCTTTAATAAATTTGAAAAACCTGGAAGCTTGCTGCTTCATATTTAGGTTGAACTTACTGAAAACTATCAGCTAAGCATAAATTCAGATACTTGTTACACTACGTTGCATTACTGTGTTTTTTCGATGCTGTTGTTTTATCTTTTTTTTATTTTTAGTTAAGTTTTATTAAAACCGTTTTTTATATTTTACAGAAAACATAAAACCGTCAAAATGAAATTGAACAAATTCGTTTCATCTTCGCGCAGGAAGAACCGCAAGCGTCATTTCCAAGCACCATCTCACATTCGTCGTCGTCTCATGTCTTCACCGCTTTCAAAGGAATTGCGTCAAAAGTACAATGTGCGTTCGATGCCCATTCGCAAGGACGATGAAGTGCAAGTAGTACGCGGTCATTTCAAGGGCAACCAAGTTGGTAAAGTTGTGCAGTCATATCGTAAGAAGTTTGTCGTGTACATTGAAAAAATCCAACGTGAAAATGCCAATGGTACCAATGTTTATGTTGGTATTCATCCATCAAAATGTTTGATTGTCAAGTTGAAACTTGATAAGGATCGTAAAGCGATTTTGGAACGTCGCGGCAAGGGACGTTTGGCTGCTTTGGGCAAGGACAAGGGCAAATACACTGAAGAAACCGCTGCACAACCTATGGAAACTGCATAAACAAAAAATGTTGTTCAACACAATGCCAAATTTCTATTGGCAGTCATTGAAATGGGGGTTCTATATTTTAGTGTACAGTTAAAACGACGAAGTGTGTGACTTGCTTTTTTTTTATTTTACTGGAAAGAATTAAAAAAAAAATACTTCAAAATAAAGAATAATTATTTTACAAAAGTACAAAAGATTTATTTTTGTTTTTATGTTTTGTTCCAACAAGCAAACAATTTTGTAGAGTGTAGTTTCAACCGAAGAGATATATAACCAAGAGATGCAAGGAGCACTGGAGCATTTTTTAAGGTTTGTGTTGTCCGCAGACGGTAGCTTTGACGAATTTAGAAGTTGAACGGCAACGTAATTCAACCAAAAAATCTATATACATCTCATCCGGAAGCGAAGGGATATAAATAGATTTTTTGGTTGAATTCGTCAAAGCTACCGTCTACGGCTAATACAAACTCATTATAAGTCTTAAGGACATTATTATTTACTCTCAAGCTTTAAATTAAGGATCTTTGTTAATATAGTTTTTAGGTATTGTTTTTGTAATCTGTAAGGGTTTTAGCCCAGTAGATGAAATAAATAAATAAAAAATTGCTCCAGTGCTTCTTTGCGTCTCTTGGTTATAAATCTCTTCGTTTCAACTCTAATGTTGATGTCACATATGTGTACGGCCATCAACATGCTCCACTTCCATTTTTACGTATGCAGTCTCCCACTAGCAAATTTTTGCAGTGGACAAGGCAGAGTCCAGTAGACCAGAAGTCAGCTGAAAGTGTTCGCATAGGGAAAATCATGAAGAAAACTAAAGCATTGCAAAGTATCCATGGAGACGATTCATTTTGGCTCTTTGTTGGGCCTTATTTCTCCAACGAAATTTCGCTTTTGATTACCTGTAGTAGATTTCAGTTTGTCCAATATACCACCATTTGCTTAGCTCTTAATTTTATGGGCTTTTTTAGTGTAGATCGTCGTTTGAGATGTTCGGTCATCAGAATTTACGTATGCGTGTTAAGCCGTTTTTTGACCAATCTTTGCAATGCGTTCATTAGTTAGCTATTAATAGCATTATTCATACAGTAATAATATGCAACAAAATTAGTATCTTAATTAAAATGTATTTTTATTAAAATAAAAAAATGTTTTCACTTAAACTATAAAGTATTTCTGTTTTCATAAAAGTCTATGCTACTCGGTATTTGCTTCCTTCTATGATTTCGCTTCCTGTGATTGTTCTTGTGTAATAACTTTTCTTGCCTCCTCTACTGGACGTGGTTTTGGTCTATATTTGCGATGCACTTCATCATTGTAACCCTCACGATTGCGTGCAATTTCAATAGCTAAAAATTGTACACGTACTACGAGTAATGAGTTATCAGGCGAAAATTCTTCAGAGGCATTTGCGCGCAAAAGTGTGCCGTATGAGTAATCTTCTAGTTTATTGAATTTTTCAGCAAAATTACGCCAACGAATTTTTTCTTCTGGCGATTTTAGTTTATCATCGCTGAGTATATCAACTTTGAGTTCAGGAAAGTCTTGGCGGAAGCTCTCATAGATTTGATCGTCAAATGGGGTGAGACGTAAACTGCGTGGTTCCATGCTGCAGAGTAACTGAAATATTAGCACAATTAGAAAATATTAAAACTTTTCTGAATTAACTCGACATAATTGCAATATATTTACGTTAAAATAAACTTCAGCATGTTCCATTGCCTTTACTGCCCATAATTCTTCAACCAAGCCATCGTTACCGAACTCTTCTGCCGGTCGGGCCAACAGTGATGCACCAGCCTAGTTGCATTAAATCGCTAAATTGATTGAATTAATAAATGAGTAAAAAAGTTACTAACCATCATTTCCATTTTGTGTATTTAGAATTTATTTAAAAGAATAGAAATTTATAGGAACACGTGCAAAACTGTTTTGTTTTCTTTTGTTTTTTTTTTTTTGTATAGATTGCAAAATCACCATTGACAACCGCATGAAACGTCATAAACAGCTGTTGTGCGGTGTTTAATTAACAAAAAACAGTGTTGGTAACTTTGAATGTCAGATGTCAAAATGTTCGCTTCAAAATTCAAAACTAATTAGCAAATCATGACATGACAGAAAGTATCGAGAAACATTCAAAATATCGGTAATAGTCCAAAAGTATCGAAAAAAATCCAAAATGTCGGTAGAAGTCCAAGTGTATCAAAATATTGGTAAAAGTCCAAAAGTATCGAGAAACATTCAATATTGGTAATAGTCCAAAAGTATCGAAAAACATCCAAAATATCGGTAGAAGTCCAAGTGTATAAAAATATTGGTAACAGTTCAAAAGTATCGAGAAACATTCAAAATATCAGTAAAAGTCCAAAAGAACCGAAAAACATCCAAAATGTCAGTAGAAGTACAAGTATATCAAAATATCGGTAAAAGTCCAAGAGCAATCTTCCTGAAATTATTTATAGGGAGTCTACTTGCCATAAGGCACCTCTCAATTAAAAGTGGGCGAAATATCATCAATGAACGTGGAACCTCCCATAAAATGTACCCCTGCGTAGTTATAGGGTTAAATTTAATTTTAGAAAAGTTTTACGAAAACAAATTTTTTGGGTAGCCCTAACATTTGAGAGAAAATTTTTTTATAAAGAAAACTTTTAGCCAATTGTAGGCATCAGCTTTCAAAAAATGTATTTGATTTGTAAGGCTTTTTTTCCTGTTCTTTAACTTTGATTGCCATTTTAGTATGAAAAAGTTTTATGTTATAATTTTTTTTAGAATTCCTGTTAAATTTTCTTTAATTCGATAGTACATTTGTCATACCAGTTTTTAATTTGAGGTCAGAACAAAATACTTTTCAAAACCAATCCGATTGAAGGCTCAAGTGGATAAAGGGCAGCGCGTGTTACGTAGAAAAGTATTTTTTTCTGACCTCAAATTCAAAAACTGCCGCTAGAAAATTAAAGGAAATTTACCGAGAATTTAAAAAAAAAAAAATTAAAAGGGTATATTTAATAGAAATTTTTCATACTATGTAAATGGCAAGCAGAGGGACCACTTCCCACCGCGTTTCTACAAATAGTACTAACGCCCGACGATTAAGTCTCTCGTGTGTCCAGGCTCTTAGTTTCTAAAAAAAATCTCAGTACTTATTTTTGGATTTTTGGGAATTTGCTTACTCTTTTATGGTCCAAGGTTCATACCCTACTGCGGTCAGCTATTATTTATTTTTTAAATAAAAGAGTACGATTACCACCGCACTACAAATAAGTACTTCAAAATGCCTTTTTCCATAACACCCTATTCTCACTTGCCTGGTTTACCAGATGAATGCTGATTAAGCACTAACAAGGATAGTTTTTTACGAGTAAAAAATTTTTCAATTTGTATGGAAGAGATTAGCTAGTTTTAAAAAAATTAAATAAAAATCGGCAGATGGCAGCGCCGAATTCAAAAAATTCCAGAAAAAATTATGATTTTTTGACAAATGTAAATTGTAAGCAAATAAAAAATTTCAATCAAAACCAAATTAAAGCTTAAATTAAAAATGTATTCGTCTCAATTGTTCTAAAAAAATTCAAATAATGAATAATGCAAAAATATAAGTGAAAAAAGTGAAAATAGTGTTGTGATTTGGTAAACTTCAAACTTATTGTCAGCCAAATGACAGAGGCATTGACATCATGAGATCTTGGTTAAGGTATGAATGGTGATGATTAGTTTTCTTATTTCATCTGATTAAACAGGCTGCGGTAAGCTTCAGAGCGCTTACATCCTAGGACATGCAATGTTTAAATGAAAGAATAGTTCTTATGGAGCGGTAGCGCTTATTGGTGAAAAGGAAGGACTTCAAAAAGTCTTTTTGAAACGATTCTTTATTCGTGGGGTTATTCTGTATCACATTTCTTAGTGCCATTTTTCAAAATTCGCAAAACAAACGAAGTTAATTTTGTCGTCTTTTTCTTTTTGGAAAGTAAAATAAATCTATAAAAGTGGCAAGACTGATGTCATACACATTTTGTTCCATAATAATCAGTTATTTGATCGATACCATTTTTTCAATTTAATGCCATTAATTTCACACCATCAAGTACGCTTTTCGTGAAAACGGAGCCTAACTTTATTTATTTCTAACAATACGCCAGCCAATTACTTTTGCCTCTTTACCTCAATTTCAAAACTAACGTCTCCAATAACTCGATTGATTTTGCGAATTTCGAAAAATGGAACTAGTTCAGAATAATCCCAGAAATCTTACATTTTCCGGTGTTCTATCGATTATTGCCCAACTTGTATATTATTAATAATATCATTAACGAAATCCAAAACCCACAATAAAATCAACATTTATTTGTAGTATAATCTTTAATGTTTAAATTATATCAGTAACACAACGTGCTATCTTCCGCTGTCTACATGTCTTCGTATCAACATCAAATTCATTATAAAATGGACATTGCTGCAAGATGGCATGACCTTTGACGCAGTACACAAAGAAATTACAACGCTGCATATGCGGAAAGACATGTTCACCAAAAATCGGACAATTTATTAAGCTATTAGCGTTATTACCCAAAAATTGTCCAGGACTGTTATTCCCAATTTTACAACCAGCAGTAGCTGGAAAATCGCATTTTCTTGTTTGTGCATTCCAATGAAGATTTGCTGAACATTCTTGCACTATGGCCTGACCATAATAGCAAATATAGTACTGACGGCAACTGCTTGAACTGCTTACATACTCGATTCGTCCATTTTGTTGTAATGTCTGAGTGGCACAAAATCGCTCCACATTTGCAAGTTCACTGTTATCATTTGGATCAATTTCATTGCCATTTGAATTTCCGCCATTTGTTGCACATTTAACATTTGTAGCCTGATCGCAAAGTTTGCTATCGTTGTTGAAGAGCATACCACGAGGACATTCTGCTACTGCACCTTCGCCACTTTCCAAACAATAATAGAATTTTGTACAATCATCAGGATTTGCTACAAAATCTCCCATGTTATAATTGATACAAACATTGTTGGCGCGTTTCTGACTAAATGCGCTCAGTTGCTTGGATGGAACTAAACGAAATGCTTCATCGATGGCAACGAATTGTTGTAACGTAATTAGGCCCAAAACTGTTGAATAAAAAGCAAACTTAAAAGCTTAAGATAATTATTCACTTTGTGAAATTTAATACACTCACTTACTTAGTAGTTGTGTTCCCGGCGACATATTTGGTTTTTAAGTAAGATGTGAGTTATCGTATAGTATTTAATGCAGTTAAGTAATTTTGGACTATTTTCATTGAAACCAGTGATTTTTTAAATCACATACTACGTCGTCTCAGTTTCAGTAGTTAATGCCAAGGTTTGCTATCCATACCTATGGTAATATATTCAGGTGTAAGCACAAGTGGTGTCATCGACACATATAACTCAAATACCAAGTAGCAGTATATCGAATACATTTCAATTTCCGTTTTATCAGTCAAAAATGAGAAGAATATGATGAATATTTACAATGTACATACATTCGTTTATAGTTCATATGCTAAAAATTGGCGCAGGTTATCTGAGCCAAATTAAAATACTTTTGTTTTTTGATGTTTTTTTTTTTCGATCGATAAACTTAAGACAACATTTGTAATTACTTCTTCAATTGCGTTTGATAGAAAACGACGAGATACTTATATACATATGTCTGTATATAAGTTTTAGATCATTAAGTAACTATAGTTACAGAAGCATTTAGAGTAAATATTTTGTTGTTTGATTTATCTAAGTGTAAGAGTACATATTCAAAATTTAAGTTATGTAAATATCTTAGTAATGGAGAATTAAGACATTAGCTACTTTGAAAGCATGTATGGAAAGAGAGGAGTTAATTTCAACTTTCAACAGTAGTTTTCACTTGTTTATCTTTTGAACCTTATAAGAAAGTTGTATTTTTGTACAATAAAAATAAAAAGCATTAGGGGTATTCATATTTACATTCGTTATCATATCCGTCAGTAGGTTGTCTAATTTAATAAGCACATTTGCATATAAATCAGTCTGTTGTTCTGTTGTTCAGTTCATTAATTTGATTCGGTGCCTGGTAGACGTTAAATGATTTCGGATCCGGATCGGTTTTCCGGATTGCAATCCCTACTTCCGCTACTAGTTATACTGCCGTCCTAAGCAAGAATGCCGTAACTCCAATTTTCCAAAAAAATTAGCTTACAGCGTTTTTTGGGTCATCTCGGTTCAGTCCGTCAACCCACAAGAACAGGTTGCATTATACCTTAATTTTCCCTATAAAAACAAATACGACTTTTGTGGTTTTCCCAGCCGTACACATAAACATAAACACAAAAACTCATTTTACAAAAATAAAAATTTATTGGAGTTACGGCATTCTTTCTTAGGACGGCAGTATAGGAGAGTGAACAGCTAAAATTTTTGCTGATGCTTTGTTTATATTAAGAACGATAATCGCCATTATGAAAGACTCCCCAAAGCTCTCCCAAATTCCTAGGTACTTAGCTTCAAAGTTCGGGCAATTCAATTAAATATATCATATGAGGGGTATAGAAGCAAAGGCAGCAATCTCCATTTTTTTCTGAGTGTGTCTGTTAGTATTTGACCACAAGGTATTATCAAATGGAAGAAGATGGCACGATAAAAGAAGTATAGAATCAAAGACTACTGTCTCTCCTTTAATCGTGGACATGTTTGATAGTGACATCTAGTTGCATTTGATGGTAGCTTGTGATCAAACACTATCAAACACGTTCATAAACAAAATGGAGATTGCTGCCTTTGCTTCTATACCCCTCATATAATGAAAATTAATTTTTATTTAAAATTTTAGTCATATATTTGCAAAGATCGACATATAAATCTATCAATGCATTTTCTAACACATAATTATGTCAGATTAAGGAACGGATTAAAAATAATTTCAACTTCAAACTAACAGTCAACATAGAAAGTTTTCACTCTCTGACCAAAAGAGAATTTATGTTGCTTTGTTGCTTTAAGCAGTTTTTCCACCCTGCCACAGATATCATGGGAACTTTCATTGCTTTTCTCCTTTCTTCAACGGCATAAACGATATCTTGGATGCGAGACCGAACGTCAGGAATTTACCAAAATAAATTTTTTTTTCTTTCTTTCATTGCTTTTCTATTATCTTTTATTTACAACAATTCGACGGTGCAAATTTTTAATAAACCTATGCTATAACTTCCGATCCAAAATTCGACTCAAAGACGGAGTCGATGGTCAAAATAATTCGGAAGTTCCAACCTTTCGGAAACGGAGCCAAAATTCTGTGTCCAAAAGATAACTGCAATGTCGCTTCTTCAGATATTTCACATCTATGTATCTACACTTGAGTACTGTGCTGTCTCTCGCACGTAGGACACGTCAAATTTCTAGGCAAGCGGAGGGAAGTGGTGCTTTAATTTCCCTCCGTTTGCCTACAAATTTTGTATATCACTTTCAGTGTTGTGCTTGTCGGACCGTTGCTCCATAAACTAAATTCGAACTTTCAGCTCTTGCCAAATAGCTTCCGTCTACTTGAATTTACTAGTTGGATAGAGCATTTAGGGAAACTACACATTTTTGGTCAATCAAAATATGATCAAACAGTTTTATAAACTCGAAAATTATTAAATACTTAGTTTTATATCTGTCTGAAAAGATGGATGTCTTTACCCGAATCCTTAGTGACGAATTAGTATAATTGGGTTATTTCTTAATAGTGTTTGGATCATAGAGCTAAATTAAGCCAAGATTGTTAATTACCTCCAAAGTCATATGCCTACTGAAAGTTCAGGAGCAGATATGGCATTGGTTCTACATTGGTAAACAACGCGGATGAAGTTGCAGTGCTGAGACTTTGGACTTAGCAATGAAGCTATAGACAAGCTGACTAGATGGCTGAACCGTGCAAGTCCGGCGATACTTGCCGATTAAGTGGAAGCTATACTCCTGAGTATTCGTAAAGTGCTTCACGCTGTTCCTTTTGCCGCACAGTGCGTTGAGCCCATACAAGCAATGGTTAAAAATAGTTGAAGTGGTTGGATATCACTGAAACTTGGTACTATAAATAATTTGGGGTCGCTGAGCTCAAAAATGGCCTCAGATTTGCTGTAAACTTTATAGTTTTGCTAAAAGCCAGGTGTTAAGGACGATTTTCTTAAGCCCCATATATAACGATGATGAAAAAGTAATGTTTAATATAACAAATGAAACATACGCAGTAGAAATAATGTTTTTTGTACTTTTGAGACCATTTGTGTTAATAAAAATAAAAAAACTTGTCGACATAAATTTTTATATTTTATGTAAATTTTTAATTTTAAGCATTTTTATTAAAAAAAAAGAAGATATTTGTAGGATGAAGTACGAAAAGTTATTTGCAGTTCCTGATTATATAGAATCTGTGCTAGTAGATTAAGAAAAAAACGGCACTTATTTGTTGTTTTTTTTTTTTTTTTTTCATCGAAATTTGTCAATTTCTGAAGTTTTTCATTTGATAATATCATATATTAAAATCGCTACAATATACATTACATTATATATTTTCTAAAATTTTTAATTTTATTTATTTACTTAAATATTATTTATAATAAAGAATTTTACTTCGGTTAGTTTAATCAAAACACAAATTTTTGATAATTATTTGTTAAAGAAAACCCAAAACGAATTGAACAAAACATGATTTTTTTGAAAAATATCTCAACTTTGAAGTGTCACAGCGTTGCCAAAACTGAGTCTTTCCCCTAAATATTTTGTTTTTATTTTATTGATGCAATTACCAGTCGATTGATACCACAAAAACTTTTCATTTTTGTCCATGGGCCAACGCAGTGTGTGCCGGTCCATTTTATTTTAATTTGCAAAAAAAAAAAATTAATTTTATTTAAACAAAAATGTCAACATAATTCTGACACATTTTGCTGTAGTAAAAAAGCTATTCAAATTTACTCAATTGTTTTGTGTAGCAAAAGAGCTAACTTGTAGCTAAATTTCTTTAATGTATTTTGTTGTCGTTTAGAGCAGATTTGATCTTTACCCTTTTGCCACACTAGCTGCCCAACTTCGTGAAAACCGTTAATATTTGATCTTATCAGAACATAAACTTTAGACAGAAATAACTGGAACGCTCCAAAAAATAAAAAATATATAATAAAAAAGTAACAAAAAAATTATTTATTTTATTTTGCATAACACTTGGCTATATTCATTGTAACACAATTACGTCTCTCGATGTCCCAGCCGAAAAATAGTGGACACTGTTGTAGCATCAGAAAGCCATTTTGACACATATAGTAATAATTGCAATTACTTGTGTGCGGAAAAAGATCGACAATATTACGACGGCATTGCTCTTTTGGCTTTGAATAGTCAGGCTGTTTGGAGAGAAGTATAAAAATGAACACATGCTACACACTCAATGAAAAATTCCAGGTGTACTACTCACCACACATTTAACATTTTCCGGGTAGTCACATTTACCAGTTATTGCATTAAAATGTAACATTCCAGAACAGAACATTTCAATTGGTGTACCATGGATACAAACAAAATATTCACTACAAGATTTGGTACTGGCTACAAATACAAGTTGAAATGGATTATCCACAGCAGGACATTCATGGAATATTATTATTGTAGATGCTGTTGTCGTTGCTATTGCCGTTGTAGTGGACAGTGTGTTGGCAACTGTTGTAGTGCTTAACAGAGTTGAGTTATTTGCATTTGTAGTGTTTTCTAAAGGCGCTGTTGTTGACATTGTGCTGTTCGCTACAGTTGAGGTTGCAGTTGTTGTGGTAATTGTTGTCGCAGAAGCAGTAGTTGTTGGTGTAGTTTCATCATCATCATCTTCTAAATGACAGTCTACGAGATCTTTATCATCACAAACTTTTTCTTCATCATTAAAGTAGCTGGCATCATCACATTGGCCTTCGAATGACTCATCGCCATTACAGTAAATATAACCGCTGCAGCTTTTACTACTTGCTGTGAAGCTATTATCTGGCACATTTTCACATTCTGCAAATATATCACAATCTGCGCGCTTTAATATTGCTAACATGGATAAAATCTGGAAAACTATTTGAAATTTGCTGCTGAAAGACATTTTGTTTTTGATCTGTATGCTGATTTTTAAATCCACTAAAAAATTTAATGTATAACTTTTTCGTTGAAGCGATGTTTCTCTATTGACATCAAGTTACCAGTCAAGTTCATTTGCAACTAAACGATGTTTCTGCAATTGCCATAGCCTAAATATGAACTCCAAAAAAAATTGTACCTTGAATTCTGGCTATACAAATTTGAAAATTACCGTAATGTATGTATGTAGAAATATCTTATCAGTTTATGCGAAGACAAAACATGATTTTATAATTCGTTTATTATGGAGATATTGAGGTTCTTGGTATGTACTGTCGCGTATATTGAGCAACATGCAGTTTTGTGAAGACAATGAAAAAACAAAAATTCTGATAAAGTTTTAAGAATTAAATTTGTATTTTTACCGGAAGTTTCAAATGACCTTTGAGCTAGTTTGATAAATTCGTATGTACTTCCCTTTAAGTTTCTTTATTTCAAGATAAAAAAAATGTTGATGGAAGAATAAGGAGATTTTCAGGTCTTTCGAAGAAAAGCTCAAAGTGTCCCCGAGTGTTTGGAATGCTGGCTTAAATCAAAGCCTTTATAGCTACCATAACCATGTAAAAAAAATTACTCTTACTACTCGGACAACATTAGTAAGCTACGATATTACTCTGATAGTTTTAGATAAAACAACCGAAAATCTCCATGCACTTTGCAGAAAAGCAATGGACAGGGTTGGTTACAAGAGGGCTGAGTGATGCCAATCTACAATCTACAGCCGAGAAAATGGGAGCGACACTCCTGAGCACTTTTAAAATGGAGATTTTCACTCTCAACTATTATAGTATAATACACTGGAATACTAGTCTCTTTTTAAAAAACATCTGGCTGTGATTGGTGATAAAACACAAATGGTTAATTCCAACAACTGGTGCAGAAACTGTTCCAAACCTAACGAGGTAGAAACGGTAGATCACGTCTTTTGACATTGCCCAGCGCTAGACAGACGCAAAATGTCATCCAATAGTAGTTGTGGTACTTTGTTATCGATCAAAATCTGAACTATCGATCCTTGTCCGCCATATTTTGGGTCATTTTCATCGTGAAAGTTAAGGATTTTAGTTATGGATCGCTACACGAAAGAACAACGCATTGAAACCGTCGATCCGTGGATCTTAAATTCCAACTCGATGGTGCAAACGCAAGATGAGGACGGAAACACCGAAAATGTTAACTCTCAGCGGTACCACACTATGTTGGAGGACTACTTTGTGCCGGTGGTTGAAGCTCAGGGTCTGGACGATATGTGATTTCAACAGAATTCCGCTATGCCGCTATAGTCTATCTGAGGTTTTTGCTCTACACAATTACTGCCACCCTAACCTAACCTAACTATGACAAATGCAGATGGACAATATGAAGTGCAGCACCAAAGAGTGATAGCAAAAATGAGAAACATCGAATAAAGGTACACAACACGTTTTGTTGCATTGCCCAAGCGGTACAACCTTTTGCATCGAGAACACTGAAATTTTTCAGGTTTATCGAACCTCGTAGAGCAATGGATGCTTGCAGAATGAATGTGGAAATAAAATTAAAGAATTGTTAAAGTTACACACCTGGAGAACACGGTCAAGTTGCTCAGTGACATCAAAAGCATTGACAAAACTGCTTCTTAACTAAACCTAAACTTGACTCACTCATCTGAAAGCAACAAACAAAATCAATCATGGATGAACTCTAAAAATAAATCTCAAACGATTGTATAATAGGCGTCGCAACATTTTCGACTATCTTCAGAGACTACAGCAAATCTTTTAACAATGTCACCCGAAAATAGTGCAGCTCAGAAGTATTCCGCTAATTCCATCAACCTAATACGTCCGCAGTGCTTGAGAAAGGTTGCACCTGGAAAAGGTTGTTGGAGAACTAAATGCATTCTTATTCAAAAAGTCGTAAAAGAACAGTCTGAGAAGCGTTCAGAGCTACATATAAGAAAAGAAGAAGAACGCACTTCTGGCCTAAAGTTACCAAAAATTGCCGTGAAGTACCATCTTTAAAGACATTGCTATAGAAACTCTATTGAATGTGAAACCATTCTTATTCTGCGCCATTCAACTTCTCTCATAGGACGGGGCTAGGGTATTCCGTCATATACTTTTACTCGTATAATGGAGGGCCTTTTCTATTTTTCAACATTCGTCCTATATGATTTGAGTCCTTATCAAAAAGAAAGAGAGTTGTAGAGCGTCCACAAAGCTCTTCCGTTAAATAAGCGATTGGTTTCCCTTCCTGACTATTCAGCAGCAAGATTTTGATTTTGTTCTATTGCGTCGGACATTTTTTGAAAATTTTTAAATATTCATTGCCGAACTCTTCCTGACTGAAATGCATTCCTGCAATCCCACCTATTCATGTAAATATTCGAAAAATTCGTTATACCCGAAGCATTTTTTTATTGCCGATTTTTGATGATTCAACACTGAAAATGCAAATATGGCTCAAATTGCTCAGAGCACTGGCAGATTTTCTATTACCCAAATTTTTAATGGCAGATTTTATTTATTAATTACACATTGCTTTGTAATAATTTCACAAAAATATAAATTTACTCATTTTCACAATGAACTTTTTTCATTTCCATACATCTTGCACTATCCACATCCCAACCAAAGCCGAAAGGACACTGTTGCAATAATAGATAACCATCAATGCATTGATAAAAGTAATTGCAATTATTTGAGTAAGGATACTTGTCATTGACACCCTTTCTGCACGTATCTCGTATACTATTCCCAGTACTCGTCGAAGCCGTAGTACCAGTTGATGTTGTGCTGCCAATTGTAGTTGATTCTGATGTTTCGGTTGTTAATGGTGTTTCTGTAACTGATGTTGTAACTGTTGACGTTGCGGTTCCTGTTCCTGCTGTGCCTGTTGTTGTTGTAGTCCCTGTGGTACTTTCCACACTGTCGCAATCAAGTTCTTCTGCACAGTTTCCAGAACAATAGATGGAGTCTTCACCATCACAATAAATATAATCGCTACAACTGCTTGGGTTAGTAATATAACCAGATGCACCATCACACTCTGTGATATGTTTTGCTTGTACACGATGAGACGCAATTAAAATTAAAATTAATAAATTAATAGATAGTGGTGTCCTTTGAAAGATCATTTCAAATATTTTCGGCAGTTTGGGAGTAATATTGGATAATGCAATGTATTACGTTAAAATGATTTGAGCTCATGCAAAATTGTCTGTTTTATAGCAGTGTTATTAATTGATGATACCCAGATACAGGGTCAATAAAAATGGTTTCAAAAAAAAAAGTGGAATGAACTTTTTATTTCTTATATGGCTAATGTACTTTTCGACGTTGAATCTGACTGGATCCTCAGAATTGCCAATATACCTAGAGGATTTTGAGATATCTTTGCTCGATGTTGAAAAAATCGCTGCTTTCTGGCTTATGGCGTAGGTACAGGTAAATTAAAAATTTTTTTGTTTAAATAGCATTGAATATCAAAGTATACTTTCGAACTTTTCCAATAAGAACCTCACTTTTCGAGTTATGATCCTTTGAAGAGAAGTTATTTCAGCCCCATACAAAAGACGAAATTATATAAATATTCAAAAATCGATTAATGACCAAAAAAAAACACTCAAAATGAGTTAAAATCTGCTGCAGGGTATGTAAGATCAAAAAAAGACTATGTCAAGCCCCCAAAATACTTCGTACTACTGAAATACCTTCTCTTCAAAGGATCAGAACTTGAAAAGTAAGTGTCCTATTGGAAAAGTTGGAAGATATACATATTTTGATAAAGAAGAGTGTGGCTATTTGATGCTCTTAAAAAAAAGAACTTCACTTTTTTCTGTAGCTATGCCATAAGCCTGAATACAGCGATTTCTCCAACTTCAAGTAAGGATAACTCAAAATCCTACAGATATAAAAACAATTCTGTAGATGCAGCCGGATTCAGCGTCAAAAGTTTCATTCCATTTTTTATTTTTTTGTTGCCTGTATAAATGAAGGATTGGGTTTCGCACGGCGACCAAATTTGAGGTTTAATTGACGCTGACGACTACCTCGGATTTTTTCGCGCTAACCGATTTCTACATATCTTTCATAGGGCACCTTTCGAGAAAAGTGATAAAAACGGTTTCAATAGAGTTTTCACTAATCTTATAATTGAGGCGTTGCGTGCAATAACACCCTAAGTCGAAGAATGGCATTTCAAGACAATTCAATTTAAAGTTTCTAAATGCTGTACAAAGAGCAAACCATCATTTAAACCTTGGAAAACAAATTTATTCAATTAACACTAACAAAATGAGTGAATGATTGCCACTAACACATAATACTAACGCATATTGACAGAATTATCGAAGAAGGAAAATTTAAATTATATGGCGTTATTGCATAAATCCATTTGAACCTGCAAAACTGCTCCGATTTTAATGATTTTTTTTTTAAATGAGCGGAATGAAAAATACTTTACCCTCAACCATTTACAAACGTGCGTTTTTCTTTATTTCTTTAAAATTTTAATTTTATAAATTGCATGGATACATTGGCATCTAAATTTGCACCTGATAAATAATTTTAATTTTTACTCAAGATCAAGGGTCCTGACGAAAAAAGTGCATAAGGCATAAAATGCTTAGAGTTGTCCAAAGAATGCGTGTGAATTTTTTTAGATTTTTTGAAACTTTTTTTTTTTAAATTTTTGAAAAATTATAAAATGTTCCAAAAAATTCTGAAATTCACACGTATTCTTTGGACAATTCTAAACATTTTTTGCCATACACACTTTTTTCGTTAGGCACCTTGTTTTGAGTAAAAACTGTTTTTCCTACCGCGAAACTGATTTATGCAATAACGCCCCAAGTCGCACTACGCCCTTCTTGCACGCAACTCTTCAAACATATGCATATTGCTCTACCTCATTTTGTGATCGGAATTGGAAGTTGAAATTAAGTTATTTGAGTACCCAAACTTTTCAAAAAATGTATGGGCGCAAAAACGACCTAAGTCGACTTAGGGCGCTATTGTTCGCAGCGCCTTAATTGTACTTAAACATAAAAAACCAATAAGCGAACAAAAAAATAGTCATTATCGACGTATTTTGCGATGCTGAATCTGAATCCGGCTGTAGAATTGCACTATCATTTTGGTTTGCGAGATATCCTAACCGTAACGTTGAAAAAACTCTGATTTTTGGTCTTTTTGAAGCTTTATACATGACATGGTGATTTATATCCAAAAAACTTGAAATGGTAGTTGAAAGTATTAATCTTTTTCTTCAAAATTCATTTCAAAACATATTGATATCTCTTTGTTGTTCCAAAATATTCAGCGTCAATTTAAACTCAAATTTGACCGCCGTGATTGGAGTTCGTAAAATTAACTCGCCAAAAGATTGACCTTTGTGAAACCATAACTTAGGTAAAATGTGTGCCGAGAGGCTTGCGAGCTCTTTAACCAGGATATACAAACTGTGTAGGAATGAGCTAACCAAAACCAAGGCCAATACCATAGCAGTCTTGGTTTTGATATTGAGTCATGGTCTTTGGCACTAAGTCTTGTTCACGGTTCGGGCATACCTTTGGCCTTAACCTTACCCTCAGAAAAATTTCTAAGGAAGAGAATCCTCAATTATTTCCGAATACAGATTTGTCAATATATTTGAAACCAACCAAATAGATCGAATTAGGATTAAAAAAGGGGAGTGCCACGCCCTTTTGTCCGAGTTCGCCTAGTTCTTGCTCAGAGCTTTCACAAACTGTTCCTAATATCTGCGCGGTTTCATTTCCTCAAATAATGCTTGCACTGCAGAACTACGAAAATGTTGGTTGTATTGGATATGTCATGCTCTCTGGTCAGAGTTCGCCCAGTTTTTGCTCAGGGTTTACATTTACTATCCTTAGTGCCTGAGTAAAATTTATTTGGTTTATCTCAAGAAATGCTTTTAGTATAGCATTTTGAAACTTTTGCTTATATGGGAGGTACTATGCCCTGTTGTCTGAACTCACCTAGTTTTTGCTCAGAGCTTTTACATACTATCCCTAGTATTTATGTGTATTTTAGTTGCTTTATCGCTAATAACGCTCAAATATAAAAGGGCTTTTCACGCGTTGATACGCACTGCCCTTGCATCATACAAAAGTCTGACAATTGTCCAACAACAATGTTCATGCGTTAGTGTCAAAAAGTATCAAATTCTCCCGTGCCGTGAATACCCTGAATGTGTCTTTTGAAATTTCCAAAACCTTTGTGTACCTTTGAACAATTTGTGAGCCAAATTATTTTCAAAATTAAATAGTAATTCACCCTGTAATTTGAAAAATAAATTTAATAAAACAAATTTTTTTTTTTGTTTTAATCTTCCTAAAACAATTGTTTAAGGCAATGTCAACCCTCAACTTTTTATACCAATTAAATACTACAACTGTTAACACAATTGAAAACGAGATAACACTAGAAATTCTTCATAAATATTGTATTTTTATTGGATATTGCAGACTATAACCTAAATACCAGCAATTTTTCCTACCTACAAAGTTCATGACAAACTTCTGTAATTGCGATAAAAAAAGAGAATTGCTTGTTCAACTTATCAATTACGATTAGACATAACTTGAAGATACATCATTCAGTTCGAATGGTGGTAGGCCAGTCAATAAGTCGCAAAAAAACCATGAAAAAATAATATATGTAATTCGAAACTGAATTTTATTCTCGAGGAAATGTTTAAATCATTACTCACTAATATGCACTTAATCAAGGTTGGTTGACAATCCCGAAAAAAGTTCGAATGACGCACAGAGGGGCTCTCATAAGTGGCCTCAAATAGACAAACCTGCGCATTGCAACCAAATTACGTATATATGCAAGGGATAAATCATTTAAGCTTTAAACGAAATCTGGGCAAATTCGAAAGAAAGGGCGTGGCACCTCCAGTACAAGCGAAATCTTAAAAACTCTACGCTGAAAAGACTATTTGAGATAATAGAACCAAATTTCGTACAAATTCTAGGAATATTATAGGCCAGCGCTGGTAGAAAATTCGGGCAAGGGAACAAAACGCCCCTATACAAACAAAGTTTTCAAAACTCATTACTGAAAGTGCTATTCTAGATAATCCAACCAAATCAGGTACAAATGCGAGGGATAGTAAAAGTCAAGTCTGCCAGAAAACTGAGCGAATTTGGCCAAGAGGAAACGTATTATAAACTTGTTACTTTCGATTATATGCTGAATAGATTGAAGTAGGAGTTGCATTAAAAACAAAGTAATATTTTCCAAAGGTGCAAAATATTTTTGGTATTCTGGAATTCAATACCGTAAGGGTCATTCCACAGTAAAAATTTACGCCCAATTGGTTTTAATTCACAAATATAATGTCCATTGTTTAAGGTTTTCAGAAAAGTTTTAATATACTTTTAATTTTTAAGACTTTTTAAAAACCGGCTTCAGTACATTTGAAAAATATTCTCGCTTACACTACACGTTTCTACCGAATATTTAGCTGTGCTAAGACTTGTAAATCGCATCGTTAAATCTCCCCCTTCCACTGGCCACAAGAGATTTATACTTGACAGTAAATGTTAAAAGCAATAAAACTAAAGTTATTCTTCCTTTTCTTCTTAATATTTATCTTCCATTTGCTTTGTGCTTAGTGACATTTAATGCAAATTGTCAAAGCTAAGTGGTGCCACTTGGTCGAACACAGCCACAATCGTTATGCGCAGACTTAAAATAAATCTCGTGAAGAATAGATTTAAATCACCGCGGACGTTTCAGATAGTGCATAGTAACCGTAAAGTGGGATTACCAGTTATAAATTTATTTACCTATATTTACATCTACTGAAACCATACTTTTAAGCTTTACCGTCCACACTGTTCCTGCAGTGAATAAAAACAAAAGTTTCATAAAAATTTAAAGAAAAAGTGTTATGATAATAGTTTTTCATATTAAATTAATACTCCAATGGCCTGTTTTCCTAGAGTTACATTTAAGTTGTTGGTGATGCTGTGATTACACTGTTCGACACAAAAAAAAACACATGAGAAAATCCAAAAATTTCTTAAAGAAGACGTTAAAAAAAACCCGTGTCTCTTGGTTTTTCCCCAGCACGTCAAATTGTTTTTAATCGATTTTTTAAGGTTTTTTATCCGCTGAACATGAAAAAACCAAAAATGCTGCATTCCTGTGTTAAATCGATGAATCAAACTATATGATCCTTACATTTGAGGTGCATCATGTGTTCAGCAAACTTATGCAGGATATTGCGGGGAATATTTTTGTAGAAAATTTTAATCCTATACAACCCCCACATGTGGGTAATTTTTGCCCTTTTCTTAAAAAGGTACAAAAATGACACCTAAAACAGGCGAATATTGAGTCAGTATGTACTACAGAAATATTTGCTATACAATTTCACTACTAGTTGCTGAACACTAAAAAAGCAAAATTTCATCCCGAAAGCAAAAATATCGTTAAGATCAGTAAACAGTTCTTACAATAAATATTTTCCAAATTTCACCCCACTGTAAAACTCTAAAACTACATTTTGGACAAAACTCGTTCTCACAGGACCATAACGAAATCACACAAGGATCATTTTCCTAGAATACATTAACCTATTATATCCTGTTTTTATGGGTCTTTTTGACCACATTTTCTAAAACTGAGCCACAATGGGCTAAAAAGTTTTGCAAAAATATCCTACAAAAAATTTCATTTAAAGTTATCAAAGACGAAAAATTCTTAAAACTTAAGGTAAGCGCGCCAGGGATGTAATTACTTTGCAATGTGAAAAGTCCTAATTAATTTTAACGATTTTTTTTAGTTTCGGGCTCAAATTTCGACCTTTACGTGTTTTGAAACTAGTAGTGAAATTTTATAGCAAATATTTCTGTAGTACATACTGACTCAATATTTCCCTGTTTTGGGTGTCATTTTTGTACCTTTTAAAGAAAAGGGGAAAATTACCTACATGTGCGGGTTAAACAGGGTTAAAATTCTACACAAAAATATTCCCGGTTTTGGTTTTTTCATGTACAGTGGATAAAAAACTTCAAAAATCGATTAAAAAAAAAAATGTGACGTGCTGGAGAAAAACCACGAGAACCGGGTACTTTTTTTTAACGTCTACTTTAAGAATTTTTTGGATTTTCTAATGTGTTTTTAAAAAAGTTCGAAATTGTCGAACAGTGTTATCAATAGGGTATCGCTCCACTGTTTCTCTGTAGTTTAGTTCTTAACCTTTTTTTTGCCTTAGTTAAGAACGTAATAGTGCTAATGAAACTGAAGTTCATTGCTCATAGAATTTTTCCTTGAATTTGGAATAAAATAATTACTTTAACCCATTTTCCATCTAAGTTAAGTATACATAATTAAGTCCGATACAAGAAAAGAAAAACAGCTTCTCAATATTTGAGCCGTTTATTATGAAAGTGGAGAAGTCCAAAACGAGGCAAAAGTAATATCATACACATTATGTGCCATATTGATAGATTATTTGAACGATATCATTTTTTTAACCAAATGCCATCAATTCCACATCATCATGCAAACTTTTCGTGAAAACAGAGATCAATTTTATTCATTCTTAACAAAATATCAGCCAATTCATATTATGACATCACCAATTTTCATAATAAACGGTTCATTTAATAAATATTCATTTTATTTATTTATAATAAGGATATAATAATATTTCAGTTGTAAATCAAAATTATTTCAATTTTAAATCGATATAAGCAGAAATATTTTTAAATTGACGCAAATTTTCAAAACTTTATTAATCCAGATTTTCTGGACAATTTTGTACCAATTTTGGATAATTACAAACATATCGTGTGCGATCATACCACATGCCAATTTCGCAAAAACGAAGTACCGCTTCTTGATTAACACATTGCCAAAAGAGACGACAATGTACACTATGTGGTAAAAGTGTGCCATTCGGTACAAACTGACAATTGGGTGGATTTCCTTCAGGTCCAGGTCCTGGTCCAGGTGGGTTTTGTTGACAAGTCGTACAATCACAATCACACGGTGGACACTTGCCTACTACGCAAGTCTGTAGGGCTTCAATAAATTTCGTGCCACTTGGACAATAATGTTGCAACATATCTTGATGACATAGGAAATATCCTGTACAATCAGTTGGATCAGTTACTTTAAAACCAGTGGGTTTGCCTACGCAGTTTCTAGGATAACCATTAATATCCTCTTGAATTGCATACACACATAATATGGATACCAGTAAGCAAAGTAGTATAGCTACAATATGAAATTAAAGACTTAAGATTTTCACTTTTATGAGATGTATTAAAGTGTAATGCTTACATAGTTGCATCCTTTATTTTATTTTATTTTTTCCCTCAAAATTGACACTTTAAGAGCCAATAAATTACTATTAAATTTTCTAATAAACGCTTCGCTTTATATCGTAAGCGGTTAATAGACTGATTAGGATTTGCTTGTGTATCTAACAAGGAAATCGCTACTGTTTGGCTTTTTATCTGATTTGCACAGTAGTTGACCCAAAGAGATATAAATTACATACATATATCACAATATTAAACGCAAATCTCTTGAGCAATTGATTTATCATCAAAATTAATGGTGTATTTCCACGGATGTAACACACGGGTTACTAGCACGTTGCGCTGCATATGATGTATGTGCGCACTATACGCGCTGCCTTTTATCTACTGGAGCCTTCAAACGGATTGTTCTTGATAAATATTTTTTTCTGACCACAATTAAAAAAATTGGTATAATAAATGTATTACCGAATTAAAGGAAACTTAACGAGAATTCCAAAAAAAATTATAAAAGGGGATCTTATTGTAATATGAGCTATTTGTACTAAAATGGCCGTTAAAGTAAAAAAAAAAGAAAACTAATTTAAAATATCAACTTAAAAGGTCCAGAACTTTGCGAAATCCTTTTAAACCGTATAAACCAAATACACCATTAGAAAGCTCGTACAATAAGCTTAAAGTTTTCTACAAAAACTTTTTTCTAAAACGCTATTGTGACCCAAGTACTTTTTTTTCTAAAACAAGTCAGAAAATCAGTTTTGGACCTTCACTCAGGTATAATTTTTTGTTAGTATAGGCCTCCTCTATCACCTCCCAGAAGCTTCGTAACTTTATGCGATACACGCCGTATATGTACGTATGTAATTTATATCTCTTTGGGTCAACTACTGTGCAAATCAGATAAAAATGTTAAACAGTAGTGATTTCCTTGTTAGATACGCAAGTAAATCCTTATCAGTGTATTAATCACTTAGGCTATAAAACAAAGCGTTTGCTTAGAAAATTTAACAGTAATTTATTGGTGCTTAAAGTGTAAATTTTTAAGGAAACAATAAAATAAAATAAGGGATGCAATTTCGTAAGCATTACACTCTAATACATCACAAGTTTTGAAGTCTTTAATTTCATATTGTAGCTCTACTATGCTTATTCATATTCACATTATGTGTGTCTGCAATTCAAGAGGATATTCTGGGTTTTCCAAGAAACTGTGTAGGCAAACCCATTGGTTTTAAAGTAACTGATCCAACTGATTGTACAGGATATTTTTTATGTCATCAGGATATGTTGCAACATTATTGTCCAAGTGGTACGAAATTTATTGAAGCCCTACAGACTTGCGTAGTGGGCAAGTGTCCACCATGTGATTGTGATTGTACGACTTGTCAAAACCCAGGACCAGGACCAGGACCTGGACCTGGACCTGAAGGAAATCCGCCCGATTGTCAGTTTGTACCAAATGGCACACTTTTACCACATAGTGTACATTGTCGTCTCTTTTGGCAATGTGTTAATCTTGAAGCAGACCTTCGTCGTTGTAGAGATGGAATGTGGTATGATCGCACGACATATTTTTGTAATTATTCAAATTTGGTAAATTGTCCACAAAATATGGATTAATAGATTTTTTTTTTTTTTTAATTTGTAACTTTACTTCAAGATTTTTCCTTATCGATTACAATTGAAATATAATATTCTTATATCCATTTTATATAAATAAAAGGAAAATTTACTTAAAATTGAAAAAATGTTTTTGTTTTTTTATTTATTCTACATGATGTTTATTGCTTTATTAGACTTAATTATGTACATACATACTTATAGTATATTCATTCATTTCACTTGGTAGGAAATGGGCCAAAGTACTTTTCATTCCAAATTCAGGTAAAGTTTTCCATGAGCTTAGGAATTCAGGCCGCTTATCATTGTTTCATTCTTACCATAGACATGGAAAAGATTAAAAACTTAAACAAAAAAGGTTAAGGACTATTTTTACCCTGTTTTTCGCAATTTTTTTAAATCATGTAAATCTTACTTTAAATAATGCACAAAAAAGGTTAGAATTTAATATTGCCTGAAAGAGATTAGCTATTTTTTTCGGCTTTATATACATATAACTTATTAATTTTTATTATTTAATCCACAAATGCAAAAAACCGTCCCGCTTACTCAGTTTTTGATCCTTTTAACCTTTTGGGGTAGAATACACTCAAGCATATAAATTAGTTGAAGAGCAATACATATGTATCTCTAAAAAAATTAGCTAGGATTTTGCGGTTTCCCTATCTACAGATAACTTTTTTTATTATTCAGGAACATTGTGGACTGTAGTGCTTTAAAACTTCAAAAAACCGTGTTTTTGAATTTTAACACGTTGAGTGCCATGTGTACCGCCGGCGGTACACACTTTGCTTGTAGCGCTGTGCCACCATATAAATTCAATATGTATGGAAAAATGGCGACTTTTAATAACTGTTAAATATTGATCTATAGGGGTATATTTATAATGAGTTTGTGGAAAGAGATTTGTGCTTATAAGTGTTTTTTGTCCTATAAAATGGCGTGAAGTTTAAAGTATTGAAGTTTAAGTGTGTACCGCCGGCGGTTCACGTGGCACCTGGCGGAGGACATTTTGCTTGTATGGTGGCACTCAATGTGTTAAGGTTGAAATATCTCAAAAACTATAAGCAATAAAGCAATTCTAAGACCAAATTAACAAGTTCATCGAAAATAACAATTTTAGTTTTGGTTTGTTGTGTTTTTTTTTTTTCAAATGTACCGTTTTCCGACCTTTTTTCAGAAATAAGTCGTTGAAACTGATTTGAAAACTTTATTTATTCGGTAAAGGGCTGTCCATAAACTCCGTGACGCCCTTAGGGGGGTTCGAGCAAGCGTCACGCTTGGTGTATTTTATTTATTTTTTATATGAAGCTACCGTCATATAGGGGGGGGGTTCATTTTAGCGAATTTTAGCGTCACGGAGTTTATGGACAGCGCCTAAGTGCTCACGAGTAATTTGACATCTCCGTTTTGGAGTTCATGGCAGTTCGATTTTAAATTATTTTCTGCCTGTAGACATTTCGTCGGCTGAGTATTATTTTGCCGTAAACGCCACTTCGTTAAAAAAGCAAAAGCAGATAACTCGTACTCGTCTCTACACAAGTTATGTGCTTTTGCTTTTTCAAAGAAGTGGCGTTTACAGCAAAATAATACTCAGCCGACGATTTGTTAAAAAAAATTGGCTTTTGAGTTCACACGCTATGGGTCATAGAAAATTCAAATGTTTTTTGTCTGGAAAGGAATTTTTATGAACTTTTGGAAAAAATAAAAAAAAAAAATAAAAAATATTAAATCCCACATTTTTTGGAATTTGACTTTAACGAGTAACATCCCTTTCGTTGGGCTCCCCCAGTGCAGCACTAACGATTTCCCAACCATTAGTAGTGGGGACTTACTACAGTGAAAGTCGCCTATAACGACTCCGCTTATAACGTCGAACCGCTTATAACGACCCTTTCTCAGTTGTTTGGTTGGTTTCTTCATAAACCTTATGAGCATTTGGTCGGTTATAACGACCATCGGATATAGCGACAAGCCGGATGTAACGACTGCATTTTGCCACATATTTGTTTTTTTCTGTCGCTTATAGCGACGACATTTGAAAATGAATAAAAAAAAAACAATTGAAAATAAGTAGTAGACTTTTAATTAATTTTATTTGAACTTTTTTAGTCGAAAAGAAAATTAATTTTTGTGTTTTTTTTTTTTTTAAATTAGCAACCGCAAAAACAAAAAAGTCATTTTCAATGTAAATTACAATGTTGAATCCGAATCTGGACTCAGAAGGAGAGATTTCTTTGTTCTATTAGAAACCCCTTAACAATGTGTTATCCACAAAAATTTCAAAAAACCAAACTTTAAGGTTAAGATTGAAACCATACAAGATAGGCCAGATTCAGCATCGAAATTTACATTGCAAATTTGTTTCCTTGTTTTTGTTTGTTCATAAATTTGTAAAAATTTCAAAAAATCCTTAAAAATACAATATTTCGTTAACACGATCAGGTAGAATTTTTTAAAATACCATTTTTGAGTCTGCAAACAAATGGGAAATGAACTGCATACTCTAGTTCAAGGGTGTCAGCGTAGAAGAAAAGTGAGCCAATTTCGGCTCGACCCAACAACATCAATATTTCTGTACAACAATAACAACAACATCAATATTTCTGTACAACATTCAGAGAAATAATTTTTGTTGTTTTTTTTTCACGCTCGTCAAAATTTCGCGTTTTTGTTGCTTTTTTTGCGTACACACAAAATCGAACTCGAACCAACATAAAACAACAACAAAGACTACGTCGCATCAAAAACAACAAACAATATGGGTATTAATGCGTTGATGCGCAGTAGCGAAAATGCAAGTTTTTTACGCACTAACGCCTGAACGATCAATGTGAATATTTCCATCTTGAGAAATTGCAAAAGTAGTGCGAAATTTTCGGCAATATTTTTGTTATTTTACTAATATCAAACTTTAGCAAATTGCACTTTCGCAACGACGCAAGGGCATTGCGCATCAACGCGTGAGTTCCCCTAATTTTTGTGTGTGTCCTTGTTCTTAGAAATTTTGAAAATTGTTGAAGTATTATTGTTGTTGTAAACGAGGCATGAAAAAACAACAAAAAATTGTTTTTTGTTTGTTGTTACTCGAATTTAAAGTTGTTGTAAAAGCAACGCTGACTGCGCTGCATGCGTTTGGCTCAGTGATTTGAAAACGCTGACACCCTTGCTCTAGTTCCTAAGATTATTTTTGACAAAAAAATTTTTTTTTTGATTCAGATGTGAATACCGTTTGGTAACTGAAATTTATCTTTGAAAATCGATTAGCTCGTTGACCGATTTCAAAAAACTTTTTCTGTATATTTGGACTCCACTGAATAACTTTGCATAAAAAACCTAGTTCAAACGAGGCGTGATGTATTTACTGCATTCAGTTTTGTTTTTAAAGAATTGCATTGAGTACATAATTTTAATAAAATAGATAGCAATTGCAAACACCTCTTTTTATTTTATACATTAGCGTTAATATCGGATATAACGACCGCCGGTTAAAGCGACCGACTTTGCGTGGTCCCTTGACCGTCGTTATAAGCGACTTTCACTGTACTTATTACCACCGGCCATACATTTGCCTAACGAATTAAACATGGGGATGCCATTGCTAAGTAGGAACTTCACTAACGAAAAGTCGTTAGGTATTTCGTTAGTTCAAATGATCTACCGAAAAAGAGCGCTCTCTTAGTGAAAAAAAAAAATAAAAAAAAACCATCCATACTGAGATTCGAACCAAGGGTACAACGTCTTATACCTATGTAGATAAATAGCGAAGTCTTTAGCTCATTCGGCTATTAAGCTTTTTGACATTGTTGTGTGAAATTTTTAGATGACCATTTAAAAAAATTTTTTTTTTTTTAATTTTGTTTTCATTCTTTTTTCTTCCTCTTTTGATAACTCTGCAGTAAAAATATGAGACAGTCTACAAAAAAAAAACACTAGTTCACGGTTAGTACTAGCCCGAAACTAGTGAAAAAAGGATGAAGTGGGGGCCAGTTTGATATCAGTTTGTAGTTTGTAGGGGCAACTAAATTTGAATCGTGACGAAAACAAATTACAATTTTTGTTTTTTGCTTTTCAAATATTTTGTTTTGTGTCACTTGAATTGTGTGTTAAAATAAATTGTGCAAAAAAAAGGAAATTAATGAATTCATTTTTGTTAATGCTGCTATGAATGTAATTTAACTTTATTTAATTTGTTTTAAGAAAATCTAAATCTAAATCTAAAAAAAAAAATTATAACTATAGGACTACTTCAAACCACAACTAGCTCCGGACTGGTGTACAAGTAATGCATAAGGGGCAATTTCATAGGACATCAACACACAAAAAAGAACAGTTGCTTGTATGCAAAAGGGATTGAAGTCGGACTAGTACAGGTTCGTAGAGGACTAGTTAATGGACTACTCTTGAACTAGTCTGTTTGCCTGCAGGGTTTTTATCGCTCACGTTTTATATTTTTGTGACTACTTCTTGCATTACCCTGGGTCAAAAAAGGAACTAAAGCGTATATCGCTAGCTATTTCGCTAGTGATATTGGGCCAAATGTCTCCTTGAGAACTGCTGGGATGTGCGATATATGTCTGATATACCTTTATGAACTTTAGTTCTGTTAATGTACCTTTATGTTCCTTTATGGACCTTAACGTACCCTTATATACGTTTATGAACAATTACGTACCTTATTGTACCTTAATGTACCTGTAATGGACCTTTTTTGACTTTTATGTACCTTACCTTACCCATGATTCAATAACAATGGTTATGGCAAGTTGTCAAAATAAAAAAAATGGAACCCTGATCTTGCCTTGCTATCTGTCAAAAGACTAGAATCAAAACGAAGAATTTTGACAGTTTCGTAGTTTAAGAAGAAGCAGCATTTGTGATCGCTGCAACCAGGGTAATTCAACCATGACCGTACCGAACCTTTAATATACATTTAATGTACCTTTATGTATTTATGTACTTTTGATGTACCTTTTTATATAATTTTTTGTACCGTTATGTACCTTTACTTTACTTACCATTGTGCGACGAAGATTTTTGTACCTTCACATTCCTTTATTTACCTTTATACGTAGGTTGCCTTTTATATTTCGGGATTGGGCAACCCTAGTGTTGCAGTCTGGCAACTGCCAGCTCTATCGTAAAGTTTGACATTTTTGAGGTTATACGTACTCAGAACATTTGTGTTGTTTACAGTAACTTAAAAGATTCATCTCGCCCAAAAAATGTAATTAAATCGTGAAAATTTTCGTGCGATTATTTTTTACAACTTTCGACGTGGATTAACTCAACAACAGTGCATCGATGAACTTAATTCAATTTTTGGCGATGAAGCTCCATCAAGGACCAGTGTTTATCGATGGTATGGTGAATTCAACCGAGGTCGTAGTTTACTCCAAGACGAATTTCGTGAAGGTCGTCCAAAATCAGTTGTTGTTTCGGAAACCATTGATGCTGTGCGCCAACTGATATTGCAAGATCGTCATGTGACCTATTGTGAGATTGAGACAACCTTAGGCATTAGTGGGACCAGCATACATTCAATATTGCATGAACACCTGGCCGTTTAAAAGGTTTGTTCTCGTTGGATACCCCATAATTTATCAATCGCTTAAATTATCAATGGAAAAATTGATTTTCTTAGCTCACTGTAAACAAAACAAATAGCACTTGTGCATCAAAACGTTGTGAGTACGTTTATGCTAAAAAATGTCAAACTTTATTATGGTGTTGTCAGATTTTAGCTATTGACATTAGTGTTGCCCAATCCCGAAATATAAAAGGCAACCCTCGTATAACTATACGTACCTTTATCTTCCTTCGCGTACCGTTATGTTCTTTTACGTAGCTTTATTTATGTTTTCGTACCTTTGAAATCCTGAATGTACCTTTACGAATCTTTGTTTCTTTACGTACCTTTATTTACCTTTGTGTTCCTTAACGTACTTCAGCGAAGCTTTACCTACGTTTTCGTACTATTACATTCCTTTTTGAATCTTTTATGTAACTTTACGTATCTTTATGTTCCTGTACATACTTTTGTGTACCTTTTCGTAGCTTTATGTACCTTTTCGTAGCTTTATGTACCTTTACGTACTTTTATGTACCTTCACATACTTACATTAGTATACCTTACATACGGAGATACTTCGATTTCCTTACCCTTTCGATGTAACTATAAATCAACTCAAAATAAGTCGAAAAAATTAAATTAAATTTTTTGATATCTTACTCCATTTTGAAGATATCTGAAAAGAATGCTGAAGAAATTTCAAAGCAACACAAACAACAACAATACGATCACAACCGACGACAACACTGCCACCACCCATAACAACATCACCACCACCAACAGCAAGAAAAACCATTTACCCAATTAAAAAAAAAAATATTCGACTTTTATGCCTAAAAACCTGTATCCACCGCAGATTTTAAAATGTGATTTAAGACAGTTTCTAGACTTAGCGCTAAATCTGTACGTTGATCCCATGATTTACCATACTACTATAGTAAATCTATTTCTGCTAAGATTTAACTTAAATCTGTGCATTAATCACAGCAAGACCACCGATTTTGGCAATTTTCGACCTAGTGACACCCCTGTACTTTGACAATTGGCATTTAACACAAAGGCAATTGAATATATATAAATATTAAGAAAATGAAAGATAACTTTAATTTTCCTGCTTCTGATATTCACTGACAAAAAAAATCTATTTCGGCCGGTGGAAACGGCTAGGATTATGATTTAGTAGTCTGAGCAGATCTAAATTTTATTATTTAAATTGAAATTAAGCAGCAACTCACCTCATTAAACGTCAACTAATTCTGAAAATAGCCGTAAATCCCATTTTTAATCTTTGGTGGAAACATGCTATAAATCTCCGGTGGAAACAAGCTAATAAGTCCCGATACTTCGGAGCGAGGTATATACTACTATTAATACTTTTCATCCCTGAATACCATTTTTGCCAAACGGCAACACGTACTTGTCAATTTATAAATTTATGTCAAATTTGGTTATAAATTGTTTTTAATCTAAGTTCAAGTGAATAAATAAGAATTAAAGTGAAATTTAATTGCAAATTAAACATGAAAACTGAAGAATTAACAGCACAGAGTATCGAATATTCGCGCACAATTGTGCCATCGACCATGCGAAGCCCGTACTGGAAATATTTTGGTTTTCCATCAGATAATGCTAACAACATTTTAACCAAACAAAAAATAATTTGTACACTTTGCAATACCGCGATTGCATACAATAAAAATACATCCAATTTACGGACGCATATAATGGCACGACATTGCGAACTGCTCCATGAGCTGCAACAACAACAACAACATAATGGCATTGGGAGCAGTAACAGCTCCAGCAGCAGCGGTATTATATCAAATTCACGGAAACGTCCACATAGCGAACTGGCCGCCGCACTTACTCTACCAACAGATGATACAATAAATCCAGATGATTCATATATAACGCCTGATTACAAGAGACATGCATCTTTAATAGTTGAAGAACAAGATTTAGTAGAGCTTGTGGAAGGTTCATCAACTGATGCTGCAACGATTACAAACAATACAACGGATACCTTAGATTATGATGATTATACGACAACACTTGAACCAACGTCGGCAGTGGACGAAGAAGAGGAGGAGGAATCAGATCAACAAAATCAGCAAAAGACATCGGAAGTACTTCTTGGCTCATCTTATTCTTTTGCCAATATAGGCAGCAGCAGCCATCAAAAATTTAACGACACAAACAGTAGTGAATTGAATGATTTAACTGTCGATATGCTTATCAAAGATGTGATGCCTTTGTCTACTATCGATGGCATTGGTTTCATGCGACTCTTTAGTCAAATTGGTAGTGTTGATAAGCCAGCGGTAAGTTAATCTTTATAGTGCTTCGGTTGTACTTAGTGGCGCTAAGGTTTTTAACGATTCAAAGTGATGAGCTGTAAATAGGTTATTAATACAAGGTGTCTCAAAAGAAAGTTTATGTTTAGTGGACCAATTAAAAAAGTATAAGCCATCGAATATGTGTTAATTATTTATAAAAGTATACGATCTGGGAATTTATTTCTTAAAAATCATATCGTCCAAATGTAAACTCTCGCAGTCACGAGACTTATTTATTCGAACGGTAGAATTTCTTTTGCCGGCTGCTCGTGGCAGTAACTTGTGTCACGATGCTCCGTACCTTGTTCTTTGGTCCGCAACTGGGAAAACACTCTACAACGACTGTATTCACAAGAGCCAGGCCACCGTTTGGCAAAGGCCCAGCGCCCCTCGGATTCGTTGCGTTCATGCAGTAAACTAAACATATATAAACTTTCTTTTAGGACACCTTATATATTATGTAGAGTCTAACTTGTGCAATATTTTTTATTTATTTTATAGGTTGAGCGAAAACTAAATTCATTATATGACTCTATGCAACAAAGGATCACAGAATATCTGGAGCAATTTAGTCAAACAAATCATTACTCGCTGAGCATCGAAATAAATAAAAATATAGATAAATTTCTTGTAATATGCATTTATGTCAACTACTATAGCACTGAAGATAATGAATTGCTCAGTGTTTTATATCAAACTCTTGTAAATTCAACAACAGAAGATGAAGTCATTGATTCACATAAAATTTTTAAAAATTTCAATTTATCAAATTGTGCTGCTGTCATATTAAACGAGGAGAATGCGCATGCAGAGCTATTTTTTCAAACGCATGGTATGGTGTTTTTTTTTTGTTTATTACAGAATAAAAGTATTTAAGTATTAAATTAATTTAAATATTTAAATTAAATATGGTGAAGCTGCACTTAGAGTTTAGTATGCCAATATGTTTCAATGATCACCACAATCATATCATCGGGTTAAAACTACAACTAGGCATTTTTCATGTTTTGAGAAATAAGCTTTGTAAGTTTTTTGAAATCCATTTTTTGTATGGGATTTTCAAGTTTTATGCTTTTTAGATTTTATATAAAATTGGAAAAGGACTACATTTCAAAAAAATCGACTAGACTGGGGCTAATGCAGTTTTTTCTTAATGTTTCTAATGTATAGTACTTTACTCAAAACATCAAAAACTGTAGATGTCTAGTTTTATTTTAACCCGGCGTATTATCAGACGAATTGGCCGACATCCAAAAGACACTTATGCTTTATTTAAACTTTTGCATAGATTTGTTGAGAATCACAGCAAAAGTAAATACAGCACATGCAAAAGTTCCATTTTTTTTGTTTTTCCCTTGCTATACATCGCCCGATTGTGTCAGTAAAATTATGTATTGCCAGATAGTCGTGATGAAGAGCAAATTATAGTGTATCGGTCTAATGACTTGCGTTTCACTCGCATTTGGATTCAAACTTGTAACATATAAAAAACTCTTTAGCACATTAGGCTACAGAACCATCAGAAGCTTTTGTGTAAAATTTATATTTTAAATCAAATTTTTTTGAATTGGCTTTGAGATTGTAGTCTAGTTTTAATGCGCAAAGAGACAATTGGCTTTTTTCTAGTCTCAATATAATGAGTAAAAAGACATTAGTTACGTCCAAAGACAAGCAATGCAAAACGTAAACAGAACTTTACATGTGATGGACTAAAACTTGAACACGACCCTATGGTGTAGTTTACAAACTTGTTTTGGAATAGTACATGGTTCTGCAGGGATATTTTTTATTTTATATGTAGATATAACATTTTTCACTTTGTTTTTATTTCCACAGATATTCCAATTATTCCATGTATGGAGTGCATCTTACGAAAATGTATGCGTTTATTCTTTGACTTACCTGCCGTAAACGATGAATTTACTAAAATATTAAAAGTAACTGAAAACGCAATGAAAGCTGAAAATGATTTGGTAATACATATTTTTGAGAAAAGTTATGATATTGAATAAAATTTACTTTAATTTATTTTTTAGATGATTACCATACCCGAGGTATTTGTACATTGTCCCTGGTCCAAGCTGAATTTAATGCAATTTGCACACGAAAACTTATCATTTAGTAATTATGATGATGCTGCTGAAATACTTAAAGAAACACGCGAACTAATCGAATATATAACGCCATTAAAG